>OZ022263.1:139092119-139114619 GCA_963978885.1 Nemotelus pantherinus
CTCTATAATTTCCGATACAGCGTCTATCACCATTTTTGAATATGGGTGTGACATATGAAAGTTTCCAACGGGATGGGAAAACTCCAGACGAAAGTGATCTGTTGAAAAAGATATGAAAGGGAGTTATAAGCTGCTTTACACATTTGCGCAAGAAAGTTGGAGGAAGAAGATCTGGCCCTGGACCTTTGTTGCAATCGAGTAGCGAAATAGCTTTACGTATTTCGTCACGTGTAATTTCTAAGTGGCTGATAAAAGCTGTAGCAGTGGAATGAGAGGAAGGGAGATGTGAGTTTGATGAGTCAGGAGCAATAAAAATATTCTGGAAATTATCTGCGAATAAATCACAAATCTCATTAGGAGAGGAAGAAGTGATATCATTAAAGAACATCGACGATGGATAACCAGTAGTTTTTCGCTTCACATTTACAAAATCATAAAAATTTTTCGGGTCGCGGATTATATTTTCACCTGTTGCCTTAATGTAATTGTCATAAGCCTCGTGAGACTTTGCCAGAAATTGCTTAGCAGTTTCATTATATTCATCCTGAATAGCAGAACTAACGTCGATATTGTTTTTAATCCGCTTATAAAGTTTGTTCCTTCAATTTCGCAAATGCCTAAGGTCCCTATCAAGCCATGGCTCAGACAGTTTCTTCTTTTTTTTTATCTTAGGTACATATCTTTCAACGGCGTCAAATATATTGTCATAAAAAATGGAAATGGCTTCCTCAAGATCTAACGTTGAAAGAGTATTCGGCCAATCTATAGAGTCAAGATGATGGTGAATGCTTTCATAATTAGCATTAAGAAAGTCATATACAATAGAATTATTGTACGCTCTAAAATAAGTAGAATCAGAAGTGGGAAGTTCAACTGATAGTGCAGTGTGGTGTAAACTATTTGAAAAAAGATGTTCTGCATCATCAGTTGGACTTACCACTACCTCGTCATAGGCGTTTGTAAATACAAGATCCAACCAATGACCGTTTTGGTTGGGAGTTGGAGAGACTTGCTGCAAATCGTTGCCATAAAAAGTACTTGCAAGGTTGAAGTCATTAGAATCTGAGAGGTTAACAGGGAGAAGAAATGCGTCGTTTTCATCGGGGATAAAACGTAAGTTGGGACGATTGAAATCCCCTAGGAATATTATTTTGTCTTTTTCATTCAGAGATGTTGTAATGGAAGATATTAATTCACAGAAATGGTTGTAAACTGATTCGTCCGATCTGGGTGGGATATAGGCCAAACTAATGCAAAGAAAATTGTTATTCAAAGAAACACGAATAACAAGGTGTTGGAACAATACATTGGGGGTGATGTCAATAATCTCACTTGAAATAGTATTGCTAACCGCCAGTAAAACCCCACCGCCTCGCGATTGACCTGTGGAAGAATAATCGCGATCATTTCTGTAAATTGTCCAATTGCTATCAAGGATCTCTTCATTCTTATGGGAGTCATTTAGCCAAGTTTCAGTGAAGGCGAGTAAATTAAAGTGGCAGGATTTTGCGTCAAGATATAATTTATTCAATTTGCCTCTCATACCACTACAATTGTGGTAAAAGAGTCTGAGTCCATTGAAAGAAGGGGTTATGTTAGGACAAATGCCTAACAGAGTTGACTGCTTTTCGACGAGAAGCAGTTGTCTTTAAATTGTCAATAGTGGCAGTATTCGTAGTTGCCTCGGTAGAGGCGACATAAAAAGTTAGGTGGCTAGAGGATAAAGAGGAGCTAACATTGTTTGCATTTTGTTGAGAAGAAACGGAAGCATCAGTAGGACGTGGAATTAATGAGTTCTTACGAGTAGAAGCAATATTAAAAGTACCGTCCAACGATAAATTGTTTGTTTCTACCGTAGACTGGGTGGGGTTTTTAGAAGGAATAGTCAACAAGTTGGATAGAATTTGAGGATTTTGAAAGGATGGAGATTTGCGGGTAATAGGAACATTATGCCAAATACAATTTTTTCTTACAGAATTAGTTTTAGTTTCTTTCTTACGCCTATTGTTGGTGACTCGATTTTTCCAGGGAGAAAATGTAACGCCATTCCAGTCGAAGTTGCTGCTACCTCCGTCTAAACTCGTAAAAATCCAGGCATATTTTGAAGGAATCAACACTTTATATCGTTTCTGCGAGTTGTGTTTCCGTTGTGGTAGTTTTGTTATACAATAATCTGTGATGTGGAAACCGGCTTCGAGAAATCTATCCAGCCAACCTTGATCAGCAGCGGGGGGTATTCCTTTGACGAAGAACGCAACTTTGTCGGTGTCAACTTGTAATTGGAAGCGTGATCCTTCGTCTTGACAACTTTCATTTTTTTTTTTATTTTTTCAATGCGACTGTCCCATTCATTTTTCGACCAATAAGTACCAAATTTATATATTGGCTTCGTACAAGAAGGAATAAAAGATTCGCGTTGGTTACTTGATGAGCAGATATATATATAAATAGTTGCGACTGGGGAGCTCTGTCGAGCCGTCGTCAGTGCAGCATCATTATGTTTCAAGAATCGTAGTTAAAAATACCCTACGAGCCTTAACCCCGCCGACTACCTCAGTCTAGTCGTGGGCATTTGGGACCACGATTCCTTCGTGCTACGGCACGCACACGAAACAAACACAAACACACACAGCCTAAGGGGAAGGATAGTGAAGGTTCCATGTGGGTATCATTATTTGTAAAAGGCCAAGTCTACTCCATCCTTATTACATTCTTTATTGTTTCTTTCATCAATGTATCAATTTTCAGAATTGGCAAAGTAAATAAAAACAATAAGTATTCAGCAAAAGAGGAATAACAATAACCTAATAAATCGATTTCAAGAAAAATAATGCATTTTATCAAGATCTCTACTGATTTATGCTATTAACTGCTGTGGGTGAGTGTTAATTCCACCCAATTCCGATCGGAATCGGTTCACACTGATCTTAACAAGCAGATATCAGATATAGAAATTCAAAATTATATAAATAAAAATTCAAATATATAAAGTGTATGAAAATAAATCAAATACAATTAGCACCCACACCAAAGAAAAAAATTAAAATTAAAATAAATCATCAATTAAATCAACGAACAGAAGAACTGTAACAAGTATTGATACTGATATAAATACATTTATAAAAATTATATTTTTATTTTTTATACTAAACTATTTGTTTCTTATTGTCTGACCGTGTAAGAGCACTTTGAGCTGCCCTTGCTTTTTTCCGGCGACAAGCTCAACCTTTCTAGTTGACGATGGAACGGAGTATAGCTGGGATCCCAGCGACTGGATCGCCGCCTCATATTCGAGCTCATGGCAATATTTCTCTTTGTAATTTTGATTTCCGAAATTAATAAGTTTGTTAACAGACCAAATATTAATTTAAAATGTTGCAATCATAAAAATATATCTAGTTCATAAGGTTCGATAAAAAAAAATGTTTATATTAACAATATAATATAATGGCAAATGCGAAAAGCTCAGAAAGTTCATAAAAAAAAAACAAATAATGATTCCCCACATGGAATTCTTCTGATGTAAATTTATGCAGGAAGGAAATTTAATAAAAATTTAAACGTAAAATGATAAAATGGGAGTAGGATTCACAGAAAATTACAGAGCTCTTACGGTTGTCTTGAGATGTTCATCTTCTCATGTGCTCGAGTCCTGTTCGAACTAGTTCTTATAAATGAACAACACCATATAGGTGGACTAGGACCGAGGCTAGATCAGTGAACATCCCAGCAGATATTTTCCCCCTGGTACGACAAATTCAATTTATCTCTTTCACGAGAACCACTCTAACTAATAGAAGATATTATCGCTGACTACCCTGGAGTAACCCCACAACCGCAAGAGCCTGGATATTGAATGAAACACGTAAAACAAGAACAGTAGCACGAGCCGGGTGCCAATGCTGCATTGACGACCGCTCGATCCGATGTAGATGATACATTATAGCCTTATTGATACTAATGCAAACTACGGCCAAGGAAAGAGAGAAGAAAGAGAAAAAAAATATGGCTGAGGCAACATAATGCTCCGGTTGAACATTTGCCACCTCAGCCGAAAAGCAAAATTGCAAAATAGGATTAGCCTGCGTGCCTTAACCCCGCCGACTACCTCAGTCTGGTCGTGGGCATTTGGGACAACGATTCCTTCGTGCTACGGCACGCACATGAAACAAACACAAACACACACAGCCTAAGGGGAAGGATAGTGAAGGTTCCATGTGGGTATCATTATATGTAAAAGGCCAAGTCTACTCCATCCTTATTACATTCTTTATTGTTTCTTTCATCATTGTATCAATAATCAGAATTGGCAAAGTAAATAAAAACAAGAGGAATAACAATCACCTAATAAATCGATTTCAAGAAAAATAATGCACTTTATCAAGATCTCTACTGATTTATGCTATTAACTGCTGTTGTGGGTGAGTATTATTTCCACCCAATTCCGATCGGAATCGGTTCATACATGCAGATATCAGATATAGAAATTCAAAATTATATAAATAAAAATTCAAATATATAAAGTATATGAAAATAAATCAAATACAATTAGCACCCACACCAAAGAAAGAAATTCAAATTAAAATGAATCATCAAATAAATCAACGAAAAGAAGAGCTATAACAAGTATTGATACTGATATAAATACATTTATAAAAATTATACTTTTAAATTTTTATACTAAACTATTTGTTTCTTATTGTCTGATCACCATTTTATGAGTAATTTCCTTTTTTAAAATAAATGACTTCGGCAATTCATAACTAGCATTTCTCATGCTTAGGTCAATTGAAAATATTCGAACCTCGAAACAAATTATTTGGTACTTAACTTGACCATCCAGTAGCTGTTCTCCCTCGCCATATCTCCCTCGATCAATCAAAGATTCCGTCAGCAATTCTCAATCAAATTATCATTAATGAGGTCTGTCGTATATTTTGATAACACCGCTTTTCTTGAAATGCTCCTTTCGACCAATATGAAAATGTTCAACTTCTGTAACTGATTTTCACCAAATTATGATATTTTCCAAATTTTCATCAATCACTGATGTTAAAACAATTTCTATTATCTTTTTCCTATCTTTAAATCAAAATCCAACTTCTGGATTCCCCTTTTCGTTCTTTCGAAAAAATTCCTTCCGCTTTCCACCACGGTCAAACCAAGAGACCCCCCCTTTGTTCTTTTCGAAAAAAATTGTTTTTCCATTAACCGCAAGAGCGGTTCTCTTCCCAAATTTCCCGTATTATCCATTTTTCTACATCATTAGGGAATCCCCAATTCCCTTTGTACAGTCACGGATCACACCCATCAGCTGACAAATTAATTTTTCAGCCATATTGTGGACCAGTGATTTTATAAATCAGTGGTTTTATAAATGTCATCGCCGTCAGTTGCTCAGCTGTCAGCATCGCAACAATCGTGGGGAGGACTCCGACCCTGAGATGTCTCAAAGCCGGGCTACAAGAAATATATCTAATCTTTGTTTCTCTCATCAGACAATTTCACACATGATTCACTACACCTTCAAATCTTTGGCGTGGAAAACGCCCAAAATCTCGCCTTTAGCATTCTCAACCTCATACGGTAATTGTCCCATCTTCCGCTTTATCGTTCCCTTCAAAAACTTCGGGGCAAGTTTGGCAGCAAATCGATCAGCAGCACAGCGAAGTAGATGATTTCGCACCCACACTTCCTGTTTTGGAGTGAAGTCCTTCTGGCGACTACGTAAATTATACCGATGAGCTCCTTTAGCATATGCGTCAGCCAATTTCGCCTTAACGTGGCTATGGGCCAATCGCAAACGGTCACAATTTGAAGCTAGTTGAACCTCTCTGTCCTCAAAGGCTTTTGATAATGCATATTCAGAACCATGATGTATAGGTTGATAGCCGAACATCGGGAAATGAGATAACAATCCTGTAGACTCATGTACCACCTTACGAAATGCGGCACACGACTCTGACAGGTTAGCATCCCAATTCCGATGATCGTCTCCTATGTAAGCCCGAATCGCAGCGAGAACGGAGCGGTTGACCCTTTCGGAAGCGTTAGCCGGGGGTGAATAATAGGGTGTGAAGCAATGTTTCACTCCATACTTCGCCAGGAACTCCGAAAAATCCTTTGATGTGAATTGGACACCATTGTCTGTGTGAAGGGTTTCAGGTACACCAAAGGTAAGGAAGATTTCCTTCAGAAGTTTCACGACCAGTTCCGCTGTAGCCTTAGGCAGCGCCTAGAACTAAACAAACTTTGTATAGTGATCAAGCACCACTAGCAACTGGGTGTTTCAAATTTTTGAACGGGGATATGGGCCCATAAAGTCCACAAACAGACGCTGCAAAGGCCGGTCGGTAACTCTAGCTTCACCCATGGGTGGTCTCATTGTAGCATTCGATGGTTTAATTTGTTTACAGGTTTGACATTTGTTGACATAATTTGTCACGTCCTTTCAAAGCTGTGGCCAGTAAAAATATCTTTTTAACACTTCCAACGTTTTCCGAATACCACAATGTGACCCCATAGGGCTGTCATGGCTGCGAGTTAACAGCGTCTGTCTGTATCCCTCGAGTACCCATATCTTTGTGCTCGGAATGTCCACATAGAGACCTCCTGAGGGTCCTTGGTGAATATACAAAATGCCGTCCGACACGAACAGAGTTTTAAATTGGTCTGGATGTTGTTGGACCTGTCGAACTAAATTTACATAATCAGGATCCTGGAAGGCCTGCTTTGGAATATCACCCAGCCGCCCGCGGTGCTCGGGAAGGCAAATCATCGCGCAACTGAACTCAACATTTGGCTCGCAAGCTCGAGACAAGGCATCTGGGACGACATGGTCAAATTAAATCCTTGTAGCTTTAGGCTCCACCGTGCTAATCTGCCTGACAAATCCTTCTGCGCCATCAACCATTTCAGACTTGCGTGGTCAGTGATGACCGTGAAAGGCAACCCCTCAACATATGCACGAAAACGCTTGATGCTCTGCACTGCAGCCAAGCATTCAAGTTCTGTGACGCTGTAGTTACGTTGTGCGGCATTGAGTTTTGCGGACATAAATGCGATGGGATGCTCTCCACCATCATCATCTCGCTGAAATAGGACACTGCCGATGCCGGTGGCACTTGCATTGCATTGTATATAAAAATGTCGAGAGAAGTCAGGATTTACCAGTACTAGTGCAGACACTAATAGCTTCTTCGTTTCCTCAAATGCTGTATTAGCAGCCTCCGTCCACACGAACCTCTTTTTACCCTTTAACAATCCGTCATGGGTGATGTTATTGAAGCGAAATTCGGAATAAACCGCCTGTACCACTCGGACATCCCCATGAACCTCCTTACGTCCTTTACCGTTTTGGGCTTTGGATACGATATGATGCCTGACACCTTCTCAGGATCAGTTTTTAAGACTCTATCACCAATAACATAGCCCAGGTATCTAATTTCTTTTTGAACAAATTTACTTTTCTCAACATTGATGGTGAGCTTCGCCTGCTGTAATAAATTTGCCACAGTAGCTAGCAGTTTGAGGTGATCAAGTAAACAAATACCTGGTCATGCAATTCGTGCGGGATGACTTAATGCACATAGTTTGTGGTGCGTTGCAAAGCCCAAACGGCATGACAGTAAATTGGTACAAGGGACGTCCCGGCACCGTAAAGCAGTTTTCTCTCGCGATCTTTCGTCCAACGGAATTTGCCAAAAGGCATCCTTGAGATCATGGCTGGTAATGAACCGTGTGGATTGAAGACGTGCCAACAAACCTTCGATTGACGGCAAAAAATAGGCATCTTTTATGGTCACATCATTCAGTCGTCTCGCATCCAAACATAGCCGCACTTTACCCGGCTTCCTAACGATAGTAACCGGCGAACTCCAGGAACTCTTACTCTCCTCAATGGCCCCCAACGACAGCATCCACTCCAATTCATCATACATAAGTTTCTGTACGACAGGTGAAACCGAATAATGTCGTTGTTTGATAGGCTGGGCATCACCTGTATCGATGGTATGCGAAACCAATGTGGTCCGCCCCAAACCTAAACTATTGAACGACGGAAACTTATGTATGACTTCATTAAGCATACGACTGCCGTCAGCAGATAACCGATGAAAGGAAGAATCCAGGTTTTGTATATCGATAGCGGAGCATTGCGGTGCGATTTTAAAGGCCTCCCAGAAATCTATTCCAAGATAAATTGCATTTGTCAAACTGGGGCATATGAGAAATCATGAGCCTTGTTTTTTCGTTAAAACGCACCAGAGTGCTCACATATCCAAGTACGGTTGGTTTTTCCCCAGAAGCGGTGTGGACGCTGGATTGCATACTGTGTATATACAGTCCAAGCTCCTCAACCAGTTCCAAAGCACCCGCACCCAATATGCTGACACTTGCCCCACTATCCAGCAATCCAGTTAACTTACGACCCTTGATTGAAATGTTAGCAAAAGGCCGTTTATCACCATGTACGGATATAATAGAATCTATACAGGCTGATCGTAGGAATTGCCGAAGAATAAAATACTTCCATGATCGATCGAAACGCTTGGTCTCGCGCTTACGAGCTCTAAAGTCTTTGCCAGCTGTGCGGTAGTGATATGGTGAAAATGTGAAATTATCTGGTGTATCATGCCAAAGGTCTGTATCATTTAACGATGACGACGTAGTTCGGGATCGACGTTGGTGACTGCGTCGGTCATGTCCGGTCTTGGTGATCGCAGGGCTATAGGAACACGCATCCTCCCCGAAGAATTCGCGTTCCGAAATCCGTTTCCCGATTGACAACGCGGGCAATGCGGCTTTAAGGGGTAACACCACAGTAACGGTCGAAAAATAAGGCTTTTTTTGACAATTTTTTTCGGAAACCTGGAACAGGAGTAGGAAATTTCCGTTAAAGGACTTTATTGAGCACACATTGAAGTATGAGAAAAAAATTTTTTATTATCATTTTCATACAAAATGGCGGCGATAGCGCCGATCTTCAAATAAGCCTTTTTTTTTAAATTGACAAACGGGCGAAAAGGTTTAGCGCAAACGATGAGACCTGGATCAAAAAAGAAACAAAGTTCATTATTCACATACAATTAGCTATAGAATCACGTAGGCGTTTTTATTTAAACTGATTTTTGTAGAAATGGCACACTTGAATTTTTTATAATTATTTATGATTGTTTGTAATTGTTTAAAATTGTTTTTTAAAAAAATGTTTACATCCAATCAAAAAACGGCTACGTGATGCTCAAGATATTGCATTTACAAAGCTACAAAAAAAATTTGAGACTGATCGGAGCAATAGTTTTCAAGTTATGATTTCGCCCAAGTCGAAAAAAGTAGTTTTGAAAAAAATGTATTTAAAGTTTAATGTGCATTTAAATCATAAAAATGTTATATGTACCTTTAACAACCATGCCTGCACCATACATTTGGCTATCCGTGTTGGTGCTCGCCTATATAAAAAAAGCTATAAAAAGCTAAAAAAAAATTGGATTTTTTGAACCGGTTACTGTGGTGTTACCCCTTAAGACATTGTCTTTCCCGCATCCAAAGCAAAAAACACCTCTAACCGGTATAGTACACTCAGCGAACAGATGCCCAATGTCTTTGCAGTTCCAACAAACGTCTTTCAGAGAGTGTCCCTGCATTATTTGGTTGCCGTATACTATTAATTTCCCTGGGCCGAGGATAATCACCTTCAAGATCCCGAGAATCTAAAGCGGAACGTAAAGGATTTCGTGCAAAAACATGACTGAAATAACTATTGGCCCGATTATAATCCTCTTTGCCCTCATCCTCTCTAAAGTCGGCTTCCTGTACTTGTCGCCCTCGCCGAACATTATCCCTTTCCATGTCAAGTCGCAACATCCTCCACTCCGACTCAATTAGACAACAGCGACGAACTAGCTCTCTCGTATTCCTAAATTCAACCCCTGTCAGATGTGCACGAAGTCTAGGAGACATGTTGCCAAAAACAATACATTGGAAATTCAAATCGGATAACGGAATGGACAACAGTAATGTAAAATTTTCAAGTGCATAATAATATTCTTGAAAACGTTCCCTACTATTCTGAAGTCGTGCATCTAAAGAGCGTCTTACATCTACATCGGTTTTAGACGAACAAAACCTATCCAAAAATTCTTCCTGTAAATCATTCCATACAAGCGGATAATGCAGTTCCCTAAACCGCCAATACCAATCAGCTGCTTTATCTTTCAAAAGAAGGTGAAAATCTGTTGCCAATGCTACTGCCCCGGTCTCATAATCCGTCGCCAACGCTAGAACTCTAAACACAAATTGCTTAGCATGTAACCCAAATGAAGATCCGTCAAAACTAATGCCCCATTTTGATAACGGTAACCTCGATACAGATATACAAGACGTCTCAGGATGTTGGCTGAACGTAACCCTAGGATGTCCGTTGCCTGTGAACGTACTTTCTGACCCGGGTATGTGCGCGTCACTTTTAGGTGCAGCCTCCTTATTAATGCGAGTGAGTGGTGGTAGTTGTCTTCTAACATGCGTCTCTGGTGTGGACCGTGTAAGAGCACTTTGAGCTGCCCTTGCTTTTTCCGGCGACAAACTCAACCTTTCTAGTTGACGATGGAACGGAGTATAGCTGGGATCCCAGCGACAGGATCGTCGCCTCATATTCGAGCTCATGGCAATATTTCTCTTTGTAATTTAGATTTCCGAAATTAATAAGTTTGTTAACAGACCAAATATTAATTTAAAATGTTGCAATCATAAAAATATATCTAGTTCATAAGGTTCGATAAAAAAAAATGTTTATTTTAACAATATAATATAATGGCAAATGCGAAAAGCTCAGAAAGTTCATAAAAAAAAAACAAATAATGATTCCCCACATGGAATTCCTCTGATGGAAATTTATGCAGGAAGGAAATTGGAATAAAAATTTAAACGTAAAATGATAAAATGGGAGTAGGATTCACAGAAAAAAACAGAACTCTTACGGTTGTCTTGAGATGTTCATCTTCTAATGTGCTCGAGTCCTGTTCGAACTAGTTCTTATAAATGAACAACACCATATAGATGGACTAGGACCGAGACTAGATCAGTGAACATCCCAGCAGATATTTTCCCCCTGGTACGACAAATTCAATTTATCTCTTTCACGAGAACCACTCTAACTAATAGAAGATATTATCGCTGACTACCCTGGGGTAACCCCACAACCGCAAGAGCCTGGATATTGAATGAAACACGTAAAACAAGAACAGTAGCACGAGGCGGGTGCCAATGCTGCATTGACGACCGCTCGATCCGATGTAGATGATACATTATAGCCTTATTGATACTAATGCAAACTACGGCCAAGGAAAGAGAGAAGAAAGAGAAAAAAAATATGGCTGAGGCAACATAATGCTCCGATTGAACATTTGCCACCTCAGCCGAAAAGCAAAATTGCAAAATAGGATTAGCCTGCGTGCCTTAACCCCGCCGACTACCTCAGTCTGGTCGTGGGCATTTGGGACCACGATTACTTCGTGCTACGGCACGCACACGAAACAAACACAAACACACACAGCCTAAGGGGAAGGATAGTGAAGGTTCCATGTGGGTATCATTATTTTTAAAAGGCCAAGTCTACTCCATCCTTATTACATTCTTTATTGTTTCTTTCATCATTGTATCAATTATCAGAATTGGCAAAGTAAATAAAAACAAGAGGAATAACAATCACCTAATAAATCGATTTCAAGAAAAATAATGCACTTTATCAAGATCTCTACTGATTTATGCTATTAACTGCTGTTGTGGGTGAGTATTAATTCCACCCAATTCCGATCGGAATCGGTTCATACATGCAGATATCAGATATAGAAATTCAAAATTATATAAATAAAAATTCAAATATATAAAGTATATGAAAATAAATCAAATACAATTAGCACCCACACCAAAGAAATCAACGAAAAGAAGAGCTATAACAAGTATTGATACTGATATAAATACAGTTATAAAAATTATACTTTTATTTTTTTATACTAAACTATTTGTTTCTTATTGTCTGATCACCATTTTCTGAGTAATTTACTTTTTTAAAATAAATGACTTCGGCAATTCATAACTAGATATTCTCATGCTTAGATCAATTGAAAATATTCGAACCTCGAAACAAATTATTTGTACTTAACTTGACCATCCAGTAGCTGTTCTCCCTCGCCATATCTCCCTCGATCAATCAAAGATTCCGTCAGCAATTCTCAATCAAATTATCATTAATGAGGTCTGTCGTATATTTTGATAACACCGCTTTTCTTGAAATGCTACTTTCGACCAATATGAAAATGTTCAACTTCTGTAACTGATTTTCACCAAATTATGATATTTTCCAAGTTTTCATCAATCACTGATGTTAAAACAATTTCTATTATCTTTTTCCTATCTTTAAATCAAAATCCAACTTCTGGATTCCCCTTTTCGTTCTTTCGAAAAAATTCCTTCCGCTTTCCACCACGGTCAAACCCAGAGACCCCCCTTTGTTCTTTTCGAAAAAAATTGTTTTTCCATTAACCGCAAGAGCGGTTCTCTTCCCAAATTTCCCGTATTATCCATTTTTCTACATCATTAGGGCATCCCCAATTCCATTTGTACAGTCACGGATCACACCCATCAGCTGATAAATTAATTTTTCAGCCATATTGTGGACCAGTGGTTCTATAAATCAGTGGTTTTATAAATGTCATCGCCGTCAGTTGCTCAGCTGTTAGCATCGCAACAACATATATATATATATATATATATATATATATATATATATATATATATATATATATATATATATGTATATATATATATATATATATATATATATATATATATATATATATGTATATATATATATATATATATATATATATATATATATATATGTATATATATATATATATATATATATATATATATATATATATGTATATATATGTATATATATATATATATATATATATATATATATATATATATATATATATATATATATATAGTATATATATATATATATATATATATATATATATATATATATATATATGTATATATATATATATATATATATATATATATATATATATATATATATATATATATATATATATATATATATAAAGTATATATATATATGTATATATATACATATATATATATATATATATATATATATATATATATATATATATATATATATATATATATATATATATATGTATATATATATATATATATATATATATATATATATATATATATATATGTATATATATGTATATATATGTATATATATATGTATATATATGTATATATATATATATATATATATATGTATGTATATATGTATATATATATATATATATATATATATATATATATATATATATATATATTTTTATATATATATATATATGTATGTATATATATATATATATATATATATATATATATATATATATATATATATATATATATATATATATGTATGTATATATATATATATATATATATATATATATATATATATATATATATATATATACATATATATATATATATATATATATATATATATATATATATATATATATATATATATATGTATATATATATATATATATATATATATATATATATATATATATATATATATATATATATATATATATATATATATATATATATATATATATATAAGTTAACAACACGTTCCCGCACAATCAGCAAACACGCGCCCAGGTGAAAATGCATCGATCATGATTAACCAAATGCAGCAAAGGCAGACGCTGCATCAGCAGAAATATCGGATAAAAGCAATCATCGATACTAGAATAAGTTTCAGTTTATATTGTACAATCATTTCAATAAAGCTCGAAGAGCATTTTTTTTAACACAATCGAAAAGTAATTATTTAACTGGCGCCCGAGCAGGGACTACTGATCGTGACACCGCAAGTAAAGCACAAAGTTGTGTGCTCGCGTTAAAAGAAACTGGTCGATCGGTTAGCCACAAAAAGATCGCTAAGTCACTTCCTGAGGCTGGGCAAGTGATCCAGTTTTCTTCGGTTAAATCGGGAAAACGTAAAAAGTACCGTAAAAATAACGCGAATCGTGCGTGAGTGTATCTAAAACAACAGCAGCGGTGTTCGTTTGAGGGAAGGAGGCCCCCGGAGTAGCCTGCAAAGGTAAAAGGACGTTAAGGATTTAACAGCCGCCCTCAACATCGATTCAGTAGTCAATCCAAACTTAAGTGACGACGAAACGATATCCTGGAAGAAAAAGCAACATAGTATTGCTAAGGAATCATCGGAATCATCGAGTATGCGTTTTGAGCTTGCAGCAATAATATTGTAAGTCAAATTTTAAATTTAGTTTTAAGAAACTGAAATATTTTTCATTGAAAGCATATTGAAAGAAAAAATTAAGAGAATCGAATATTTTAAAATTGATTTACCGAAAAATTGAAAATTTTGTCAAGTGAATTAAATATTTCAAAAAGTGAATTAAATATTTCCAAACAAAAGTGAACAAACAGTACTGAAAAAGTATAAGGAAAACTAAACATAAAGACAAAGATATAGAAAATATAAGGCTCCAGTATTGAAAATATATAAAGAAAACTAAACATAAGGATAAAGATACATAAAATATAAGGCTTCTATTGGAAATCAGAATTTTATTGAATATATTTATTATTGTTTCTGGTAAAAGAAATCTTGAACCTTTTCAGCTAGTGAACAGTGTTAGTGTAAAGTGGAAGTTGATTATCTTTCGTCATTTTGAAGAAGTTATAAAACGGTAGTGATCTTTTCATCTTTTCATTCTGCTGTGTGGAAATCTTCTTTTATAGCAAAATCATTTCCTACTTTATTGAAAATACCTTTTTGCTAAAAATCATCGGTGCGTCTCCACTTATCGAAAATCCTTTTGTTGTTCAGTGACGGTTCTTGACTTGTGAAATCCCTTCGTGTTGTGAGGATAATGGCCAACCGAAATAACTTGATTAGACCCCCCCGCTTAAACGCTGACGAACTTCCACCTATAGTGGAAGAAGTAGGCGCAGCAAACCCTCCAAATCCCCAACAAAACATTCAAAATCATGAAGATCTAGTTCGATTAATATCTCAGCTGGTTTCTGAAACCCTTCACATTCAAGGAAGACAAATGTTTGAGTCCTACATGAACCCCGCATCAGATCCCAACCAAGATCATGATATTCCCATAAACGTGGGCAACGAAAGGGACTTATCTGATATGGATAAAATCCCTGACGTAGTTAAAAGCCTACGAACATTTTCGGGCGACCCAAGTGAATTTTCCTCATGGAGGAAGAGCGTAGAAAGGATACTTAAAATTTACCAACACCTGCAAGGTACTCCAAAGTACTTTGGTATCCTATCGGTTATACGCAACAAAATTGTGGGACAGGCCGACATAGCCCTTGAGTCCTACAATACGCCCTTAAATTGGCCTAAAATTGCGAAGTGTTTAACCTTGCACTACGCAGATAAGCGTGACCTAGGTACTCTTGAGTACCAGATGACAACTCTTGTGCAAGGTAGCCATACCATTCACGAATTCTATCAAATCGTATATCATCATTTGTCCCTTATTCTCAACAAGCTGTCATCTATGGAGATGGGACATGAATCCTTAAGAAACATGACCCAATGCTACAGAGATAAGGCATTGGATACGTTCGTGCGTGGTCTCAAAGGTGATCTCCCTCGCCTCTTAAGTATTCGAGAACCTGTGGATCTCCCGCAAGCTCTACATCTTTGCCTTAAATTGCAAAATGTAGACTACAGAGCTCAGCACGCGTTAAGCTCACACAACACAATCAGAAGGAATCACCCTAATGTACCACCACCACTGCCACCTAAAAGGAATAATTCACCCTTACAAGGCCACATCCCAAGAAGAGATTTCCTCCCTGAATTACTACACAACCCTAGCGTTCCTCAGCCCCCACAATTTCGTCGACATCCTCCACAACCTAATCCATTTTTTCCAAACCATCGACCATTTGCACCCAATCCGAATTTCAGGCAATTACCCCCAAAGCCCAGGCAATATGAGCCGATGGACATTGATCAGTCGATCAGGTCAAGAGCCATAAACTACCAAAACCGGCCCCAAAATCAACACCAACACACAGCCCAAAAACGGCCAACATCTCAAATGGCCCACGTAACTAACAAACAGCAGAGGATATTTAATTTGGAGCAGGCTCCCACTGCTCCTGACGAAAATTACGACAGCGAACAATACGAACAATACGAACAATATTATAACTACGACGAACTAAATACCTACGAAAACCCACTTACCGAAAATGATAATAATAATACAACCACAGACACCCCTGACCAGAATACTGAAAACGAACAGGACAACGTCCATTTTTTAGATTGTTGAGCTCTTCGCTTCCATACATGGAATACACCGCGAAGAGCGGAGAAAGTCTCAAATTTCTTATTGACACCGGCTCGAACAAAAATTACATTCAGCCACGATTCATACGATATCCCATAATAAATGAAAAATCTTTTAATGTAAATTCTGTTGGCGGATCAATCAATATAACACACCATGCCTTTATTCCTTTATTTGGACCCAACATCGAAAAATTAAAATTCTTCATCCTACCACCATTAAAAACATTCGCAGGAATAATTGGGAATGACAGCTTAAAAACCCTCCAAGCAGTTATTCACACTAACAATAATTTTATGACGATCAAAGGGAATATCTGGATTCCCCTCAAACAACAAATTTCCCACACCGTGAATCACCTAAACCTAAGAACCAATCATATGACCGAATCACAAATTAAAACCCTGAAACATATTCTCGAAAAATACCCTAATCTAGCATCAAAGCCAAACAGAAGTCTGACCTACATAACTACTGTAAAAGGGGAAATTCGTACGACAACCAACGACCCAGTCTATGCTAGATCTTACCCTTATCCAATGGCGCTGAAGGACGAAGTCGAAAAAGAAATTCAACAACTTTTAAACGACAATATCATACGTCCTTCCAAGTCCCCTTATAATGCACCAGTCTGGATAGTAAAGAAAAAACCGGATGCATCAGGAGAAAAAAAATTTCGAATGGTCATCGACTACCGGAAATTGAATTCCATTACAGTAACCGATGCTTATCCTATTCCCGACATTAATGATGTCCTCTCCAACCTTGGTGAAAATCAATATTTTTCAATCATCGACCTAAAAAGCGGATTTCATCAGATTCCCTTAAGAGAGCGCGACATTGAGAAAACCGCTTTCGCCATCAATAATGGCAAATATGAGTTCGTTCGCCTTCCATTTGGCTTAAAAAACGGCCCAGCAATATTTCAAAGGGCACTAGACGACATCCTTCGAGAACACATCGGAAAACGCTGCCGCATTTATATAGATGACATAATAGTCTTCGGTAAGACTGAAAAAGACCATTTTGAAAATCTAGACATAGTTCTTAAAACCCTGAAAGATGCCAATATGAAAATTAATTTGGACAAATGCGAATTCCTAAAAAAGGAAGTTGAATTCTTAGGGTTTATAGTCAGCGTAGATGGCATCAAAACAAACCCCAAGAAAGTTGAAGCAATCGCTTCATTCCCGCTTCCCAAAACACTCAAAGACTTACGTTCTTTCCTAGGCATGTCAGGGTACTATCGGCGGTTTATTAAAGATTATGCAAAAATTGCCAAACCCCTGACATCACTTTTAAGAGGGGAGGATGGACGAGTATCAAAAAACTCATCCAAAAACAAACCAATCTCTCTCGATAAAGAAGCAGCTGTAGCTTATGAAAAGCTCAAAAATATTCTCATATCACAAGATGTTGTACTTTCCCATCCAGACTTCACTAAGCCATTCGAGCTAACAACCGATGCTTCCAATTACGCGATCGGTGCTGTCTTATCTCAAGATAACAAGCCTATTTCATTCTTGTCCAGAACTCTCAGTAAAACTGAGGAAAACTACGCAACGAATGAAAAAGAGATGTTAGCAATTATTTGGTCATTAAATTCCCTTCGAAATTATCTTTACGGCTCCAATCATGTACGAATTTTCACCGACCATCAACCCCTTACATACGCACTCAGTTCGAAAAACACCAATAGTAAACTCAAACGTTGGAAAGCCATTCTCGAAGAATATGATTACGAGTTACGTTATAAACCAGGTAAAGCGAACGTCGTCGCCGATTCTCTTTCTAGACCCCCTCAAGAAATCAAAGAACCGACTACTCTGACACACAATACAAACGAAATAAATTCCATGACACCTACAGAACATAGTGACGATAGTTCGGCACAAAACCTTATTCCTTCTGTCGAATCACCAGTTAACGTATTTAAAAATCAACTCCTTCTTAAAATCGGAGAAGAAAACAGTTATCAGATTGTAAACCCCTTTGAAAACTACACCAGGCACATCATTATTCAAAGAAACTATTCCGAGCACGACATAATAAACATTTTTAAAAGGTATCTAAATCCACATCTGACAAATGGACTCCTCACTGACGAACCTACTATGGGTCTCATCCAAACTATTTATCCCCATCACTTTAAAGACTACAGAATTCGCTTTACACAAAAACTGGTAGAAGACATTCCCAACGAGGCAGAACAAGAAGAACGAATCCTTCGAACTCACAAGAGAGCACACCGTAACGCGGAAGAAAACCACAAACAAATATTAGAGAATTTTTACTTTCCGAAAATGTCCTCCAAAATTAGACAACTGGTTAAACTTTGTACCATATGCAAAGAAAACAAATATGACAGACACCCGAACAAACCATTCTTAGAACCGACACCCATTCCAAAATATCCTGGACATATTGTTCACATCGACATATTCATGACGGAGAAAAAACGCGTACTCACAGCAATAGATAAATTCACAAAATTTGTTCAAGCCAAAGTTATACCAACAAAATCCGCTGAAGACGTCAGACGTCCCCTTCGAGATATACTATTTTTTTACTGTATCCCCGAAACGGTGGTAATCGATAACGAAGGTGCACTTAGATCCGCATCCTTAGAGTCCATGATAGAGGACGAACTTAAAATTAAGCTCTTTCGAACTCCTCCGTACAAAAGTGAAGTCAACGGTCAAATTGAACGCTGGCACTCCACTCTCATAGAAATCATGAGATGCCTGAAACGCGACGGACCTCCTAGACCCTTCGAAGAACTCCTCGAACGTGCAGTGCACGAGTACAATTTCACAATTCACTCGACTACAGGTAAGAAACCAGTAGAGCTTTACCTCGGCCGAATTCCAAATATCACCCCTGAAGAATTAGAGAATGCACGCCTTAGTAATATAGAGAAGATCAAACGCAAACAAATGACCGACATGATCCACCACAATAAAAATCGGCAACCTATAAAGACTTACGATACAGGACAGGTTATTTACGTCAGACAGAACAAACGAATCGGAACAAAACTAAACCCTAGATACCGACAGGAAGTTGTTAGGGAGAACAGAAATACGACTATACTAACTGAATCTGGCAAAATAATACATAAAGATAAAATTCGAAATTAACTTCTTTCAGGTTCATCGCCCACGCGATCAACGCAAACGTACAAATTTTGGACTATACCAACTCGCAAATTATATCTTTCTATCTGGGACAGACAAAGATAAAGGACGGAAACTTTAAAATAATTCACATTATAGACTTAGACCAGTACGAACGATTTATTACCGACGTTCACCCTATTCTGAATCTATCAATAATCCAACATAATCCACTCTCACGATATTTGATGCATGAATTCCACCAAATTGAGACTTTAATCCATAACCTAAAACCTCGGAAGGCGAAAAGATCACTAAATTTTCTAGGCTCGGCATGGAAATGGATAGCCGGAAGCCCTGATCACGAAGACCTAGTGACGATAAAAGAAAAGATAAACAACGTCCTAAGTAATAGTAATAAACAAGTTGTAATAAACGAATTGTATAACCAACGAATTAACAAGATTACGAAGATAACGAATGACATACAAAAAATATTAAATGAAGAAAAAAGGGCAAATAATAATAATTTTTCCGAATTAAAATACAAAATGAAAATTGTTAAAGAGGAATTGAAAAACATTAACTACGCCATACATTGGGCAAAAATGGGAGTCATCAACTCCCTCATTCTATCAAAAAAAGAAATAAATTTAGCTACCGATACATTAAACAAAGATTTATTACCCTTTTCGACTGTAGAAGAAGCCCTAGAATTAGCTGACATCAAAATTATTAGTAATCACGAAACCATACTTTATATAATCAATATTCCGATTACAAGACAGGAAACATACGAAACTCTTCTAGTTAAGCCAATTAAAAAAAGAAACATAATAACAGAAATACCTTTTGAGAAAATATTAAAAAATAAAGAAAAATTCTATGGTATAAAAACTAATAGTTGTAAATGTTATAACAATTTATTCATTTGTAAAGAATCCGATGTAGTAGATATTAGTTTAACCAGCTGCTTGCCAAGACTGCTGCAAAGCTCAAACGCCACCTGCAACAGAATCAACGGTCTGCAAATTCCAACCATCGAGGAGATTTCACCTGGCAACTTACTACTAAATGCGTTCTGCGGTCAACTTGAAGTAGAAGAATCCACGCACCATTTGAACGGGACGTACTTAATCAAATTTCACAATACTTCAATAAAAATAAATGGGAAAAACTATGAAGCGCATGAGATATCAACGATCAACGCACTGCCTGCAATACTCCAGCCTACACCCGAAGGAAAATTATATGGGGATCATTTTTCCCTTGAAATGCTGGACGAAATTAAAATCAACAACACCGAAAAGATAGAATTGCTAAAATCAAACAATGAAGTTCACCAGTACACGACCTATGGCCTAATTTCCATCTTGGCAGCCATAACATCAACCTACCTGATTCTGAAAACTTGTCTCCAGAAGCGCAAAATCTCATCAGCGGCGATCCCACCTACAACAGAAGTCACAGTAATCCCATCATCAATGTCATCAGCAATCAGCTATCCATCCACATTGGCAAATCAAACGCAACCCAGGTTTAATAACCTTCCGTACTTCTAACGATAGCGGACTATCGCACTTAGAGGGGGAAGAGTTAACAACACGTTCCCGCACAATCAGCAAACACGCGCCCAGGTGAAAATGCATCGATCATGATTAACCAAATGCAGCAAAGGCAGACGCTGCATCAGCAGAAATATCGGATAAAAGCAATCATCGATACTAGAATAAGTTTCAGTTTATATTGTACAATCATTTCAATAAAGCTCGAAGAGCATTTTTTTTAACACAATCGAAAAGTAATTATTTAACTTATATATATATATATATATATATATATATATATATATATATATATATATATATATATGTATATATATATATGTATATGTATATATATATTTAAATTGTAAAATTATCTAAAGAAAAAAAGAAACATTGGCAATGCCAAAATTGTAAATCTACGATAAAGATTCACACGATTGAATCACCACCGAAAACGCCTAATGATGTCGACCCTAACAGGAATGAGATTGAGGCTAATTTTGAGTTGATCATGCGGGAAATGCGAAACCACTCGAAAGAACTGCAGTAGATGCGCAATATGTTCAAGGAAGAACTATCGGATTACCGTAGATCCTTGGACTATTGTTGCAACAATATTGATGAGTTCCAGACAAAAATGGTCCAATACGGCGAGAAAATCGAAAGCCTTTCCAATATATGTGGTAAGCTGGACGCTGATTACAACAATTTAAAAAAACAGGTAAAAAATTTAACAATCCAAGTCAATCAACTGGAGCAGGAGAAATTTAGTTCTGATATCGAAATCAATGGATTAGTTGAAACGCCCAACGAGAATGCAGTGGAAGTGCTGAATAGCGTTGCGAGTTTACTGAATATCGATGCTAACCAAGTCAAGCCGGTTTTTGCTAGGAGACAAATACAACGGAACCAAAAAAATAATCCACCGAGGCCTTTGATTGTCCGATTTTCCACTAAAGAACATAGAGATATTTGGCTGGAGAAATCTAAATTGAAAAAAGCTGACTTAGTTTGTAAGAACCTGCATGATAGCTTACCACCTTCAAAGTTCTTCATTAACAGTCATCTCACAAAAACGAACAAAAAACTACTTTATTTAACAAAACAATTTGCGAGAGAAAATTCTTTGAAGTTCGTATGGATTCGAGATGAAAGTATCCTTATCAGAAAAACTGAACAGGGTTAAGTTTTCAAAATTAATTGTGAAGCAGAATTAGATATCAATCACCTAAGATAAGTCTTAAACTTAAGTTGTTTTCATTTGTCATTTATTTATTTCTTTTTTACTCATTGTTAATGGATTTGTTCAACGAAATACTTATTAACAACGATATCGAAACAGACATCGCTAAATGTGCAACTGAGTGCAAGCAATTATTTAGCAGT
>OZ022263.1:139124619-139153391 GCA_963978885.1 Nemotelus pantherinus
ACCTTTCGCCAGTATCAAAGCCAATAATATATTACATCCGCTTCACGTTGTTATATAACATTCGAAGTTTTAGGAGTATCAAGAAATTTAGGGTTACTTGCAGCGAGTTTCTTCAAATGATCGAAAGCTTAATATTTGCTGTGAAAATTCTACGATAAAACCGCTTAATAAAGATATTGCAATTAAACACAAAATCAACAATAGCTGGCAACCCTATCGTGGCTTTTCAACCAAATTTGGCCTGAATAATGTTTATGACAGGTTTCATTAATTGTATGAAATTCGTATTGATTTCATGACTGCACTGGAAGTTATAGTGCAAAAAGTTTTATTTTCCTGAGCGAATTTTCAAAACCAAAGCCACAAAAATTGCCATAGCTGGCAGCACCAATCAAATTTTTCAACCAAATTTCCACCAAACAGAGATTAGAGTTAGGTTTAGCTACTGTGTCAATTTCATGAAAATCTGGTAACTTATTCACATTTCATAGGGCAAAAAGCAGTTTTTCTTCTTTGTAATTTTTCAAGATGGCACCACTGGCACAGACTTGCCCACAATTCAAAATCGCTTCTATCAAATCTGGTCTTACTTAAGTCCAATGCATTCTGTTAATTTTAGCTGTATCTGATTATTGGTTCGTGAGTTTCCGTGAACAGAAGTTTTTGATGCTAAAAATATAGGTTAACTGGGAGAGGGTTACCGTTCTTGTCCGACATGAAATTTCCAAAGTTTTATTTTGAACGTGTAGATAAAACATAAGATTTATATACAGATTGTTTTTATTTTATATTATATTGATATTTTTTTGAATATTCGATGGTTTGCATGTTTTCACTTCCAAATTTTTTTTTTCAAAATGAAGACACCAAAATTATCATAGCTGGCAACTCCAACCGAATATTTCGACCAAATTTCTACCAAACATGGCTTAAAGTAAGGTCCAGCAATTGTGTGAGTTTCGTCAAAATCGAACAATTCAATCAGAATTTATAGGGCTAAAAACAGTTATCTTTTTTAGTGGTTTTTCAAGATGGCACCACTGGCACAGAATCGCCCGCATTTCAAAATTACTTCTATCAGACCTGGTCCTACTTAAAACCAATACATTCTGTGAATTTCAAATAATTCTGCTCATCGGATCGTGAGTTTCCGTGAACAGAAGTTTTTGATGCTAAAAATATAGGTAAATTGGGCAAGGGTTACCAGGCGTGCCCGTTATACCATATCAAATTTTATTTTTTGTCTATGTAAACAAAGCACAAGATTTACATATGAATGGCTTTTTTTTTTGAAGAAACGGCATTTTTTCAAGAGAGACGATGATTTGGAGGTTTTCACTTTCAGTGCCTGCCCTAGCCACAGGGTTGCCAGCACGCTCATTAAAAGCTACACAAATCTACAACTAAATAATATCAATATGTCCTGAAAATTTCGTAATGATTGAATAGCTCTGTCAAAAGTTATCGAAATTTAAAAATTTTCAAATTTTCCCGTCCTCTTTTTAGGCACCCAGCGCACACATAGGGTTAAAAAATTCCAAAGCATTATCCGATTCATATGTAAAACACGATAGAAATTTATTTCGTTGACTTTATTTTTGCGAAAATCATTTGTGCACGAAATAATAGGTATATTAAAAATATCACTTAAATGGCCGCCGGCGCCAAAAGGTTAACAATAACTGACATTTAAAAAGAGACGTGGACATATTCTGCATATACACCAATGTATCCTGAAAGTTTCAGCTCAATCGGATGGCGCGTTCCCGAGATTATCTCACTGAAATTTTTTGATGATATATATATATATATATATATATATATATATATATATATATATATATATATATATATATATATATATATATATATATATATATATATATATATATATATATATATATATATATATATATATATATATATATATATATATATATCTACATATATATATATATATATATATATATATATATATATATATATATATATATATATATATATATATATATATATATTGAAATGAGTTATTCTGTGTAAGTGGTTACTATACCGCAATACTTGACTTGGCGAATTTAACCGCCGCTTTGCCAGTATGGGCCAAGTGAACCAGCGAGGTCTTATTTACTTAAATCAAACAATAACTCTTCGCTTTATAGTCTGTAAAGGTCGCCGAGAGGGAATGGCCTACCAAAAACAGACTGACTTTATTTCATTTCCCTTCTCCTATTTATAGGTGAACATTTTGTAGAAAGCGTAAATGTATGGATCGGTTCAAATTTAAAAATTAATTTTTATTTAATTGTTTTTCGTTCTGACCGCTTGGTGGTCAGTTGTCGCTGCTATCGATGATGAGCACGCAAGATGGCTGACATTGTCAGTTTGACATTTGTCATCTAGTGTACACAACACCCTTTTCCTTTTGGGGAAAAAAAAATTTTTTTTTGAAAAAAAATTTTTTTTTTTTTTTGTAAATCCATACATTTTTACAATTTTTGTATAATTTTATCCGATAATTCTGATTTTATTGTTACATTAATTCATTATGTAATTAAAGTAGTTTTAAAATAATTTTTTTTTTTTTTTTTGCTTAAGTATAATTTTGAGTACATGAATATATATTACTTAAATGCTACTAAGTACATATAGTGGTTTGAATGTTTTTCTTTTGTTAACATGACTATGCATTTTTCTTTGCATATTTTCGTTATATTTATTGGTTATTTACAATTACTGGAATATGTTTTGTATACGTTTACTTATTTGATTTTGTTTTTGTTTGGTTGAATACATTTCTTGTACCAGAATAACTATATGCATTTTTCTTTGCATATTTTCTTTATATTTATTGAATATTGTTTTAGCTTAATGTACATGTCCAAATATGAATATTGATTTCAAATTAGAGGAGTGTATAATTTTAACAAGTTATTATGATATCTCTTACTTTTTCCGTTTAATAATATGTGAGTGTTTACACCCTTTCTTTCGAGTATTTTATATGGTTTGTGGTATTTTTTTTGTTTCAAATGTTTCTAACAAAAACTTTTTTTTTTTGAAATGCAATGAGTTCATTTTACAATCTAATTTAATTTCCTTCCTATCTCTTACTTTTTGAATTCTATCACGGACC
Organism: Nemotelus pantherinus; assembly: GCA_963978885.1. Classification (NCBI taxonomy): domain Eukaryota; kingdom Metazoa; phylum Arthropoda; class Insecta; order Diptera; family Stratiomyidae; genus Nemotelus; species Nemotelus pantherinus. Next base: position 139,127,753 of record OZ022263.1, read on the forward strand.
GAACTAATACTGTTTCTTAGTCTAATTTGTAGCTCGTTGGTATAATTAAATTTTATTAAACTTTCAATTATTCTTTGTTGAGTTTTGTATATAATTATCTTCAGAGGTTCCCTATTCTGTATTTGTATGACATTTCGCATTTGATTGTTATTCATATTCAATATATTGGGTATTTTATATCTTTTGCTTCTGCACACTTTTCCTATTTTCTTGTCAGTTGTTTGTGATGTCAGCTTCTCCAATGCCAAAACTAATTTCGATGGATTATCACTGCATCTAACTGTGGTTTTATTATTTTCCATTATCACTCTTGGAATATTCTTGAAATTGAATTTTGATTTTTTCAGTCTTTTTATATCATTTGTTGAATCGCTGTTATATGAATCAGCTTCTTTATGTTTTGGGATGTGGGTTGGTTTATGGGCTTTTTCAAATTTTCTTTTATTTTTGTTCTGCCCGGTATTTTTTTGGCTTTTGACTATTTTTCTTGTGCTTGGTAATACTTTTTTGTCATTGATATCATTTTTCTGTGTTGGTTTAATATTTGTCAATGCTTCTGAGCTCAATTGATTCATATCAATGCTTTCAATTGCATTTTTAAAACTTTCGTTTATTGGTCTCTCTACCTCGACTGATCGGTATTTGTGTAATGGCTCAGTTTCTCTATTAATATTATCGATCAATGCATCTACTTTATTTGCTTCGATGTGTTTGATGTTCTTTTCTTGTATTATTGAATGTTCTATGTAAGTTTCAGGCGCAATTTCTTTCTTAGTATTTCTATTTCTCCGGTTTATAGTATTTGTGTTAGCGCTTATTAGATTATTATAATAACTTTTATAATCATTTTTGTTAATCATATCCTTGTTTTCATAGTTTTTTCTCGTATTTCTATAGCCATTAGTAATGTTATCACTCGTGTGTCTACTATTTTCGTAATTTCTACTTGTTCCCTTGTTGTTTCTATTATTTACGTTAGGGGGGTGATATGTGGTTCTATATACTTCTTGATATTTATTGTTGTAATTATTTCTATAGTTATTTCTGTAATTGTTGTTATGGTTTGGTGCATTATTTCTTGTGCTAAAGTTATTTCTATTACTCCTGCTGCTATCTCTATTAACACTAATATGGTTTTGGTTAAAGTTGTTATTTCTGTAATTGTTATTATGGTTGGGTGCATTATTTCTTATGCTAAAGTTATTTCTATTAATGCTGGTGCCATCTCTATTATCACTAATATGGTTTTGGTTAAAGTTGTTATTTCTGTAATTGTTGTTATAATTATTTGGTCTATTTCTATTGTTATAATTCAACCGTTGACCTATAGTGTTTCTTTGATTTACGTACATAATGTTTTCTGTAACATTGTTGCTTAATTCAAATTCAGTTGCTACTTGAATTGCTTCTACAAACGTTTTAGGCTGTGCAGCAAAAATTGTGGGTTTAAGTGTTTCTATTAATCCATTCTTAAAGATGGTTAGTGCATATGAGTCGTTCGACTTCTGTATCGCACTTTTCTCTGCTTGAGATGGATTCTTGCCTAAACTACTTATTTGAATTTCACTTAACTCGTTAATGAGCTCAGATATTTTTTCGCTAAACTTTTCAACCGTTCCGCGTTGGCTTAACTGTGCTAATTGAGTATGAATTCGTTGTGGACTCTTTTTACTTTTGTAACGATTCTTAAGACTATTTTCTAATTCTTCAAAGGTTTTTATGTCTAATGTTAAGAGCTGAGTTTTGACCGCTGTTCCTAATTTCACGTTTTTTGTAAATTTCAACAAATTGTTCTTTCCATCATCATTAAGGGTTTCGTTTAGTAAACTGACTATTGTAAGAAACGCTTCTAATTCTTTGGGATTTCCGTTGAAAACCGGTATGGATTTTAGAGCTATATCAATGTTAAAATTATTCATTTTGTCTACTGAGTTTTCTAATTTTTCTAATAATAATTCTTTCGCTTCTTTGTATTTTTGTAGTACTGTACTTATAAAATCCTGAGTACCTTCTGTGTCAACTATTTCTCTGTGAATTTTTTCTATTTTATCTAATTTCTCTTGAATGTATTCGATTTTGTAAGTTCTATTCGGGGTTTTCTTCAAGTTAACTATTATTTTTGTAAGAGTATTTATATTTTCTTCCATTTATAAGGGATTACTATGGACCATATGAAATATTCTTAAAAATTGCTTAAATTCAAATTGAACTTTCACTATTGGATCATAGGTGTCGTTTGCGACAAAAACAGAAATGCAACCAAGTTCAAATGTCAAAATAGAGAGATTTTACAACCTGTCTTGTTCCTGTTCCTCTTTCTTTCATTATTTTCTATTGTTGAGTGGAATGTTCTTCTTAAAGTAGAAAATTTGTTTGTTTTATTTCTGGTATTTGAAGTATAATTCATGTAATATATAATGTTTCAGTTCATTCAAGTTTTTAATAAATTCATTTAAATTTTTGTTTTTGTTTTTCTTATAGAATTAATGTTTTTTCTTCGTTAGTGTTTTTTAATTCTTCCATCCGATCGTAAATGCGCTGCAGTAGCTCCCATCGTCATCTGTCGCGATTCGTTTCAATGATGAAATTTCTCTGCTCAAACGAGCATGTCTGCTGGTGCTTGTTTTTCGTGTCGTATTCGACTTTGATGTGTCTGGTTCGTGGTTGTCTATTGTTGTCAGATGAGTCGTTACTTGTGTTTTATGCTGTTGTGTTTCGTTTGTTAATTCTCCGATCTGCTGTCTGTTGGTGGTGGGTGTTTTTCGTATCATATTTGTAATTATTCCCATTTTCAATATTATTTTCATCGTGATATTGGTTAGTTTGAAGGTTTTGTAAGTTTCTAATTGAAATCTGTGCCACTCAAAATGTCCAAAAAAATATGCAATTGTTCATTGTCGAAATGAAAAATGTAGTCGGATTCCAAGACTCTTAAAATGATTGACTCCAAAACTGCAGGGCCATGATTCACGTCAGCAGCCAGATCGTCGTGTAGTAGTTTATATGCAGTTGTTATTTGCTCGATTTATAATCTCCACCATTCAAAAATATGTCGTTCGCAGGATCGTTGATGAATGATCATGATTCACAGGAACGTTCAGTCAAAGGGTCGCCATGAAATGAGTTATTGTTATTCCTTGGGTTAGAGGTTCGCCTTCCTTTGGTAGAATAGCCTTCGACGGAGGCAAGATCGCCATGAAATGAGTTATTCTGTGTAAGTGGTTACTATACCGCAATACTTGACTTGGCGAATTTAACCGCCGCTTTGCCAGTATGGGCCAAGTGAACCAGCGAGGTCTTATTTACTTAAATCAAACAATAACTCTTCGCTTTATAGTCTGTAAAGGTCGCCGAGAGGGAATGGCCTACCAAAAACAGACTGACTTTATTTCATTTCCCTTCTCCTATTTATAGGTGAACATTTTGTAGAAAGCGTAAATGTATGGATCGGTTCAAATTTAAAAATTAATTTTTATTTAATTGTTTTTCGTTCTGACCGCTTGGTGGTCAGTTGTCGCTGCTATCGATGATGAGCACGCAAGATGGCTGACATTGTCAGTTTGACATTTGTCATCTAGTGTACACAACAATATATATATATATATATATATATATATATATATATATATATATATATATATATATATATATATATATATATATATATATATATATATATATATATATATATATATATATATATATATATATATATATATATATATATATATATATATATATATATATATATGTATATATATATATATATATATATATATATATATATATATATATATATATATATATATATATATATATATATATATATTATTCGAACATTCGAACATTAGTAAACAAAAAAATACCTTCTAACAATCTTCGAAAGTAAGAATGGTAGAGGGTAGTTAGTCGCCCAGGAGTAACTCACCGATTCTAGCTAGTAAGTTAATTATTAGGGCCTTAGCGTAGGGGAAATCGCGACTCGCGTAGAGGACTATTCGATGCATGGTGGCGAATCGTGGGACAGATGATCACAACCGATTAACGCAGGAAAACACCCGACAACCGCAAGGATTTGGAATGAGGGATCGTGAACAGTATGCACACGTCAGGTGCAACCGACTGGAATCATGCCAGTATCCGGCCCATCGCGAGAAATAAATGCGACTACAAGGCAGAATATAACATTAACTTACCGTAGACCTCAGATTGCTCTTTTGGATTATCCCTGAGCGTCTGGAAGCGATGAATCCTCAATGGCCGGAATGGAAGTTCTGTGGGGGCCATTCGAGTGTCCTCCAGGCCGCGATTCCGAGTTGTTCCCATTGGTCGTTTTTGTTGCCGTTTCCAACACCATTTGGGTCAAGGCGTTCGCCTTTCGATTGAGCCATTTTCGCGTTGGTGCGGGGATTTGATTTGGAATGCGGGATCCTTCTAAATGTGACTCGGGAGGCGCTATCAGGCTGTACACTAGCTGTCAAATCAATTCGACCGCGACCTCCAATTCGTCAATTCGACCGCGACCTACCACAACAACAGAGTACGAAATGACAGTTCGATTTAAAATGGTACTAAAGGAAAAAGCGGTACTGAAATTGTACCAAAAATGGACGAGTGGAAATACTGCAGATTGAATTGAAATTTCCAATTCGAATCATTCTCCGAGTTCAAAAACCTACAACGGTCGGAGAAAAGCCGCTTTAGCGGGAAATGAAAAAGTCGAAATGAAAAATTTATGGAATCGACAGATCGGATCGGTCTCTTGGATTTTGACCGGTAAGGGTGATAGACGTGCTGAAGGATAGCTGACGAGCTAATAGGAAAATTTGTATTCTTTCTTCTTGGTACATGACTGAACCTGATCGAGCGATTGTGGCAGAGGTGAAAATTAATCATCAGTGATTTGTGTGAAATGGAAAGTATGAGGACTGGAGCATCCTAAGGAAGAATAAGCGATAATCGAGTGCAACGAGCTAAGTAGCGACGTGGAGAAGAATAGTGGACGAAAGCAGAGTACGATCCTGGTAGATTAGTGTCGATTGCAGATTCGAACGGGCCCCAACGAGCGAGTGACCATCATCGTCAGGATAGGAAAATCAGGTTAGATAGTTGTAAGTGAATAATGTATATAAATTTAAAGAAAAAAAACGAAATCGTGTGTGTAGATTAAGAGTATGCTACCCCACCCGGTAGAGCGTTCATAGCGTCGTTTGTATAAAAGGAAAATATGAGTTAATAATAAATCGTACGTATTGTAAAAATAGAAACGAAAGTGAAATAACCTTCAGAGTGAAAGGGCGACTAAGTGAAAAGACGCGAAATAAAAAAAATTCGGGGTTCAGTTCTTACTCAAGTCGCGAGCGGTTAAAAGGCTTCATATCGTCTTCCTCTTCTCGCTTCAGGGTGACGGTAGCGAGGCAGTCTTTGGCATAGAAGCGAGTGGCGCCCACCCGCGACCTTTTTTTTCTTTTCTTCGCGAGCAAAAGCCGCCCAAAGACTGTCGCCCTTACGTCCCGGTTGGGGAAAAAGGGTTTTTCGTGTTCGAAAAAGATTCGGGTAACAATCTAGGCCTCAGAAACGAATGAACGACGTACCTTGCGTATGATATTAAGAATATGGCTTTTCCAGCTGAGATCTTCGTCAATTATAACGCCTAAATAATTGATTTCTTTGAGCTGCTTTATCTTAGCATTTTTTAATGAAATGTTAAAATTCAGATCACTCAAATTATTTTTGGATCCGAATGCTAAAAAATAAGTTTTTTCGATGTTTAACACAAGTTTGTGTGCGCTCAGCCAGTTGTATATTGTTTGACAGCCTTTATTTGCTTCATGAGAGACCCTATTCCAAGTACTACCCCTAAAAAGTAAAACGGTGTTATCCGCGTATGCAATTATCTGGCCATTGAAGTCTGGATTATTGAAATGTAGGTTACAAAGATCATTTATGTATAAGTTGAAAAAAATTGGGCCAAGTACCGATCCTTGAGGAACACTGCATTTGACCTCCAAAGCATTGCTGATATCTGGACCTATTTTAACTTTTTGTTTACGACCATAAATGTAAGAATGGAATAATCTGTATATATTATCCGAGAGCCCCAGATTCCGAATTTTACGTAGCAATATACAATGGTTGACAGTATCAAAAGCCTTTTTTAGGTCTAGAAAAACTGCGATTGTTTTATCATTACTGTCGATAGATTGGTTTGTAAAGCTGGTTACACAGTAAAGAGCGTCGACTGTACTAGCACCCTCACGAAAACCAAATTGGTTAGGTGCAATTTTATGGCGCACAGCTAGAAGTTCTTCCAATCTAGCTTTTAGGCACTTCTCAAAGATTTTAGCCAAAATAGAAATCAATGATATCGGTCTGTAGTTATTCATATACCTTTTGTCCTGTGTTTTGAAAATTGGAACAACAATAGCTGTTTTGAAACGGTCCGGAAACTGACCAGTCTGTAGGCAGATATTATAGATATGTCGAAGAGGTGTTAAGATTGTTCCTGCTAATTTTTTAATCACTTTAGCGGTTACTAAATCTTCACCGGGTGATTTATTCTCATTCATAGAATTAATATGAAACAGTATTTCTTCCTTGCTTATTGCTTTGAAATCGAATGGGTCGAGCTGATCTACTACTGGTGGCGAAGGTAGAGTAGTTTGAGGGACAGAATTAGTTATACTTTCACCAATTTCTGAAAAGTAGTTGTTGAATTCGTTAGCAATATCACTGCCAGATTTCAACAAAGTTCCGTCTCTAGCTAAGACTTCAGTTATGGATTAGTTCTCTTTCTTATTCTTCGCTATTAACTCGTTTATCATTTCCCATAATTTTTTCGGGTCACTTTTGTATTTATTAGTTTTTGTCATGTAATAATTTGATTTCGCTTGCTTAATTGTTTTGTTCAGGATATTTCTAAAGATTTTGAATCTACGCTTTAGGTTGATTAGTCAACATCTTTGCAAGTCGACATTTATGACGTATTGACACAACAATTCCTTTGGTGCACCAAGGTTTCAACGGAATCAATTTTTTCTTAAACGTAAACTCAGATATATTGGCTGATTTGTCTACCAGATCATTTAAAACACATAGAAAACTATTTACCGCCTCATCGGGGCTATTGATATTCCATACAACATTCCAGTCTAATTGTTGGGCCCTTTCAACTAAAATATAATTGATTTTTGTTACTTGAATCGTTTTATTATTGATATTAGCTGTTTTGGAGTTTTTATAGGTCAGATTGGCTTTAGTACGGTAGTGATCAGTAATATGGGTGTGAAGAATAGCTGGTTCAAAAATGAGGTTGCTAGTATCTTTGAAAAATACGTGGTCAATACATGAACCACTTTTTGCTCGGGTAATACCGTGGATATGTTTGTTAAAACCAAATTTACCTAAAACATTGAGGTAATCTTGTGCAGTGTGAGAGATTTTACTACCATGTATGTTTATATTGACATCCCCAATTATTATATGGTGGTTATAATTTTTAAAAGTTTCCAAATATACATCCAAGTCTTGGATGAAGCTAATGGGCTCAAGACCAGGAGAGCGGTAAAAATAAGAAACAAGAAGGTTTGAGCTGTTAGGTAATGATAAAACCAAGTGCAACGAGTTCGCATGGTCAAACATGACATCTATTCGGTTGACAGAGTAATCATTTTTAATATAAACAAGTAGCCCGTCACATTTATTAAATAAATTTGGTTTGACTATGCTGTAGCATCCATTTATATCAAAGCCAATGGTACTCGAGAGCCATGTTTCCGTTAAAACGATGACATCGAAAACATAAAGCATATTATTCATGGTCAAAACTAGCTCATCAAAGTTTCTCGCAATACTTGTGATATTCATGTGTAGTATTCTAAATGTAAGTCTGTTGTTAATTAACGCAAATTTATGAAATTCCCCTATGTCAGCAAAAATTGATGTACATTGATTGCAACTATTGTCGATTTCAAAATGATAAATTAACCCATCCATTTAAATAAAGATATTATAAAATAAAAATTCGAACAAAAGAACAAAAGCTAACAAAAGCAAAAACAATAACAAAACTAAAAATAGAAACTCTAAAGCTGGCCAATATGATTGATATCATCAGCGCAATTGATGATTACAGGTCTGTCACCTTCTGTTTTGCGAGCGAAAACTTTTCCATATTTCGCCCAGATGAATTTAAAGCTCCGCAAACTAGTTTTTGCTTGGTATAGCAACGCAGCTGTTGTCGGAGTTAAGTGATCTCCTATGAACACTCTACTGTCATCTAAAATTTTGTGAATTAATTTGGCAGGAAGCCCTGCACCGTCATTCCGCCTTTTCACAGCTGATTTATACCCACCAATCTCTAACAGATTCATTTGCAAACTTAATGATAATTTTAGTTGATCGTGATTGTTTCGGTCTGAAAACTTCCTGTATGCTGCGATCAGAGATCGCTGGGGCGATACCGATCGCCACAGATGTTAACTTAACAATTTGATGCAGGTTTTCGTTACTTGTTTGCTTGATGCCGTTTAAAACAACGTTGTTCGCTCGCAATTCGGCCATTCATAATAGTAGTTTCTTTGTATTAGATTTTGGATTTTGATATTATGGCCAGTATCAGAGGGTGGAGGACCCCAGACCATCGGGGTCAGGGCTCCACTACCATCGGGGGCCCGGGGCTGTCTGCCTCACCCGGGTTCCTCTGAAAAGAGAGGCAGCGTTTTTTCCTCCTTCCTTTGTAAAATTTTCAATTTTTCTGGCTCCGTGCGTTGTCACGAGCACTAGGTCTGCTTAGTCAGCCCATGTTGTAGAGCCATGGGTGGTTTCCTTTACGGAATTATGCCCCTTTTGTCCTAGGGTATTTTTTATACTAGTTTGCGGCTACCTTATAATGACGGATGAATTATAAGTAGCATCCCGTTTTCAGAGAGCCAACCGACTCCATTGTTTTAATGAACCCACCCCAGCCGCAGCGAGCTAGCAAAGCGGCACCCCAGCATCCGTCGGGGTTGGTTGAAGGGTACTCCGCTCATGCGGACGAGGGGCCTTCACGGCCATTTCTAGGGTACCCTGCTCTCGGGGCAATTCTTTTTTTTTTTTATTTGAATTTGCCTCTTGAATGGCATTAGCCATGTCACTTTTTGAACCTTAGGACTCTTGATTCTGGACTTCGGTCTGGTTCTGAGTTGTGCTAAGGTGCTCTAATATTAAAATTCGCTACAAATGGCGCCCAACGTGGGGCCCGAAAACTTGTTTTTGGGCAACCCACCAAAGTGAGAAAATATATATGAGTTCCGACTCATACTCCCCTCAAGACTTCACGTCTTTAATTCCTAAATTTCCATTCTCACTAGCAGGCCTTAGAATCGCCTCCTTTGCCATTCCATATTACTTCGTTCGAAAGAACAAACCCGTTTAAATAAAGACCTGCCTTGCTCGCTCTTTCCCAATAGCCGCAAACATCCTTCCCCATCCTATCCTTTTAGCTTTCTTCTTTATAGTATACCTCTTGGGCAGCTTCCTGTTGTGTTGTCTTTGAGCTTTTTGGCTCTGGGTGCAACCTGGAGGTTGGCCGCGGATAACAGGTTGTGGTGGTTTACTGCCACTCCTGTCCCGGTCATCTGAAGGGCCCCTGCCCCACTTTATGTTGGGAAGCTGACCCAAACTTTGAATCCTTTTTGTCTTGACCCAGTTTTGGCTTTTGGCTTGGGTTTGGTTCAAGCTGTGGTGGATTACGTGGGGTTGGCGTGGTGCCGCCTACACGTTCCTGCAGCTTGGCCAGACTTGAACCATTTGCTGAGGTTGAGTCAAGCAACAACATAATTGTTTGTGATCCTTTGCTACTCTCTTTCCGAGGAATTTCGGGTGGGTGGCACAGTCTCCCATACTGGGCGATTCCCTTCTGGGATCGACCCAGGATAAGTTTCATACTTAAACACTTTATTTCCATTTAACCAATTTCGCACATTTAATTAAATTCATTAACATCTAAAAATCTCAATCACAATTAAAATTTTTTTTTCAAATTTAACTGAAGTCATGTATACGTAACAATTTCAACATTCTTGCGTTTTTTTTATTCGAAAAGCCAGCCAGCTTGCGAACCTGTGAGGGGGTCTTCCTGGGTGAAACCCAATAGGAGGGCCAAAAATTTCTTTAAATTTAAACTTTTTAATATTTCGACACGTTTTGACGTGCAACTTTAAAGTTTTCACTTTTCGACACGTTTAACGTGCAACTCAAACTTTTTACTCTTTGACACGTGTTAACGTGCAAAGTAACTTAGTTTTCCATTTTTGACACGTTTTGACGTGCAAAATTCAACTTTTCACTTTTGACACGTTTTAACGTGCAAATTCAAAGTTTTCCCTTTTCGACACGTTTAACGTGCAACTCAAACTTTTTACTCTTTGACACGTGTTAACGTGCAAAGTAACTTAGTTTTCCATTTTTGACACGTTTTGAGGTGCAAAATTCAACTTTTCACTTTTGACACGTGTTGACGTGCAAATTCAACGTTTTCACTTTTGACACGTTTTGACGTGCAAAATACTGTCTAATCTATAGTAAGTCACGTGTTTACGTGCAAAACAATGCCTTTAGCCAGAAGCCTAGAGGATTTGTCCGGCGTCCGGGTGGAGGAGGAGTGCTTCATTTGCCGGCAGGGGTTTGCGCGTGACAACCCAGCGGTAACGACGTCGTGTGGGCATCAGTTTCATCGGCACTGCATTGAGCAATGGCTGACTGAGAGCCGAGAATGTCCGTTGTGCCGTGGAGCACTTCGCCTCCCCCTGGTGGCTGGACAGATTCCCCCGACGGGAGAGACGGCGGCGAAAGGAGCGAGGCCCAAGCCCACGAAAGGTGGCGTGAGAACGCGGAGGATGGATCACCACGAGGAAGTGAGCTGCGAAAGCGTCCTTCGAGGCCAGAACGGAGAGGACGGATTGGGTCAGTCGCCCAATCCAACCGCTAAAACTCCGCGAACAGGCAAAGATTCCGCTACAGCCTTAGGAGTTCGGTCCATAGTGCAGGAGGAGTTAAGCACTTTTCAGCGGCAGCTGATCGAACTTCAACATAGCATGCGGCTGTTGTTTGATCGAGGGGCTGACCGAATCCTTCCTTCGTCAACCACCGATGGCGCGTCGCCCCGATTGAATCCGAGGGCGCGCTCGTTCGTGGCAGTCCAGAGGCCTTCAAACCTCAGCCCTCCGCAACGAGACTCCTGAGATGGTGCAGCACCTCGAGGAGGCCCTCGAAATGGTCGTGATGACAGAATGGCATCAGACCGCATAACTACAATCATGGCCGGATGGAATTTGACTTTTAGCGGCCTGGTTGGAAGTATGCCTGTAGAGACGTTTCTCTACCGGGTCAATGCGCTCACACGCCAACAACTTCAAGGCGATTTCCGGGCGGTCAACCGACACATCGACAGCCTGTTGAAGGTTGTCGTCGAAGAATGGTTCTGGCAGTTCCACCGGGAAGCAGAACATTTTGATTGGTATTCTCTGCGAGATGCAATGCGGCGGGTATTCAAAGATTTTGTCTCCAACAGTGAGGTGATGAGGCGAATCCACCAACGCCGACAGAGGGTTGGTGAGTCCTTCGACGATTTTTACCAGGATGTTCGTCGTTTGGCCGGCAGCCTCCCTTTCCCCCTGAATGATCACGATCTTTTAGATATCGTGCAGGGGAACATGCTCCCGGAGTTGCAGTGGCAGTTGGTGGATCGGCATTTCGCCAGCACACAGCAGCTCCGTGAGCATGTAAAACGGAGGGAGCGTTTGGCGAAGGCTTTAGGACAGCCAGAGAGAGTGTACGGGACTCGTCGCCATCTGTCGGGGCTGACGGATTCACAGGATGTGAGTGAGTTGGATGAAGGACCGCTGGATCCAGCTGAGACTTGCCCTGGAGCGCTTGGAATTTCTGCGGCTGCAGCTCTGCCTATCTGCTGGAACCGCAGAAAGGTGGGGCATATATTTGACGACTGTCTGGAGGAGCGGACGGTGTTCTGCTACGGCTGTGGTAAAGCGGATACATATAAGCCGAGCTGTACCAACTGCCTACAAAAAAACAGAGCACCGGGAGCGCCGAACAAGACCTCGAGCCTCCTTAATCGCAGAACCTCTCCACCACGTTCCAGCAGGTAGGTAGTGAAGCAGCAACAGGCTCTAGCAGGGACATACTTGTCACCTGCCCCGGCAACCTTCGGCCAGCTCACTTTCACCATCCTCAACAAAATACTAATTTCACCACTGGACATCCTAGCCCGCTTGCATTTCTACCTTACCATCTGCGACTGCGAAAGTACACAGCGGTAAGGGACCGAATTTTTAAGAACGAAACTCTACATTTTTCCATTGATAGTATCCGACAAAAACGCTCAACGTTGAGGATGAGACATTATTATTCTCGCCTTCGACGTTGGCGTTATGAACTTAATTGTGCGACCTTGTTTTACGTGCCCTCAGGTGACGTCCGACCGTATGCACAGGTCTTGCTATTTGGTCAATCAACATCAGGCTTAATCGATACGGGAGCTTCTGTGAGCGTGATGGCGGCTGACTTGGCTAGAGCCTTCCTCGAGAGGAATTCTTTTCCCTGGAAAAGAGCTTCCCTCGGGTTGAAGACCGCAGATGGCACTCACCACCAAGCCGTAGGCCGCGTGTCAGCCGACATTACGTTCCGGGGGCTCACGGAGACGTTGACGCTCTGGATCATTCCCACTCTCAGCCAAAATCTCTACCTGGGAGTGGATTTCGTCCGGTTGTTCGCCTTGGCCGCAGACCTGTTCGCGCCGGCCCAGCAAGTCGACACAGTGACCAGCCTCGATGAACTCGATGTTCACGTCCACTCTCTAACCCCGGAGCAGCGTCGCAGACTTAACTCTGTGATTGCTAGTTTTCCGTCGTTCGCAGTAGAGGGTCTGGGAAAAACCGCGCTAATCCAGCATGAAATCGACACTGGCAATCAGAAACCATTCAAACAGAGACATTTCTCTGTTTCGCTGGCTGTCGAGAAGCTCTTATACAAGGAGCTGAACCGCATGCTAGCGCTGGGCGTGATCGAAGAATCGAAGAGCGCCTGGTCATCACCTGTGACATTGGTGGTAAAACCATCAAAAGTACGCCTGTGCCTGGATGCGAGAAAGGTGAACTCGGTCACAGTGAAAGACGCCTACCCTTTGCCTCTTATAGATGGCATATTAAGCAGACTTCCAAAGGCCACTTACATCACGGGCCTCGATCTAAAAGATGCCTTCTGGCAGATCCCTTTGGAAGAGAAGTCTCGGGAGCGGACGGCTTTCACTGTGCCCGGGCGACCCTTGTACCAATTTGTCGTGATGCCGTTTGGGTTGTGCAATGCGCCCCAAACGATGTCACGACTTATTGGACAAAATAATTCCTCCGCATCTAAAGCACCAAGTATTTGTATATTTGGACGACTTGCTGGTGATTACATAGACATTTGACGAGCACATGGGGGTGCTCCATCAGGTCGCATTTCACTTGAGACAGGGTGGCCTCACCATCAATGTGGAAAAGAGCAAATTCCTTTTACGAGAAGTGAAGTATCTTGGCCACATTGTTGGTGAGGGCACGATTAGAACGGATCCCGACAAGGTGAAGTCCATCATGGACTTCCCGCTTCCCACAACGACGAAACAGATTCGTAGATTTCTGGGAATCTGTGGCTGGTATCGGCGCTTCGTCAGAGAGTATGCGTCTTTGTCGACACCGCTGACAGACATGCTTTCTAAGCGGAGTCAGTTTGTGTGGACCGATGAGAGGCTAAACGCTTTCAGGAAACTGAAACTAAGCCTTGCTTCAGCCCCAGTGTTGCACAGCCCCGATTTCAACAAGCCCTTCTCCATCCAATGTGACGCAAGTCAACATGGAGTAGGTGCTGTGCTGGTGCAACGCACTGAAGACGGAGCTGAAGCCCCCATCGCCTACATGTCACACAAGCTGAATCCCGCTCAGCGAAATTACACAGTAACTGAGCAAGAATGTCTGGCGGCGGTGCTGGCAATCAAGAAGTTCCGTGCCTACGTGGAAGGTCATGAATTCGAAATCGTGACCGACCATGCTTCCCTAAAATGGCTAATGCACCAACCAGATCTAAATGGTCGCTTAGCCCGGTGGGCCCTTAAACTTCAAGGTTTCAACTTCAAAATTGTCCACCGAAAGGGAAGCCAAAATGTAGTGCCGGACTCCTTGTCGCGCATGTTCTCTGCCGATACGCTGACGCCAGCGGAGAGCGATGAGACTCCGGTGGAGCTGGACCTGACTTCGCCGCATTTCAAAAGCCCTTCCTATATGGAGCTAGCGGCGAAAGTCAATACAGAACAACATCAACTGCCGGACCTAAAAGTAATAGATGGGTACGTAGAAGGAAGCCAGGAACATTTTGATTTGCCTGTTTCAAAATCTTTACTAGATCCGGTACCAGTGCTGCGTCCTGTTCAGAGTTATAAAGGCTTGTTGCACGTCCGCAGTTAACGACGCGACCAGTACGTCCAATCCTATGTACGTATTCATCGATGCTTTTTGGAAAATCGTAATTGATCACGTGCGCCACTTGTTTTATATCAAGTCCCCTAGCAGCAACAGAAGTTGCAATCAGCACAGACATCGTCCCATTCTTGAAATCAGCCAGGGCCTCTTCACGTTCTCGCTGTAATCGATCGCTGTGGATCGATGTTGTGGGGAATTTCGTCTCAGACAAAAGGGATGCCAAATAGTCGGCATTACGTTTGGTTTCAACGAATACCATAACACCACCTTCGCCAACACACTCATCCAAAATTTGCGTCAATTTAGTTCTTTTCTCGAATTTATTGACTTGATAAAATGTCTCTTCGACATCGGCACAAGCACCTCCAACTATTCCTATAGCTAAGAAGGCGTAATTGTTTAAGAGCTGGCCAGCTAACCTTTGTATATCTTCAGGAAATGTTGCCGAGTGTTTGATATCTTCCGGAAATGTTGAGTGTTTGACGACGTTCCACAGTTGCCATCGTCGGATGATTCATGACTTTCGTAACAGAAGGCATAAATCCCATGTCAAGCATTCGATCTGCTTCATCGAGAACCATAAAACGAACGTCGTCAAATCTAAGCATATCTTTTTCAACAAAATCAAGTAAACGGCCTGGTGTACATACAACAATATGAGTCCCTTTAGCAATGGAATTGCCTTGGTGCCTAACAGCAGTACCGCCATATACGACCGGAATTTTTAGATATGAGCCCAAAGCGAATTTTCTCGCTTCGTTGAAAATCTGTATGGCCAATTCTCTAGTTGGCGAAATAACAAAGCAGTGAGGTTGTCCCACTTTTACGTCACGGTTTTCTTCCAGCAGTGTACGGGTAATTGGAAGTAGAAAAGCAGCGTTTTTCCTCAACCTGTCTGCGCACACGCCATCAGATCCATCTTTTTCATAATAATAGGAATGGCATGCTTTGAAATTAGTGTCGGACGTGTATAGCCCGATTTTTTTAACGTTGTCCAACACAAATTGGCGAAGTCCCGAATCATCGAACGATGTTATTGGTGGTGGTGCGCCTGAAGACACGTTCACCGGGATCTTATCATACTTATTGAAATTTATCCCACTACTTATGCCTGTACGGAAGATTTCATCTTCAGTATCTGTAGGTTCAGGTGGAATATATAATTCCCCATCTAAATCCCTTTCTCTCAATTCAGAGACCTAATCCTCATACTCTTTAAGAGTTCCTTCGGGATATAAATCCTTCAGCTCTTTTCTCTCGGTGTTCCTCGTGAGAATTGCTGACGATTTTGCTATTGGCAGGCATAAAAAAACCAATAACAACTACCATAGAACAAAGGCTCGCACCCCACATCGCAAATGCGAGCGTGAGAAAAATGTTCATGCGAGTGGCAACAATGAATTTCTGAGAAACAAAGAAAAATACTGAACCGACAAAAAAAATACTGCGAAGATTTGTTCGGGCCGGGGCATTTGAAATGGAGATCTGACTTGGGAGTTGCTGTTCAGACTTTGCTGACGAATGTTGGCTGACGCGCTGGTGGCGAAGAAAATTCGTCCAGCTCGTGCTTGTTAAAATCCAATACACTACGTACCTACCTAGTGCTTCTAACAACAACCAATAAAAGCTATGTTTAATTGAACATATTTGACCAAAACGGTTTTCATAAAGTAGAGTGAAGTTTTTATAGTCTAATTGAAATATGCCTTTAATTGTGATCTTCGGACCATCTTTTTTGTGAATCGCGAGCACTCGAATCACAGCAAGAGGTTCCAGGAAATTGTGTCGGTTTGTGCAATGACCATTCACCTTGACTTGGTGAAAAATTCCACAGCAACGATCAGCACGGGAAAAACGATTGAACCCGTGAAGCATTCATGTTGCGGTTGCGAAAGCTGGTGTGGCGAATCTCGCTCCCATTTGTGTTAAGCACTAGCATGGGAATATGTGACGTTTGATCGTTCCAACCGAATGAAGATATTCAGACAGATTTGTGGCGGACTAGTGAAATCGCCAGTGCAGGCGTAAAATTTTCATCGGTACTGTATGAAAAGTCAGCCAACTTTAAAAACAATTTGTATTTCATTTTGCAGAGAGGTAGCAAATGTCGGTGCATTAGGGTCAGGTTGTTAACGTGCGAAACTTCATAAATACGGGTTTTGTGAATTCCGATATCTGTGACAAAGTCCTTTATAATTTAAAAGCCTTCATCGAGTTTTCGAGCACTCCTCCTTGCTTCCGTGAATAAATGCGGAGTAGCAACCCGCGTATTAGGAAATTCCGCAATCGAAACTCATTGTCCAAACTCTTTGTTCGGTTGTGACCTAGTCGGTGGTTATTAGATGTGCTAGATTGTCTGGCGACAGCCGTGATGTGATCGGGCTACATACACGGGAGTGTACAGGTAGAAATTGTGCGAGTATTGACGTTATTCGCGATTCGCCATTAATATTCATCAGTTCTCTCGAATAACGACGACGTCGACAGAAAACGCAAGATGCGTAAAAAGTAGTGAGAGCTTGGTCCATATATCTGTCCATATTTAGAAAATTCAATGCGGACGAAAATCGATTTTCGTCGTGTGGGTGACGAGTGAATCGGAATTTATGTTAAATTCGCTGTTTGTGCAATGAGAAACATAGTTTGTGCTACACTACCTTTACTTGATCGTTTGGGAAATACGACGTTTCTTTTAAGTGATGTGATTTTTCATTCGATTGTTCTGCGTGTTGCGTGAGTTCTCTGTTCGCGTACTTTCCGTGTCGATCGGTTGCATTTTACCTGTTCGCAGTATTGTTATTTGATACGGTGACTAAATACCCTGACTTGTTCGTTCATTGTCTTCTGCTGCGTCTGTGTTCGGGTGAATTGGAGGTGTACCCTGTCTAGTGTTCTGGGTGATTGACATTGTGGCAGCAGTGTGACTGAAATTTCTTCAAGTTTCCTCATTAAGATTGATTGTTGGTGTCTGCGGTCAACAATTTGTTTTTGCCTAATATCAGCCCTCCTCTGTGGTTCCCCAGAAGTGCAATATTGCGCGATAGCGCGAAAGCAGTAAATTGTGCGTATATTCGTGTACCCCTCACCTCATTTACAACAAGGAATTTTTAAAGTTTGTTATTTTCTGAACTGAATTCCTTGCCCTTCGAAAAATACCAGTGACTTATGTATTGAAATCGCAGTGAAAACAAATATCGCCGTCATCAATCAGCCAGATATCGTCCAGCGATGATATCTGTGATTTGTGTGTGCTGGAAAGTATTCGGTTGCTGGTTTTTTACTGTGAAAACACTGAAGAAAACGGAAAATGTTCGCTTGAATTGAAATCTTCAAATGAAAATCGAGTTTTCCTGTAGTGTTACGTGCGCTTCCGTAAGTAGGAGGACATAAGTTTGTGTTCTGTATTGCTTTCGGTATGCGGCAAGCGACTGTAGGGGGTCTCCTCGAATCTCAGAGTTTCTCGGCATTTGTCAGTGGAGTTACGTGTAATTCCCTATCAAATATTATCGTTGAAACTATCTCAAGGCAATGATGTCGATTATTCCAACGGAAACAAACAAGGTACTCAGTATCAAACATTCCTTTTGTATTTTTTCATAGGTGCCAGGTTCCCGCATAAAGTTCGGATCTCCAATCAGACAACCGACATACTTATATCGTTATCTGGGTGGCGCGGTATATTCCGTGCAAGTGGTTTTCATCGAATCGAAACCATTGCTTGTAGTGGATTGTAGGCTGAACGGAAATTCCGATATGAAAGACCATCAAGTTGTTGAGTCGTTGCATTTGAAGAAGCAGCAGATTATTTTTGCTACACTACTCGTTAAAAATGATCCGGCAGATCGAGTATGTTCGTTCGTCTGCTGATCGAAATTACGTGAAAACGAATAAATCATCTCCAAGTTGATGTTACAAAAGTTTTAAAAACTGAAGACATTTTGAAAAATTCTAAAAAAAAATTGAATGCTTTCGTTTAGTATAATTGCTAAAACTTAGAGACCTAAGTTCCAAGGTGTGTCATCAATCAGTTTTTGTTTGAGCTTGTCTCTATATTTTACGTAACCACGTAGCACAGCCTGCAGATCTGAATTTTAAAACCAACCTATTTTTAGTACGAGATAAAATTTAAATAACATTAGTGTAAATTACCATTTGTTTTAGGGTTGTTCACTTTCATTAAACCTTATAATTTTTCGGCAAATATATTTTGTTATTTCAAAGATATATGAGTAGGCTGTTGTAGCAATTAAAACCAGGTATATTTCACAATGCGGGAAAAATCCAGCAAGCATAAATGTAAAGCACATATTAATAAGATAAAATAAGTAAAAATATAAATCACAAGAGGAACACTTTTGAAAAAAATTCTAAAGAAATTTGTAATTTTGCATTGAAAACGAATTGAATGTGAATGCATAATAGTCGATTCAAAGAGAATGCACAAAATGAGTGATACAAGATAACAGTCATAAATTCATCTTTCGAATCAAATTCGATCGAATTGGTAGAAATAAGTTTTTTTTTGGCAAAAGAAACTAAAACATCCTTGTTGCGATGACAAATAAATCTAAACACCAGCTTTCAATGAGCTCATACACGGAAACCGTGAAAAATATAAAAAGTCAAAATCAGTTTTTCTGTTAAGACTAGTGATGGGTAAAACCAGCACACTTTACTGTGCTAGCACACTTCGCACACCACACTTAAGTGTGCTAGCACTGTGCTGCCAGCACTGACACAGTGCTGCACACTGACTCAGTGCCAACACACTGACACAGTGCCGACACACTGGCACAGTGACGACACACTAGCACAGTGCCAGCACACTGACACAGTGCCGACACATCAGCACAGTGGCGACACACTGACCCGGCAGTGTCAGTGTGTCGGCACTGTGTCAGTGTGTCGGCCCTGTGTCAGTGTGTCGGCCCTGTGTCAGTGTGTCGGCAGTGTCAGTGTGCCGGCAGTGTCAGTGTGTCGCCACTGTGCTGATGTGTCGGCACTGTGTCAGTGTGCGGCACTGTGCTAGTGTGTCGTCACAGCGCTAGTGTGTCGGCACTGTGTCAGTGTGTCAGTGTGCTGCCGACACACTTATAAAGTGCCGCACTCGCACAGCACACCGAAGTGTGCTAGCACACTGTGCTAAGCACGCACAGGTGCTGCCCATCACTAGTTAAGACATAAAATTACATTACGGAAAAAAAAGCTACTCAAATCCGGTAAAAGTCTCTAAGAGTTGAAAAAAAAATTATTGAAAATAGTAGAACAGCTACAGAAAACTAGGAAACATAAATAAAAACAAAGGAAACTAATTTGGAATTGTTTTTGCGGGATGATTAAAATTGAACAACTTTTTATTAACATTAAAAATATTAATCTCCATTGAAAATTCTATTTTTTGACAAAGTGGTTTCGAAAGTATGCACTGTTTCTCATCAGACACCAGCACACAGTGCATACTTGACTGGCGTGACCACTTGCAGGTGGAAATCATTACATTTTTATTTATGCTAGTTGTGACAAATTTTAACATCTCCGACTTATATCCATGGATATAATTTTACTTAGTAAAGGTAATTGAATTTGATCACGGTTCCCTTCTTGTCTATAAATCAGCATAGACAACGTATATCATTTCTACAGCTGATCGAAGCCGAGCATATTGAAACGGGAAACTCGATCGTTTTGCGGAATCAGCCTCCGAAAGCAGAATCAATTTGGAATTGTTTTTGCGGGATGATTAAAATTGAACAACTTTTTATTAACATTAAAAATTTTAATCTACATTGAAAATTCTATTTTTTGACAAAGTGGTTTCGAAAGTATGCACTGCTTCTCATCAGACACCAGCACACAGTGCATACTTGACTGGCGTGACCACTTGCAGGTGGAAATCATTACATTTTTATTTATGCTAGTTGTGACAAATTTTAACATCTCCGACTTATATCCATGGATATAATTTTACTTAGTAAAGGTAATTGAATTTGATCACGGTTCCCTTCTTGTCTATAAATCAACATAGACAACGTATATCATTTCTAGAGCTCTTCTAAAGCTCTTTAAACAAAAAACCCAAGTTAGATTAAGATTAGACCGATAGACACTGAAGAAAAGAGCAGATGACCATCGATATATTGATTTTGAAATTTTACTACAAAAAGCCCTAATTTACTACATATTTTTCCCCATATCTACTTCAAAAATATCTTTCGGCGGTGACATCACTGATATATATATATATATATATATATATATATATATATATATATATATATATATATATATATATATATATAAATATATATATATATATATATAAATATATATATATATATATATATATATATATATATATATATAAATATATATATATATATATATATATATATATATATATAAATATGCATATATATATATAAATATATATATATAGATATATATATATATATATATATATATATATATATATAAATATATATATATATATATATATATATATATATATATATATATATATATATATATATATATATATATATATATGTATATATATATATATATATATATATATATATATATATATATATATATATATACATACATACATATATATATATATATATATATATATATATATATATATACATATATATATATATATATATATATATATATATATATATATATATTTATATATATATATATATATATATATATATATATATATATATATATATATATATATATATTTATATATATATATATATATATATATATATATATATATATATATATATATATATATATATACATATATATATATATATATATATATATATATATATATATATATATATATATATATATATATATATATGTATGTTTATATGTGTATGTATATATATACATATGTATACATATATATATATATATATATATATATATATATATATATATATATATATATATATATATATACATATATATATATATATATATATATATATATATATATATATATAGATATATATATATATATATATATATATATATATATATATATATATATATATATATATATATATATATATATATATAGTGGCTCACAGCTTATTTGATACAGTGCTTCTTTAAAAAATTAAGTTGCAATAACTCAATACATAATAACACTATCAAAAAAATTTGAACACCATTTTGAAGGCAATTGTTTGTTGTTTATTAAACAAGTTTATATTTGTTACAAAGTTGCTGTTTTACATCTTAAAAAACAAAAAAACTAAAAGTAATAACAAATTTCATGTCACAGCTTATTTGATACAGTTTGATTAAACATTAAAATTGTTGTGAATTATGAGGTTTCCAGTTGTTTTCAATACTTTGTATGATAGCCCTTGGACTTAAGCAGAGCCTGGAGCCTATTCGGCATTGAATCAACGAGTTTTTTTGTGATGTCAGGAGTAATTTTTTGCCATACCTCTAGCAGTGCTTTCATCAGGTCTTGTTTATTAGAAATCTTGTGTTTTCTAATGTTGTTATCCAACAAAGTCCACAGATTCTCAATGACGTTCATATCTGGTGACTGTGCCGGCGGAGACATCAAATGAGGGCAATCCCAAATTGGCCAGGACTGCACAATTCCCGACTTGTGGTTTGGATCGTTGTCTTGGTACAACCGAAATTGGACGCGAGCACCCAGTTTTTTAGCACTTTGCAGCAAATTGTTTTTGGGTACATCAAGGTACTTTGTTTGGTTCATTGTTTCCTCAATAAACTTTGAATTTCTGACTCCGGCTGCGGACATGCAGGCCCAAACTATCACATTACCACCACCATGCTTCACAGTAGCTTTGAGGTTCTACTTGTTTAGCTCAGTGTTTGCCTTGCGCCAGACATATGACATTCCGTTGGAGCCAAAAATGTTAAACTTGGACTCGTCCGCAAAAATAACCGAATTCCAGAACGCGGATGGCTTTCCCACATGCTCTTTGGCAAAGGCAAATCGGCGTACTGTATTTTTTTGGAAATGAAATGCTTCCTACGAGCTACTCGGACCCTGAAATCATGGTCGCGAAGCACTCGTCGGACGGATTCAGCACTACATGACTTCCTTAATTCACGATGAACCTCAGTAACCAATTTTGGAGCGGAAATCTTTGTGTTTGCTTTCACTTTCCTTACAATGTATCGTTCGTCAGATACGGTGAAAATATTGTTTGGCGCATTTCTCCTCATATTTTCTACCCGATTTTCGTGTAGGAAGCGCTCAATTATGTGCTGAACTGTAGCGACACTCAAACTCACATTTTCAGCAATTTTTTGAACACTTTGTCCTTTTTTAAAGTGGTTTAATACCAATTCGCGCTGTTCAATTGTGGTGCCATGACCCATTTTACAATTTTGGCTCATTTTGGCACTTCAGCTTACAAGATCTTGCTAAAAATTACCTAAGCCAATGTCTAACACAATCAAAAATTCAAGAAACAAAAACAAGACAGATTAACGGCGCGACAAATAGAAGTTTATTCGCATTGAAGTGTCTGTATCAAATAAGCTGTGAGCTGCAATTTTTCTGCGCCAGTGGTATTTCTCTTTTACCGGACGCCGAAGAATATTGCTGGAACCTTTTTTGTTTGCATTGTATTCGCTGAACATGCATCTAGTCAAATACGTTTAAATTTTTTGGATAGGGTTCTTAATTTCAAAGTTACAGTGATTTGCATTTTTAAATAGTCACTGTATCAAATAAGCTGTGAGCCACTGTATATATATATATATATATATATATATATATATATATATATATATATATATATTTATATATATATATATATATATATATATATATATATATATATATAGAGATATATATATATATATATATATATATATATATATATATATATATATAGATATATATATATATATATATATATATATATATATATATATATATATATATATGTTTATATGTGTATGTATATATATACATATGTATACATATATATATATATATATATATATATATATATATATATATATATATATATATATATATATATATATATATATATATATATATATATATATATATATATAACTATATAAGCGGATTAGAGAAAATACTTTCGGTACGTTAGTTCTGCTATTCAGGAAGAGTATAATCAAGTCGCTGAGCAATTTTCAGCAAAGTCTCGTGAGGCTTATGATACTTACATTAGGTCAACCGGCGAAAATATAGTCCGTGACCCGAAAAAATTCTTCGATTTTGTTAATGTGAAGCGAAAAACTACTGGCTATCCATCGTCAATGTTTCTCAATAACACAACGTCTTCTTCCCCTAAAGAGATATGTGACCTATTCGCAGATAGTTTCCAAAAAGTTTTTAGTGCACCAGACCTAACAAACTCACACCTTTCTTCCTCCGATTCAACTCTAACGGCTTTTGTCAACCATTTAGAAATCTCCCGCGATGAAATTCGTAAAACTATTTTGGAACTCAACTGCAACTAAGGTCCTGGGCCCGATCTTCTTCCTCCGATCTTTTTATGCAAGTGTGTAGAGCAGCTTATAACTCCTTTGCATATTTTTTTTAATAGATCACTTTCGTCAGAAGTTTTTCCATCCAGTTGGAAGCTTTCTTATGTCACACCCATATTCAAGAATGGTGATCGACGCTGTATTGAAAATTATAGGGGCATTGCCATATTGTCTTCGATTCCAAAACTTTTCGAAAAGATAGTATACGACAAATTGTCTCCGCTAGTTGATTCCCGTCTGAACGAGCAACAACATGGCTTTAGAAAAGGTCGCTCAACTACCACGAATTTGACAATTCTAATCTCTGACGTTCTATGCAAAATGGAATAAGGTTACCAAATTGACGCAGTCTACACAGACTTCAGTAAGGCATTTGACAGAGTTGACCATTCTACCTTAATTCTTAAGCTACAGAAATTCGGTATTACCGGGTCTCTACTCAGCTGGCTGACTTCCTACCTTTGCGATCGAACACAATGTATAAAATTTCAAGGATTTTTATCGAAAAACTTTAGTGCTACCTCTGGTGTACCCCAAGGTAGCCATCTTGGTCCACTTCTCTTCAATATATTTATTTCCGACCTATCTGACGTCCTAGCAGGCATACCTCATTTACTCTATGCAGACGACCTCAAACTTTATCTGACCATTGAATCCAAATCGGATGCCCTCTTTCTCCAATCCAAACTTGATTCCCTTGATCATTGGTGCAATGTAAACAAGCTCTCTCTCAACATTAATAAATGCCAGGTTATTAGTTTTTCCAGAAAATGCACGGTCACACACAATACGTACTTCCTCGGTAATAATGTGCTAACTCGAGTAGATAACATTGTTGACCTCGGTGTTATCTTAGATGAAAAACTCCGCTTCACTTTACACTACGATAAAATACTTTCTCGTGCAAACAAACAACTTGGCTTCATCAAAAGACGAGCCAAAGAATTTCGTAGTCTGTGGGTTACAATATCTTTATACACTTCACTCGTACGTCCTATTCTCGAATACGCTTGCATTAGCTGGAATCCTGCTTTTGAAACCCACAGTGACAGACTCGAGTCAATACAAAAGCAATTTTTACTTTTCGCCTTGCGAGAGCTGTACAACCCTTATGACTTTAATAGCCTACCCCCTTATGAGTTTCGACTGAGTCATTTAAACCTATCGACACTAGCCTCCAGAAGAATGGTGATATCGGCCTGCTTCACATTCGACGTCATTAGAGGCGCTATTAATGTAGAATTCCTGAATAATAAAATTTTGATAAATATCCCTATGAGGAACACCAGGTCCAATCGTTTCCTAAAAGAATATTCTCATTCGACCACATATGGAGCTTATGAGCCAGTAAATAGATGCTGCAGAGTATTCAACAGAATAAGCAATTTACATTCCCCTACGATTTCCAAATCATCCTTCAAGTCCTCTCTTTTCCATGCCATCCGTACCCTTAACCTTAAGCTATAGCTTTTATGTCAATGTTTATTTATTGATTGCTATTTATTAATTTATTTGTTACTCTTTTTTATTAATTTGTCTGTTTTTTACTTATTTAACTTGTATGTTTTTACTTTTTCCTTTAC
>OZ022263.1:139153591-139303591 GCA_963978885.1 Nemotelus pantherinus
ATATATATATATATATATATATATATATATATATATATATATAAATACATATTTATATATATATATATATATATATATATATATATATATATATATATTTATATATATATATATATATATATATATTTATATATATATATATATATATATATATATATATATATATATATATAAAATTTCCATCTCAGTCGCGGACAGCCCCAAGAATCCGCCGTAGAACTTTACGTTCGAAGGTGTCGATCATATTTTCGGAGGCTTGGGTGAGGGTCCATGTTTCGCAGCCATAGCACAGCATAGGTCTTACGATAGTTTTATAAACGCGGAGCTTTGTCTTTCTGTGGATATATTTTGATTTCATAATGGGGAGGACCGAGAAGAATATCTTATTTGCTAGTTATATCCGTCGCTTGATTTCGTCAGTTTAGTTGGCGTCACTCGATAGATTGCTACCCAGATAAGCGAATTTGTCCACGAATTTGATGCAAAGGTCCCCTACGTTGATGTTCGTGTGCGCTGGCGTCCTTGTCCTAGATTGCATCATAACTTTCGTTTTGTCCTCGTTGATTTGTAGTCCAACTTCCTTTGCTGCGGTGTCAAGTCTAAGCAGAAGCTGTTCTGCATCGGTCAGTTTTTGAGCCATGATGTTAATGTCATCCGCGTACGCTGCCAATTATGTCGACTTAAAAAGTAGCGTGCCGCTGGTGTTTAGGTTCATTGCCCGAATAGCGAACTCAAGTGCCAGGTTGAAGAGCGTGGGGGCTATTCCATCGCCCTGCTTCAGGCCAACCAGAGTTTCAAAAGGATCCGTCAATCTGTTCTGGATCCGGACCTGCGCGACGGAGTTGGTCATCGTCATCTTTATAAGTCTCACTAATTTGGCCGGTATACCAAATTGTACCATGTTGTCATATGTTTGTTTGAAGTCGACAAAGATTTGGTATACGTCGACGTTGTATTCCCAGCACTTTTGCAAAATTAGCTTGACCCTGAAGAGCTGGTCGATTGTGGAGCGACCAGATCTGAAACCGCCTTGATACACGCCAATGATTTCTTCCGTGAACGGTTAAATTTTTGACAGGATTTTGTAGGCCGTACAGACTAAGGAGTTGCCTCTGTAATTCTCACACCGCAGTTTATCTCCCTTTTTATGTGTGGGACGGATGATGCTTCTGTGCCAATCGTCTGGGATCATCTCAGTCTCCCATATTCGCAGCAGTAGTTGATATAGCGCACTTAATAAACCCACCCCACCAGACTTGAGTAACTCAGCTGGTATCGTTAGCGCCCGGCGATTTGTTCCTTTTCAGTGAACGCAAGGCGATATCAACTTCTTCTACTGTCGGGGGTTGTGTGGATGGAACTTGACCAACGATATAATCATGGAGCTTAGCTTCTGCTGCCAGGATGTTTGATGGCGGATTCAGAAGCTCTTCGAAGTAGGCCGCCCATCGTTTGCTAATACTTTCGGTGTCGCTGATAATACTTCCATCTTTGTCCTTACAGAGTCTAGTCCTGGGTTGGTAGCCATTTTTGATAGTGTTTACTAGTCTGTACGCTTGACTAGTGTTCTTACTAACTAGGTTTACATTAATGTTCAGCAACTGCTCGTCAAAGTATTTCCGTTTCTTACGCCTAATTATTCTATTGGATATTCGCCGTAGCTCGTCACATTTTTCCTTTTTGGCTCTGGCTGCACGTTGGATCCATTGTCTGTAGGCTTCGTTCTTTGCGTCAAGTGAGTTTCTGCATTCTTCGTCAAACCATTCATTTTGCGCTCGTTGGGCTTTGTATCCCACAACGTTTTCTGCCACATTTTAGATTGTATTTATGAGCTCTTCCCAGAACTCTTGGACAGTCATTTGTGTTACACACAATGAAATTACTTGAAGTCATAATTACCAATACATTCAATTGAATATTACTAGAATGTAGATCTTGGAACTTATTACTCACTATTACAACAACAGTCACATTTATTTCACTATTACATTATATTATATTAGTGTTTGAATAATTATGAATATCCAATGTATATACAATGTATATATTTTCCAATGTAAGTCTCGCATTCTATATCAAGTACGCAATCAAGTAAGTTGAGAACAAAAGCTCATGAGTCTAAATAAAACATGGTGTCCGGTGTATAATATTTAACAAAGTGAAAAGTTGAACCGAAGTGAACGAAAATTTAGCGAAGAAAACAAAATATATGAAGACACGCAAGAAGATGGAAGAGCAAAATAAACTGCTGGTAGAAAAGATACGTACACTTGAAGAAGAATTGGAAAGAAAAAGTGGAACGGCAGTGGTTAATACAATTAATATCCCGCTACTCGAGCCCCTGATCATCAAGAGCGGTGACGTTATATTGAACACTTTGTCCAAAGATGGGAAAATTATGTACTTGCTAGCGGCCTCGATAGCAAACCTGAAGAAATCAAGAAAGCGATTCTTCTTACTGCAGTGGGAACCGACGTTTTCAAAATTTATAATAATCTCCCGTTATCGAAAGAAGACAAATCGATGACAAACAATGTATTAAGTGCGATCCGAACGCATTTAACATTGCAAGTAAATAAGCGCTATGAACGTGCAGTTTTCAATTAAGCAACGCAAGGTGAAAATGAGTTTTATGATGAATACTTTGCATAACTCAGAGAAATGAACAAGAACACGCAATATGGCTCTTTATCTGATGACATTTTGCTCGATAAAATAATATGCTCTGTAAAAGATGTTAGCCTGCGTGAACGACTTTAGTTGGACACCGAAATAACACTTACAAAAGCTATCGATATTTGCCGAGCTAAAGAAATGGCTTTAAAACAAATACACGATCTTTGTGCCAATAATAACGCCAACGAGCTAATCTACAAAGTTCATTACAAATCCCGGAGACAAAAAAGTAACAGTAACACAATGCACACATACCAACACAGAACTTGCATATTTTGTGGAAAACAATATTACAAAACTTTAAATGACTGTCCAGCTAAAAAAGCAACATGTAGATGGTGCAAGAAACAGGGTCATTTTGGAGTAGTATGTAAATATCTATAAATATAGTCTAATATAAGTAAAAACCACCAACCCGATAGAGATCGAAAACATGTCAAGAGCATCCAAAATGAAGCACAAACATATATACAAGGTGGAACATCTACTAGTGCATACGAGATTATACTAATAGTACGCAATTCAAATAAATTACTGACAGCCGATTTACATTTTAAACAAAATGTAAATGAACAAAGAAACAAGTATGTGAAAGTAAACTGCATTCTCGATACAGGAGCACCATGTCGTCCTCAAAGATTTGAAAGACTTGTTGCACACACCTACTATCAAAGCCATGCCAACTAATACCAAACTATACGCATTTGAAGACAGCATAATAACTCCATTAGGCAAAGTCATGTTACAAATAAAGCATAAAAAAAGTCTAGCGCATCAGAATCATTAGAAAACTAATTTTCGAAGAAATTATCTTTGAGGGATTTAAAAATGTGTGAAGACGTAATACACTTCTTTGTATTATCATATCAACCATTTCTTACTCAAAGGATCAAATATCATTTTCTGACAGCATTTTCTATAACGCAAATGTTGAAAATATTCAGTGTTGGCAACATTTGTCCAACACAGCAGCAATAAGTCTATGTCATGGAAAGTTTCAGTGATTAAACTATGTCTGGGGTTACCATTCGAAAAATTTCCAAAACTCGGAAAATTTAAATATCGGTTGCTTATTTTATTGTAAATCATTTGCTTATGAATACAAAATGGAAGCATATGTAAGTGCAATATTTACGAAATTGTCTGATGCTGGCAATCATGCGTTAGCACCATAGATGCTTCACGTTGAGTTAAATCCACCCTGTGAATTTCCTTTCGATTGGATGGCTGCACTGGAAGTTATAGGAGTGAATAGAACTTCCTCAAAACTTTTCAAATTTTCGAAACCTAAATATTTGTTGTTAGCTGTCATTTGCAGAATCATTCCCACAATCATTCCCACTTGGAAATTTTATGACAACATCGCTCGATAAAGAAATGTCAATAAATTACGAAATTCATTATAGCTGACAGCCCTTTCATGATTTTTCAACGAAATTCCTAAAGAATTAGGAATGCACCAAGATTGCTACATGAATTGCGTTTTGATTTCGCTACTGCATCGGAAGTTATAGGGAAAAAAAATTTATTTTCCTGAGCAAATTTACAATATTTAGGAGACAAAAATTGCCATAGCTGGCAACCCTATACTAAGTTTTTAACCAAATTTCCATGAAATCTATCTTAGAGTAAGGTTCACCTACTGCGTGAATTACCTCGTTACAATCTGGTGGCTAAATCGGAAGCTGTAGGCCAAAAACTATTTTTTTTTCTCGGTGATTTTTCAAAATGGCACCACTGCCGTAGTATTGCCCGCATTTCCAAATAACTTCCATCAGACTTGGTCCTGGCTAATTCCAACATGTCCTGTAAATTTCATATTGATCGCATTGTTCGATCGTCATTTCTCGTGAACAGAAGTTTTGAGTGCTGAAAATAGAGGTAATTTGATCATGGGTTGCCGTTCTTGTTTACCGCGGAATTTTGAAAATTTTTATTTGACTTGGTGGACAAAAGTCAAAATCTATCAATAATTTGAATTTATATTTGTAAACAATACAAATCAGTTTTTGAAGGATTGGGAAATATAAACAGTGAAGTGAAATTAGAACTATTTGAAAAGTGTGTTCGAAAAAAAACAATTTCCGCGTCGAGCCTCCATCGCACTCCACGGTCAATTGAAAATGACACTCGATGAAATGGAAAAGAATGGTATAATTTCATAACAGATTGGACCGACAACGTGGCTAAATAATATTGTTTTAGTGAAGAAGCAAAACAGAAAATTTCGCGTTTGATTAGATCCACGATAGCTGAATAAATGCCTCAAGCCCATTCGATTCGTCGGTCGAACTTTGGCCGAAATATTGCCGGATTTACATAACGCTAAATTTTTTTCTGCGGTTGATGTCAAAAACGGATTTTGGCAACAGAAATTAAACGAAAAAAAGCAGTACTTTAAGAGCGTTTCACACACCATTTGGCATATATAAATTTTTAAGAGTCCCATTTGGCATCGCACCTGCTGTGGAATTGTTTTGAGGTGCACAAGAGATTGTGTTAAGTGGACTAAAAGGTGTTATAAGCATTGCCGATGACGTTCTTATTTACGGGTCAGGTAACACAGAGAAAGATTCCCTGTTTGATCATAATCGAAATTTGGAAGCACTTCTGAAACGACTTCAACAACACAATTTCAAACTCAACAAAGAGAAAATCAATTTATGTACGAACGAAGTCAAGTTTTATGGACACATACTTCATTAGGATGGTATCAAAGCTGACGAATCAAAAGTCTCAACAATCAGAAGAATGCCACAACCAAAAATGAAACAAGAGGTTAACTGTTTTTTAGGAATGGCTACATACCTGGGACAATATATTCCTGATCTCGCTCAAAAATATATAACTTAAGATAGCTAACGCACGTCGCTACAAATTTTACCTGGAAAATCGAACACGAGAAGGAGTTTCTTGAACATAAAGAAATACTAGGGTCAATCTCAACGCTAAGATACCACGACTACACTAAGCCCGTAACCATACAAACAGATGCGTCATCTTTTGGCATCGGAAGTGTACTTTTGCAAGATGGACAACCAGTCGCATATGCTTCGAAAATGTTAACTTGTACGCAAAAGAACTATGCTCAGATTGACAAGGAAATGCTTGCTATTGTCTTTGCATGCAAACGATTCGACCAATATATATGTGGGAAAAGAGACATATTTATTGAAACAGATCACAGTCCCTTAGAGAAAATTTTCTCAAAATCACTATTGGAAGCTCCGAAACGCCTTCAAAACATGATTCTAATATTACAACGATACAATTTGAACATGAAATATATGAAAGGAAACGATATGTATATTGCGGATACATTGTCCAGCACCTGAACGTAAAGTCAACGAAGAGAAATGGTACGGCATTTATAAAATCGAAAAAGTTTTCAATATAATCGACAAAATAAATCACACTGAAGACATGCCAGTAAGTGATCCAACAATCGAACGCATCAGAGCTGAAACCCAGAAAGATAAGATTCTATGTGATTTATACAACGTGATAATAGAAGGATGGCCAAATAACAAACGGAATCTCAAGGAGACCCTTAACTAGTTCTGGAGCTATAAGGAAATGTTGACAATACAAGATGGACTTATAATAAAAGGGAAACGAATATTGATCCCGAACAGTATGCGCCAAAAAATAATAGATAAACTGCATACAAACCATGCAGGAATTGAGCACACCATTATTCTAGCTCGACAAACAGTCTTCTGGCCAGGAATTAACAATGAACTAAAATCAAAAGTGGAAAGCTGTGAAATATGTTTAAACACAACAAAAGGAACCAACGATCACACATCAGGTAGGTACATCGAACTGAAGATCTCTAGCCGAACATACCGATTCTTAATAATTGTTGATCATTGTACCGATTTTTTCGAAGTAGATCAACTTGCAGACATGTCTACTTTGACAATCATCAGTGTCTGTAAACGACATTTCGCACGTCATGGACAATATTTTATGAGTTGTGATTTCAAACAGTTCACGAAAGAATGGAATTTCACACACAAAACATCGAGCCTTCATCACTAGCAAGGAAACGGAAAAGCAGAGTCAGCTGTAAAAATCGCTAAAACAATGCTAAAAAAATCCTGCAAGCGAAGTCAATTAGTCGTTAACGTTGCATTCTTCGTGGAGGCTGTGTCCTCCAGTGGTACCCCGATGCCAACTTTCATTCCCGACTTATGCATTGAAATCTCCCAGCAGCATTTTTACATCATTTGATGGAAGTGCGTCGAAGAGAGTTTCAAGGCAGGCATAGAACTCGTCTATTATAGAGTCTTCTTTTACTTCGGTGGGAGCGTGCACATTGATGAGGCAGAGGTTGAAAAATCGCGCCTTGATGCGAATCGCACACAGCCTTTCGTTTACGGGTTTGAAGTCGGTAACGCGACTTATGTTCCTAAACCGGCGAACAAGAAAAAAAACAAACTCAGATTTTAACTGTAGCTTTATTTGCAATAGACTGACTTATTGTAACATAATCTGCAACATTTATACATTCTGGTTTGCTGAGTAAGAACATGTGCCTGAATTTTTGTACAATTCTGTGGGAATTTGGAAAAGTGCAATTTCGAAATATGATTAGGGTGCTTGTGAGTGAAGTGCAATGTTGAAATATAAATCCTGGTTCATTCGTACAATGTGAATAGCATTCATGATGCGTCGTGCAACGTGATTAGCCTATGCACGTGTTGGCGTGTTGGGTAGGTATCGTAACTCCTCCCCCTTAGTAAAAGCGATGGCGACAGGAACTGAATATTAGGTGGTCCTGGCGGAGGAACGATTTCTGAAATAGTGACGATTTCCCTTCTGTAACCGAATTTGAAGTAGATTCCAAGGATGATTATTGCTGTTCCAAGTAGTATAGGTGACCCAAAGAGGACAAATTGTTGGTTGTGAGAGCTGGTTTCGAGGAATTCGATAGCTTCCTTGTTTTGTAGGTTGAAGTGTTCGGAGTTTCTGGATTGTGATTTTTTCTTTTGTTACTGTATAATTTATTTATTAAAAAGAACGGGAAAAATTTGGATCTCATCCCAATGTGTTTGGGGTTGTCCGTTGTATATGATGCTGTTAATCTCGACGTCGCAATTTTCAAAGCGGACTAGTACGGTTCCGTTGACTGTTTGGGTATTTGTGTTGCATGTAGAGTATATGTTCGTTTCGGGGACGTTAACTAATATGATAATGTTTGGTTCCGGCAGCGAGATTTTCGAATATTCTTCCTCGATAGCTAACTCGCAGTGCGCTGGGACATTCTTAATTAAATTCCGGATACAGCTTAGGTTTCGGTATTTTTCATGGTATGTCGGTGTTGGGCAGTAAAATGTTTATTCGATTTTTGGCCTTTTTCGTCGAATAATTGAATATCGTTGGGGTTAAGGCTGACATAACGTTTTGTTGAAATTTTCTTAGATTTTAGATGGGGATAGGTATAACATGAAAGAGGGTGTTTGAAAAATTTGGAATTTGGACGTTAAATATTATATTAGTGTCATTATAGCATGCTTTCAATTTTAGTAGCTCGTAAATATTTTCCTCTGATGTTACTTCAACCCTATTGACGTTAAAAAGATAAGATATTTGCTGTAGTTTTCTACTGCTTAGGATTTGTTTTGATATTATATTTAGTTTGGCCAGAATAACGGATTCCGCAATATTTGATAAGTAGTTGTTCAAAATATCTATGTTCTTTTCTCTTCTTTTTATTTGGTTTTGGCTGTTTTCTAAAAAAAAATTTACCACTATGTGTTGCGAGTTGATATGATTCGTAATATTTTTGAATCTTTGGATCATTTCGTGATTAAGTGAAATTTGGAAGTTAATATTATCTTTTAATGCCGATTGGTCTGACATTATCGTTTCGATGTATTTGTTTATGCGTAGAGCGTCGTCCGCGTCCATGTTGCCTGTTATTTCTTTTATTATAGTTCCCAGCCCATTAATTAATCCTCTTTTCTTCTGTTTGCTTGGAAGAAGTGAGTGTAGTTTCTGTTGAACCTCGTTAAATTTGAAAGTAACAGTTTGTGCTGTACTGTTGAGTTCTTCTATGTTGTTGAAGCTCATTAGCGAGTCGTAAATGTTGTCTAGATTTTTCCTGTATGCGCCGAGTTTAATAATATGTAGTAGGTTATTATATGATAGGACTGTCCTGGCGGTGCCTAGTTTGATGGGTAAAAGTCCTTTATTGTTTCGTAGGTCATGTATCTCCATTTTCCGTCCGGTTGTCTCTGGTGACCTGAAATTTTCGTTTTCTTTTAATTCTTGCTTTGTGTATTTTTTGGTTTTTTGTTGTAATCAAAGTTACCCTATTGTTAGTTCTAACTCTATGTCGACTGAATCTTGGGGCTATTTTATTTCTACGGCATTCTTTTTTCAATTCTAGTTCATTTTCTTCTAGCTCCGGAGGATCTTCGCGATTTTGATTAAGTTTCTCGAGATTTTTGTTTATTAGTTTTTCTACCTTGTCCTTAATTATGGAGTAAATCTGAGATTTGAATTCATTCAGTCTTTGAAGCTATTCATGCTGATTGTTAAAGTTTATGGCTTTGCTGAATATGTGTGTTCGTCCCGTAAAAAGTTCGTGTAGGGTTAGTTTCGTAGTCGAATGGATGGCGTTATTGTACGTGATTAGTACTTCGTTCAATATGTCGTTGTGATCTGTATCTAGGTTTCTTTTCTTGTGCTCATCTAAGATGATTCTGTATGTTTCTGTCAGTGTTGAGTGTAGTCTTTCGACGTAGGCATTACTGCTGGTTTGTTGATAGGACGTAAGGTGCAATTCAATGTTGTATTGCCGACAAAAGTCCCGAAATATACTGGCTGTCATTTCGGTACCTTGGTCGGCTGTTATCTTCCTTGGGATACCGTGTGTGGACATGAAATGCTTCAGGGATTTAATTATGTTCCGGCTATTTTTTGCTTCGAAAGTATAGGCAGCTGTGAATTTTGAAAATCTATCTAATATGGTCAGAATTGGTTTACTATTTATTGTGTAAATGCCTATATCAATGCTTTCAAGGGGATTTGAGGGGGTTTCGCTCTGTTGATACTTGATTTTTGGCGGGTGTCTATCGTACTTTAATGTTTTACAAGTGCAACAATTGTTAATAATTCTAGTTATTTTATTTTTTAAGAATGGAAAGTAGTAGTTTCTCTTCAGATGTAATAGCGTTTCGCTTATTCCCCGTGATTGCTTTTAACATGGTATTCGTTAATAAGTTTGTCTTATTTGTCTTCTTTGGTTACGTCGGTCAACATTTCTGTACATCTTATTATTTTGAAAATCTTGGAGTTTGGAAGTATTTTCAATATACATCTTGCCCTAATTTGAAGGTATCGTCGCAAGTCAAAATGGCAGATAGTTTGTTAGGGGCAAGATATTCTTTAAACATTTTGATTATATTTTCTTCTGTTAAGTTAGGCAAGCGAAAGGTTCGGCGTTGCTTGTTACGAAATATGCTCTGGAGCGAAATAGGGGATCTCTTATCTGTTTTTTCGAGGACTAGTTGCAGATTAAATTCAGTTATTGGTCTTTCAGAAATAGGAATTCGGTCGTGTAGGTTTTCGCTTGCAGAGTGAATTGTGTTGCATGAGTCGGTAATGTTTATTTCAACTTTACCGGGGGTAGACATATCTTCCACTCTGATTCTGCTTAGAGCATCCGCATTTGAATATAATGTACCCTTTTTGTTAATGAGTTTGTAATCATAGAATTTGGGTCCTTGAGGTTCATTAGCCATGTTAGAGGCTTGTGATCAGTCACAATTTGTAACTTTCTCCCAAAAAGATAAGGTCTAAAATATTTGGTGGTCTATTTTGGAGTAATTTGTTTCGGTGTCAGTTAACGTACGGCTAGCTTAGCAAATTGGCTTGTCCTTCCCGATTGGCCCCTGTGACAAGATAGCGCCCAAGGTAAAATTGCTAGCATCTGTGGTCAAGATGAATGGTTTTTCGAAGTCTGGATACTGTATTATCGGGTCATTCATTAGTAGTTCTTTGCATGCATTGAATGCCTCTATAAAAGGACTGTTGATCTCTACTTTTCTTCCTTTTTTAAGACATTGCGTTAGTGGTTTTGTTATTTTCGCAAAGTCTTTAATAAATTTTCTGTAATACCCAAGAAGTCCGAAGAACCCTTTAATTTCTTTCTGTGCTGTTGGGACAGGAAATTCCTTTATGACTTTTATTTTTTCCGGGTTTGGTTTGACTCCTTCAGTTGTAGCTAAATTCCGGAGAATATGTAAAAATTCAGATTTGTCGAGCTGAATTTTTAGGTTAGCTTCGCGAAACTTGTGAAAGACTTTCCTTAAGTTTTCTCCGTGTTACTGGAGTGAGGTCCATTTTTGTTTTCCACTGGCGTATAGTTTTTTGGGGACGATCCAGACTGGCGAACTCCATGGAGAATAGCTTGGACGAATTATGCCTTGTAATAGCATATTACATATTTGTCTCTTAACTTCGTCTTTATGGACATACGGGTATCTATAAGACTTGGTGTATATAGGTGTGTCATCCGTTGTTAGGATGCGATGCTTTACCTTATTTGCAAAGGTCAATTTTTGATTTTCACGCAAATATATATCATCGTACTCTGCATATTTTCAATATGAGATGTTTTTCCTCCTTGTTTTGTAGCGAAAAAGTGTAATGGAGTGTCTGGCCTTAGCACAACTCAGAACCAGACCGAAGTCCGGAACCAAGATGGGTTAGGTCCAACAAAATTGGAATGGCTCTTGCCATCCAAGAGGCAAATAAAAAAAAAGAATTGCCCCAAAAGCAGGGTACCCTAGAAATGGCCGTGAAGGCCCCTCGTCCGCATTGGCGGAGCACCCTTCAACCAACCCCGACGGATGCTGGGGTGCCGCTTTGCTAACTCGCTGCGGCTGGGGTGGGTTCTCTAAACAAATGGGGTTGGTCAGCTTTCAACAGAACGGGATGCTACGTTTTATTCATCCGTCATAATATCGTAGCCGCAAACTGGTATATAAAAATACCAAAGGGACAAAGGGGGCATAGCTCCGTTAAGAAAACCACCCGTAGCTCTGCAACATGGTCTGACTAAGCAGACCCAGTGCTCGTGACGACGCACGGAGCCAGAAAATTGAAAATTTGAAAAGGAAAAGGGGGTAAAACACTGCCTCTCTTTTCAAAGGAACCCGGGTGAGGCAGACAGCCCCGGGCCCCCGATGGTGGCGGAGCCCTGACCCCGATGATCTGAGGTCCTCCACCCACTGATATTGGCCAGTTTAAAAAAAAAAAACAAAAATTCAAAAAGTGAAACCTAACAAGTGTGGCCAATATCCCTCCTTTTTTAAAAATAGCCACAAAATCACGAAAACACTACATCATTTTATCGGCCAGCCAGGCCTGAAGCGGACCCTGTAAAAGAAAGAATTTCCCGGGCTGTTGCCCAATAAGAAGGCCTAAGGTATTGTTATTAGCAATTCATAATTATATATTTCCTTTCCTTTTTCAAATAAATAATTCTCATAGTGAGCTTTTCGTTTGTGTTATCGTGCCAAAAAAAACAAATAGCAAATGCAAACAAAATATGACTTGAACAGACGTCACATTAAATTCAAGATATAGATAAACCGACTGATGTGAATAATGTGGATTCCCTTTGTTTTACTGTTACGATAGTCTTGATAATCCCGTTAATTTGATGGTTCATTGATTATTACGAGATCTCGTAGGAATCATAGGTGGTGTGAGTTAGTATTTATTGAGAGATCTTATTTGAATATAAATGCCGTAACATTTTTTGTTTTGCTTTTCAATCAATTGAATCTACAGCTATATACATACATAATCATAGTGTATCGTACAAATTTTGTCCATTTTCGATCTCTGTTGGATTTCTTTTAACTAAGTTTTTAATATTCATCATTTTTAATATTATCTGTTCATACAGTGTTCCGGAATGAAACAGAAAAAACTGATTGTTGGTTGACAATGAACTTTATTCGCAACTGGTCTACGTTTTATAGTAACAAAATGCTTATTTTACATTAATTAATTGTGTACTTGTTGAACTTATGTTTGATTACAATTACCGCTTGCAAAATTGTTGACATGATTAACTTAACTCTAGACTCTACGACAGTATGTATGCACAAATGAATGTAGGTTACCTGCTTAAGCATGAGACATAAATGTAGGTCATTGTAATTGTACTCGCACATTGCATGATTGCAAGCATGCATAAACAATGTTGATGCAGGTAAGTAATATTATTGACGACGGTAAGTGATTGTTAAGCATGACCATGCACATTGCCGCCCCATATGAACCAGTCCGGTTCTTAACACATCGTTTCACTTGTTGCTTCATACCATCTACTTTCCCGTTACTGTGGTGAAATCTTCAAAACCGCTTCTCCACGTCGTTTCTTGAAGATTATGATGTATACCAGAATAGCACTGCAAAAGATAATGATAGAAATGCTAATACTGATACTATGATGCCCGATTTTCTTCCAGCTGATCGAATCTTGTTTATGAATAATTTCTTCTTCTTCCTGAACGTAGGATGAAAATGATTCAGAAGCTTTAATGATGGATGGTGTGATTAAATCCTTCACCTTTCTTTCGTGCACTTCTGCATTGATGGTCGCCGGAATGTGCTTGACATATGCGCTGAAATTTGTGGATTGCAGTCCTGCTTGTTCCGTAACTAGACTGAACTCCTTTGTTGATAAACTGCAATCTTGCGACATCGTTACTATCCCCACGCCATTCAAGACGATATTCTCCCTAACTCCATGACATAATGTCTGGCAATGTGTTGACTGTGGTGCTACAAACATCCATGTATTGTTAGCTAACAGTCTTTTCCATACAATTTCCTTGAGTTTAAATGAATGAACTGGGCATTTTCCCTTTCCGAATGAATGATATATTTCATTTATTATGCAATTGGGTCTTTTGTTCACATCATACAAAGTATCAATACTTGCTAGATATCGTTGCTCGATCAATTGCAGAATACTTGTATCTGATATCTCGAAATACAGTTGTAGATTATAATTGATTCCTAGAATGGTGGTTGGAATGTCGAGAGCTCGGAAAATTCCATCTTCAATATGTTCTGGTACGAGGATTACCTTTATCAGTTCGTATTTGCGCTGATCGATAATCGGAAGAAAGCCTTTGAGTTTGATTCCCACGTCATCGATTCGAATTTGTATTGGCTCGGAAAATCGCAGAATAATTTCCAGGTGTTTAAGCAACATGGTTTGAGTACGATTGATGTCTGCGGTTACATCGCTGAGATTTATACATTCCCAAAATGCTGTTTTTGATCTCACAGTAGTAAGAATGTTGGTATATTTGTTAAAGACTCCTTGAACAAAATTTAGTGCTCTGTTATAAGCTGCGATGAAGTTTATGTTGATTGTGTTATGATCAATTGTTCGATACCAAACGCTAAACTTGTTAATACGATCCAATCCTAACTGTAGTTGTGTCCTAAATCGTTCCAACTGTCGGTTGATCCGTCCAGTACTGCTGTTAAGTGTTTTCATCGTTCTAAGCATCAATCTGCTTTGCATGTCCATGGTATGAATGAGGTTTACTTGGTTTCTAGATAATTCATTTATATCCTTATATACTTCATCGTTAATTCCGAATATAGCAGTGAGAAATTTTCCAAAAAGTCCTCGTCGATTCCTCACTCGTAAAAGCTGTAACGTGTCAAGTTTGTGATCCACTTCCTCCTTAAGTTCATTTACGTGCTGCACAAGATCCTTGCAGTCGATTTCAGATGATACGCGGTTGCCGGTTTCACAAAGCGCGCTAATATTATTCACAAAAGCTGCTATATTTCTTCTGTCTTCATTTAGATTGCTCCAAGGAATATTGAGATTTACTTGCAAACCTCTTCTTTGCAAATTCGCAACTCCCAAGTGTTCTACGTACAGTCCATTCGATAAGGGAGAGATCTTGACTCCACATTGCACTATGGGCACGAAACAACAAAGCATTAATGTCGATATTACTAGGTGATTTGGTAAGATGCTGGCAGTGCCTCCTCCCCGAGCTTGTGCCGGTTTGTCTAATTTCTTTCGATTGGCTTGTGTCTCAAAGAACTGCTGCCACTGACTGTTAACTGGAGCTATTTTTACCTTTCTCCTCTTCGTCGCTTTTGTTGTAGAGACTAAGCTTTTTGTTTGTGGCTCTGAAATACTGCTCGCTTCTACCGGATGGGAATTCTCAAATGGCAAACGACAAATTTTGGTAATTGCACGCCTCGTTACTCGACCGTGCATTTTAACAGATGAACCTGGATGAACCATTTTAACTGGATGAACCTCAACTATCCTTGCTAATGACCACTTGGTAGATGGGAAGTTATCGTGTTTCACCAAAACGAAGTCATCTCTATTCAGATTTGCTCGCTGTTTAGTGCATTTAGGTCGTTGTTGTAAACGATTCAAATATTCCAGGCTCCATCGATGCCAAAAAAGTTTTCTCATTTGTTGGATAAGCTTTCATTTTCGTCCAATTGATTCCTCAAACATAGGTTCCGGTATTTCAAATAGGTTGCTGCCAGTCAAAAAATGACCTGGTGTAATGGCTGTGAGATCTGCTGGATCGTTGCTGACTTCACACAATGGTCGTGAATTTAGGCAAGCCTCTATCTGCGTCAACAGAGTGTACATTTCTTCAATGTTTAATAACTGCTCGCCTATGCTTTCGGTTAAGTGTCTCTTGACCGTTTTCACTCCGGCTTCCCACAGCCCACCAAAATGTGGTCTCCTAGGAGGAATAAACTTCCATTGTATGCCATCAACTGCTAATTGCTCCATACCCTTTGTTGAAATATAAGTAAAAGCACTTTTCAATTGTTTGTTGGCTCCCACAAAGTTGGTCCCACAATCACTAAAAATTGTGTGACATTTTCCCCGTCGAGCGATGAACCTTGGAATCACAGCGATGCATGCTGTGGCTGTTAACTCACTCACTAGTTCCAAGTGAAAAGCTTTCGTAGACATGCATACAAATACTGCAATGTACGCTGTAGCGGTTTTTGCTCCACGGCCACTACTCCATTTTATTGAGATTGGCCCGGCATAATCAAGTCCTGTTTGTGCGAAGGGCTTCTCAGTCTGAAATCTGGGAGGCGGTAATTGCCCCATTAATTGCTGATTTGGACTTGCATTAACTTTGTAACACGTTATGCACTCTCGCAGAACTTTCTTAATCACCGATTGTGAATTTATGATCCAATATTTTTGCCTTATAGTAGCGGAGACCAACTGGTTACCACCATGTACAGTTTGTTTACGACATTGGTTGATGATTAATTTGGCCAATGATCCGTTTGGAATTATAGCCGGATGTTTAGCAGCTTCAGATATGGGTGCATGCTGTAATCTTCCGCCTACCCTAAGGAGCCCTTCAGAATCAATCCATGGATTAAGAGTCTTCATGCAACTACTATTTGATAGTTCGGACTTCCCTTGTAGTGCCTGGATTTCACTTTGAAATGCATGTTTTTGAGCTATTCGTACACAACAAGATTCGGCTTTCTGCAACTCATCGCAAGTAATGATTCCTGCTTTCCTGTCGGTAGAATTGCGTGTATTATTTGCGAAACGTCTGCAGAGTGCAACGAACCTTAACAACTTATTAAACGATGAATATTGCGCGAGTATTTCTGGTTCAGGTGTCGGTGTTACAGATACTATTGCCATTGACCGCTGTTCAACGTCCATAATCTTTTCTTGCTCTGGGCTTAATGCGCTGTCTGATAGGTTAAATTTATTTCCCATCAACCACTGCGGGCCTTTCCACCATAAAGAAGCCTTGAGCAACTTTTCTGGTAACATTCCTCTTGAGGCAATATCAGCAGGATTTTCCTTTGTTGACACATGATTCCATTGATTGGGTGAAGATTCCTGATGAATTTGGCTTATTCGGTTTGCGACGAATACCTTCCAATTTATCGCAGGCTTTTGAATCCAGGACAAAACAATAGATGAATCGGTCCAGAAAAATGTTTTGGCATGATTCCACTCGTAAGCCTGCTTTCTTTGCTTCATTGTTTCTATCAACAAAACTGCGCTGCACAATTCTAATCGAGGTATAGATATCACCTTAATCGGTGCAACTCTGAATTTTGCGCTCAATAGATAAGTTGTAATTGATTTATCCTTCCTTTCTACACGAAGATATATGGTTGCTGCATACGCTTGATTCGATCCATCACAAAATCCATGTAACTGTATTGTGTGTGCAGTATTACATTGAATCCAACGAGGGATTCGTATTTTTTCCAATAACTCTAGTTGGTGCTGTGTATCAAACCAATCCTTCAGAATTTCTCTTGGAACTTCTTCGTCCCATTCTACTTTAAGAAGCCATAATTTTTGCATAGCTACCTTTCCAGTGATAATGACAGGCTGTAGCCAACCTATAGGATCGAATAATTTTGCGATATCTGAAAGTATCTTCTGTTTTGTCCATTTTCCGTCATCCTTAATCGATCTCACTTTAAATGAAAATTCATCATGAACTGAATGCCATTGTATTCCTAATGCTCGCACTTCATCCTCTAGGTCAATGCTAAGAGATTTTTTTATTTCTCGATCCTCAGAAGGTATAGTGCTAAGCAGTGAATAATGATTTGCTGACCATTTGTGAAGGTGGAACCCTCCCTTTTTCATCACAATAGATAACTCTCTCTGGATATTTTTAAGCGCGTTCAAATCATCAGCACCAGTCAGAAGATCATCCACATAAAAATCTCGCAAGATTACGGTCGTTCCATACGTCACGGTTTTTAGCCTAAAATGCTGGAAAGGCTCTTTTGAGTCGAAATAATCACGATCTGATTCATCTACTTCAATTTGCCGGTACATTTTTTCGATGTCGACTGCAATAACGTATTTATGGCTTCTCCAACGCATGAGAAGATGTAAAATATTATTTTGTATTGCAGGTCTGTAATATGCAGAAATTTCTTTCCAAAATTTCTGCACGGCTTATTTCAGCGCGCACTGTCGTGCCCTTGAAATAACCAAATTATCTTTCAGTCGGACTGGCGGTGCCTTGTTGTTCGATTTGAAAAACAGGGCACAGCAAGTCCGATTTGACATTGCCTGGCTTGATGCTCGATACGAAAGCGAGAACCGGTAACGGGATTTTGTTTTCGCGTCGAATATCAAACCAGCGCTCGAGACAGTCGAATTGAATTCGTGGCCGAGGCCGGACGGTCGAGAGAGGAGTTGGCGGGGAGAGCGGTTTACTGGTCTTATCGGGGATCTGTAACTAAACTCGGAAAAATAAGTGTCTTGTATGGTTCTCGTGGACTAGCAACCAGTATCTTTACTTGTTGCAAGTGACAATATAATCAGATAGTTCGCAAACCCACAAATTACCCATGTTTAGTGCGTTTTCTAATGATTCGGGGAGACGTAACGCCGGACGGCTGGATACAAGTGGAAAAATGTCGAAAGACGGGTGTGTAAAGTCCGAGAC
This sequence comes from Nemotelus pantherinus, assembly GCA_963978885.1. Lineage (NCBI taxonomy): Eukaryota > Metazoa > Arthropoda > Insecta > Diptera > Stratiomyidae > Nemotelus > Nemotelus pantherinus. Next base: position 139,171,765 of record OZ022263.1, read on the forward strand.
GCCTGGTTTGAATTGAAATGCAAGAAGAATTCTTTGGGTCGTAGCTTGCCAGTGCGTGTATATGTCTTGCCAAGTAAGAAAATTATTGCGGGAAACTACTGATCAGAAAAGTTAGTGGCGTAGACGGAAATGCTACCCAAGTCCAGATAAGTGCGACATAGATACAAGTGAACAAGTTCATTAGTGAGCAATAACAGAATCCGTGAAACACAAGAAAACGAGGATAATATGAATATTCTCCCGCATATGAAATCGTTAAAACAAAATGTCGGGTCGACAATTCTGATTCGAGAGCAAAACCTTTTCGTTGGCTTCATAAGCGATTAAGTGATTCCATGTGCCTAACGGTCCTCACAATAATAATACTGTTTGAGTCACCACATTCATTCGGTTAAATGCTCCACGCGGCCGTGAATGGTGGCTCTCGCGGGACTAACGGCGTGCATGGCATGGAAATGGGGGAACGATCCTGAACAGGGTTAGAATAGTTTGAAGAGAAAAGCTGATTGGAAGACGAACCGTCAGACGAGGATATAGTAAAAGTGTGCAAACGTTGGAATTGAAGAAAAATGCTGTCGGGCTCCCAGATGTGTCGGGTCTACACCATGTGTCCGTCCTTCGAACATTGAAGTTTAGTGAAAGCGACAAAAGATCCGAAACTTTCATTTTAGTGTTCAGCATTCGCATTAAGTTTTATCTGCATTACAGACATTTTGGAAATATTTTTGAGTTTGGTCAAGTGCGGCAGTAGCCAAGATAGTGCAAAAGTCGCATTGTAGTAAATTGATCAAATCGGGCGGTGAGCGAACGTGAAAGCCAATCGAGAAGTTTCATGGAGGGTGTTTTTTGAGGTTACCCGGCGAACTTTGGACGACGGCTATGCGGGTTCTTCTAATGTTCTCGAAATTGAAATGTTCGATCCTAGGACAACAGCAACGGCTAGGAAGCAGCGGTATAACGATAAGGGTTTTTTTAAAACAAAACAAAATTGTGAGTATTAAATAGATTTTGATATCTTCTGGAATTACGAGTGGGGGTGCTCCGCGCGCATTACCGATCAGGTTTACCTAGGTGGTACGCAGCACGGGCGCAGTTACATATAGCTGGTGCTAGACTTATCGGCGCTGATTGCGATGTTTGGTACTGGTGCGGCGTCGGGAATAGCAGCTACAACAGATTGGATTAGTCCATTCGCTGCCGGCGGCTTCGTACACAGCGCTATGGTTACAGTACTACCTGAGTGACTCAGAGAAGAGGATCCGCGGCATCAGTTAAACCATGTATGTTTTTACTATTTTGGAATACTCCTAATGGCAAGGTTGACAGTACTCTTCGAACTGTAAATCAGATAATGTGCTCTGTAGTTTTTCCACTAGTTTTACTTGAATATAAAAGAATGCATGTTGTTCATATGCTAGAATGCATGGTAATCCCGAAATATTGGTTTTAAACAAAAACAAATATTCGAGCACGTTCACACTTGTTTTTTTTGAGGACAAGAAGATCACCGAATGACTTTAGAACGTTTGGTTTTGTCATGAGATCATTGAGGTTTTGAATTGTGCTCTTGTAAAAGCTGCAAAAGAAAAAAAAAATTAAATTTGATAAGGCATGGTTTATTCGGTAACTGATGTCAGAATGATAGTCCTTATAGAATTTAGTGCTTTTGAAATTCGGTTGGGATTAATTATCACTACTCTCAATGTAAACTAAAATTATTATGTACCATAGTTTAAGGAATATCTTGTACATAATTTACCCAACTATATCGAACAGGCAAGCGATTGGGCAATAGAAGACCCTAATGAAAATATATAGTGTTATTAACTTACAACACCAGTAAGAAATATTGAATGTTATAAGAAAGCTGAAAGAAACTTTGATTTCACTCAATTATTTTTCTCTTAATGCATGAGCAATTATCATGCTGATATAACTTTATGTTTTTTGTCGATTATTGGAAGTATAGAAGATACTGTTAGATACGACTAAATCTAAAGAAAAGTATTCATACGTTGTGCTTATTTATGATAATCGGTTTCCTATGGATCATCCATAGTTCCTGCAGGAATGTACTATTCCCCATTGCATCATCTATCCGCACATGTATATGTCCTTATAACAATAGTCCAAATATTGTCATGAAAAACTGACGAGAACTTCGTAAATTTGACCTATAAAGGAAATCATGGTTTCAGTTTGAGTTTTCTCAAAATATTGAATTTGAATGATTCATTTTTTTTTGTATTGTGTAAATAATCACAGTAGGCTTATAAGCGGAATACAATTATTTATGCGGTTCTATCTCAATTCGGATGACATATGATCGTTTATCGCACTTCTGATCTGCGGAAGTATTCACTGGATTAAGCCACTCGGGTGGAAGTTTAGTACGTAGTAGTTCGACGAAATTTGTTGCAACAACTTTCCTCTAGTAAAAGCTCGTGAAATCTTCAATGATACAGAGACTAAAAAAAAAACAAAACAGAATATAGATATGATGAGACGCGAGAAATGAAATACGACCGTACGTATTAGGATAAGTACTAGCGTAGCTAAATTTTGTGCAAGAAGCTAAATATTTGAATTAAAAGCTAATTTTATGAAAATATCTTAAGTTCTGTTTTGGTGGTCGAACCAGCATTAAAAATGTTTTGTTAAATTTGAAATAACCGGTCTTCTTACTGGGTGAAAGCCCTGGAAGTTCTTCTTCTTTTTCAGGGTCTGCGCGTGGCCTGGCTGGCCTACAAATGATTAGTTTTTCGTGATTTTTCGGCATTTTCAGCATTTTCTTTCAAGGGAGGGATACTGGCCATCCATAATAGTAGTTTCTTTGTATTAGCTTTTGTTCGATTGAATTTTTGGAATTTTTATGGCCGGTATCAGTGGGTGGAGGACCCCAGACCATCGGGGTCAGGTCTCCACTACCATCGGGGGCCCGGGGCTGTCTGCCTCACCCGAGTTCCTTAGAAAAGAGAGTTAGCGCGTTTTCCCTCTCCGGTTTTGTAGAATTTTCAATTTTTGGCTCCGTGCGTTGTCACGAGCACTGGGTCTGCTTAGTCAGCCCATGTTGCAGAGCCTGGGTGGTTTCCTTTACGGAACTATGCCCCCTTTTGTCCCTGGGTATTTTATATACCAGTTTGCGGCTACGAATTCATGACGGATGAATATTACGTAGCATCCCGTTTGTTTGAGAGCAAACCATCCCCATTTTTCATGAACCCACCCCAGCCGCAGCGAGCTAGCAAAGCGGCACACCAGCATCCGTCGGGGTTGGTTAAAGGGTGCTCCGCTAATGCAAACGAGGGGCCTTCACGGCCATTTCTAGGGCACCCTGCTCTCGGGGCAATTCTTTTTTTTTTTGTTTTGCCTCTTGAATGGCATTAGCCATTCCACTTCAGACCTTAGCACTCTTGGTTCTGGACTTCGGTCTGGTTCTAAGTTGTGCTAAGGCCATTTCCCAGCCATCATTTTCGCTACAGGTCCCACCATAAGACAATCATTCAACGACTTCCCTCCCGGGGCTTTTTGTGAGGCGTTGAATACGACTCGCAGCTTTGTCGTAGAACTACTTTCTTTTATGACCTCATGATGCGGCAAGTAATAACAATGAGAAGTTTGAAGCAAGTTATCTGGAACTTTCTCTAGGTGATAGAGTTTTATGTACTCTTCAATAAACTTATGATATTGTTGCTTTCTTTCAGGGTTCTTCTCTAGCCGTCGTTCCAATTGCCGAAATCGGATAAATGCCACTCGAACGGACTTCGTTAACTCAGTACCTGTGACAGAGTTACCCTTAAACGGCAGCTTTACCACATATTTCCCACTCCTTAATCTTCTAGTGTGGTTAAGGAAATGCTGCTCTGCCTCTTCGTCCTTTGGTGATTGCGGGTTAGATGATGTTTCCTCAATTTCCCAAAATCGGCGCAATGTTTTGTCTTTATCTTCTGGTTCTTTGATGGATCCAAATAATACCCATCCTAGTTTTATTTTCTGGGCACATGGATACTCACGAATGAATCCATTATCCAGTATGTCTCCGTATACATCTGCTCCTAACAGAATGTCAATTTGGCCAGGAGTGTCAAATCCGGGATCTGCAAGTTGTATCTTTGAGAGCCTCTTAGATAACTTCGCCTTGACATATGTCGAAGGTAATGGTGATGTGATTGTCTGAAGGATAAGTGCAGAAAATGGAAATGCCTCGATGTTAACATCTTTTCTTACGATCACTGCTTCGAGTGTAACAATTCCCTTTATTATAGCTGCGTCACTGCCTCCAATACCACCAATTATTCTCTTCGCGTGATTTCACCTGACTCCCAAAATTTGTACAGCTGATTCACGTATGAATGACTTCTGTGATCTAGGATCCAGTAATGCCCGAAGTTTCACTCTTTGTCCTAATGAGTCTAATACTTCGATTATTGGCCCAGTCATTTTAGCATAAAAAAGGGGTCAACCTCGGAATGGGAGATAATAAGCTGAATTTTTGTATATACCTTCACTTTGGGGTCCTCAACGTTGCCTCAAAAGTCTCGTAAAATCTCGTGTCTGCGTCGAAAGTTATTCAAGGTCAAAGGTGAGAAAAAACAGTTTTTTGCGATTATCTTGGTTTCTATTGCTCCAATGATGTTAACATTTCGGATCGAAATTGTAGAGGATAAAATTTGCGACACATTTTATTGGAAGCATTTTTTCCTGCGCTCAACCGTTTTTCCGATAGAGGGCGGTAAGCGCGCAGCACTCAGCTATATGTACTGTAATGCAAGGTCACCCGTGTATATCTGTGAATACTACCTTCAGTTTTGAATTATTTGTATTATTTATCAGTAAATACATTGCATTTAATAGCATTTTACCTATTTTTAATATTTTCATTTAATTATATTTACCTTCTTTGTGTGATTAAAAACTAATTAAATGAAATACTATTTGTATATGTAAGTTTATTGAAAGTAGATTTTAAGTAGTAAAATAAATATGTATTTTATTTTTAAAATGTGGAATTTTTTAAATATTTAAATACTTATCATAATTATAAGAAGAATTAAGCTTTCCAACAATGTATCGGGTAAACAACAGAAAGGATTGTTGGTGTTAAGTCTCTGAATAAGACATTCTTTGTAAAAGGAGCTCCAAGCTACGCAGACAACTCCTGGCTTTGCAAATTACTGAAGGATGACTTAGGAATCGCTGATTGCAGTTGCGAAATATTTCCAGCTCGACTTCGTAGACAGAAGCGTAAATCCCACACGTGTTTTAAGCTGTCTGTCCCAGCTAAATACGCATGGCTTTTTTCGAATCACATGCAGATTGGGGACACCTACACCTGGAACGGTTTGATATTTAGTTCTTGGCGAAACAAACACACCAAACGAGTAAACAACAATCCCAGTCAACGTGCAACTAATTAACTTCAACCAGTGCATATTAAAAAAAACATTAGCAGGTATTTAGGCAATTCCTTAGAATCTAACTCCAAGAATACTCCTCTTTATCCTAGATATCCACAATCTAATAAAATTAAAATCCAGTCAGAGCTCCTTACTAATTCCCACTCATCAATTTCACTAATAACACCCCAAAAATTACCTAACTCTCTTGTGCCAGCAACTACTCATTCTTCAAACACTAATTCCAAAAGTAGTGAGGCATTAATACCATCTAAACAGCTGTGTGGTGCTGACACTATTTCAGCTCGTAAATACAATAATTTTATACGTGGTGAGGATCAAATACCATTAAATTCCGGTTCAATAACAATACCAAACCCGGCAACCATTCAACCCTCCACTACAAAATTTATTGACCCGTTAGTACCTCCTACAGTGAAACTAACGAAAAATTCAATTAATGATTCAGATAGTAGATACCTGTTATCTCGTTTCAGAGACCATAAGATCTATGATATTGCCCGCCTTTACCTTGCATATATGCATAACGTGAACGATTCCACCTGTTTCGAGGGAAAAACGAAGACGCACCTAAAAGTAATGATTCAACAAGAAGGCCTTCCCACTGATATTGACTCCCTTCGTAAATTTTTCATCCGCTATCATGGTGAACTTGGAATGACCCCGGAGCAGGTCAAACTTGACCTTGAAGCTTATCGCTCTTATGCAAGCTCCAAATATATCTCACTATTACAAAAGTCTCGAGAAAACCATAAGAAATATTATTCCTAACAATAAAATTCCTTTCAATTCTCCTAGATTTCTCTATCACAACTGCAGCGGCATGAGAGGCAAACTAAACAAACTATTTCTTGACACCAAATCTTGCCATTTTAATATTCTGGCCATCACTGAGACGTGGTTGAATGATTCGTACCGAAACGAGGAAATACTTGACTCTAATTGGACCATATATAGGGCTGATCGCGATTACGCTCAGACTGGTGGTTCAAGGGGCGGTGGTGTTCTAATAGCCATTCATAATTCTTTTTCTAGTGTGCCTGTCTTAACTAACCACTGTAAGCTATTTGAGCACAAACTGCTAAAGTTTTATTCAACAAGCACTATCTTTACATTGGTGTTGTCTATGTGCCACCCCGCTCTGACGACAGCACTTACAATTATATAATCGACATGATATCTTCGGTTATTGCTTCCATGAATGAAGAAGACAAAATAATCGTATTTGGGGACTTCAATCGCCCGAATATCAGCTTTACCATCGACGAGAGTGATAACCATCTCCTCCCGGTCAACCTTATCGACACCACTGATTTCAACTTTATCAGCTCGTTTTATAGCAATGATTTGCAGCAGGTCAACCCGACTTCTAACCAGAACGGTAGTTGGTTAGATTTGATTTTCACTAATTTCTATGACGAAGTGGTGGTTAGTCCAAATATTGACGCTGAGAATATTTTCTCTAATACTCTTCATCTCTCTGCTCTTACAGTTGAGCTATCCACCATCGATCTCGCTTTCAACCAGTCATACAATAACGAAATTGCATATGATTTCCGTAATGCTGACTATGAAAGCATTAAACATTATCTTGATTCTATAGACTGGACAAGTTCCTTATCAGCGTGTGATTTAGATGACCTTGTTTCTTCCTTCTACAGAATAGTTTTTCACGCTATTAATAATTATGTACCCAAGATAAAAAAGCGTAATAAGCTCTCTGAGCCATGGCTCGATAGTAACTTGAGGCAATTAAGGAACCAAAGGAATAAGCTATACAAGGCAATAAAACAAGATATCAATATCAGTGGGGATTTAAAAAGAAATTACGATCTATTATCAAATGAATTTTCGGTAAAATCTGGCGAAGCGTATAATTTTTACGTGAATTTAATGGGAGAAAAAATTATTAACGACCCGAAAAAGTACTTTGATTTCGTAAATACCAAACGAAAAACGACTGGCTACCCCGGTTCCATGTTCAGAGAAAAATCAGTTTCTTCTGCTCCACAAGAAATTTCTAATTTATTTGCGGATCATTTTCAGAGTTCATATTACGATCCTTTAGCCCCGTCAACAAATTTAGCAGTTTCCTCTGCTCCAACTGAGCCAACGTCTCTCAACAGCAGAATCGTTTTAACTAGAGAAGCAATCGCCAATGCAATCAACGAGCTAAACTTCAACAAAGGTCCTGGTCCCGATCAAATCCCACCTTATTTTGTAGTCCAGTGCATCAACCAGCTAATTACTCCTTTATTCATAATTTTCAACAAGTCACTGTCATTAGGCGTCCTTCCATCCTCCTGGAAGTCTTCTTATCTTACGCCTATTTTCAAAAGCGGTGACAAACGATCAGTTGATAATTATCGAGGCATCGCTATCCTCTCTGTGATCCCCAAACTCTTCGAGAAGCTGTTTTGTGATACACTAACACCTATCATAGACCCTCTTCTTAACGAACAACAGCATGGGTTTCGCAAAGGAAGGTCAACCACCACCAATCTCATGATCCTAGTATCAGACGTTCTCTGTGAAATCGAAAAAGGAAACCAAGTTGATGCGATCTATACTGATTTTAGTAAGGCCTTTGACAGGGTCGACCATCAGATTCTGACACATAAGTTAAGAAATATTGGCATATCAGGCTCCCTTCTCAAATGGCTCATATCCTATATTCGCGATAGAACACAGATGGTTAAATTTCAAGGGGCACTGTCCAAAACAGTTTCTGTGCATTCTGGAGTCCCACAAGGCAGTCACTTGGGCCCCCTGCTCTTTAATATATTTATCTCCGATCTATCTCGGATTTTATCTGATATTCCCCATCTCTTCTATGCTGATGACTTGAAAATGTATCACACTATCAAGACTCCCTCTGACGTTTCTTTTGTCCAGTCGAAGCTTGATTCCCTTGAGCAGTGGTGTAATCTGAATAAACTTAATCTCAACGTTGGTAAGTGCCATTTGATAAATTTCTCCCGAAAGAATAATGTTATGGCTAACTCTGACTACCTTTACCACAATGAGCTTAAAATTGTTGATTATGTCACAGACCTCGGAGTAATTTTGGACAAAAAAATGCGTTTCAACCGGCAATATGATGTAGTCTTATCCAGAGCTAACAAGCAGCTAGGGTTTATTAAGAGGCGTGCTAAAGAATTCAAGAACATTTGGGTCACCAAGACTCTATTTACAACACTGTAAATAGAAATAAATTACTTGAATACGCTTGCATAATTTGGAGCCCAAATTTTGTTACTCTCTGTGAAAGACTAGAATCGGTGCAGAAACAATTTTCACTCTTTGCATTGAGAGACGTCTACAATCCACTAGATTTTCATAATATCCCCTCTTATGAGCACAGACTTAAACTTTTAAATCTAACGACTCTAGCCTCAAGAAGATTGGTAGTTAGCGCTTGCCTTACCTTTGATATCATTTATGGAACGGTAAAGATAGGAGCCCTATCGAACAAATTTACAATTCACAACCAAGCTAGGCGCACTAGGCATCTTCTGAGGGAATATCAGCACCCCACAGGCTACGGGTATGATGAACCCATTAGTAGATGTTGTCGAGTATTTAACAGTATAAGCCAGCACTACTCTCCAGGTATTTCCAAATATACCTTCAAAAATAACACGACAAAGGCTTTATTAACATCATAGTCCAGCTATTACCCTTCCTTAATTGCCTGAAGAAAATATAAGTTAAATGTTTTCATTATACTTTAATTATAAGATTTAATGTTTTATTGTCATAAGTAATATTATGTTTCTGTCTTAATTGCTTAGATAAATGTTGTTTTTTGATGCCTTGCTTGGCAAATAAATAAATAAATAAATAACTGGGAAGACGGTTTTTACGACCTTTTTATATCATCGATGGTGGATTTCTTCTGCATTGCGTCGTTTGGAGTAAAGACAATGCTTTTTCTGTTGTTTTAAATAAATACGTTAAGTATTTAGAAACACATTATGCATCAAAAACTGTTGTTGTGTTTGACGGATACTCAGACTACACTAAAAACATAAAAGCAATGGAACAACATAGAAGAAATGCTGCTTTTTCGAAATGTTATGAAGTTTCTTTCGACAAAACAATGATTGTGCCAATTAGCCAAGAAAAGTTTTTGTCAAATCGATGTAATAAGAAGAAACTTATTGGTATGCTCATTGAAAAGTTTGAGAGTGTAAATATCACAACAAAGCAAGCAAGAGATGATGCTGATGTTCTAATTCTAGAAACAGCAATCGAAGAATCCAAACCTGATAGGACTGCCATCATTATCGGAGAAGACATAGATTTACTAGTTATTTTAATTGGACGCACCCAATTACATAAAAAAAGTTGGCAAAGGCAATGTCAAAACACAAATGTATTCTTCAACAAGTTTTGACAAATATCCCATTTCTAAAAAACATGTTTTATTTTTACATGCATTCAGTGGATGTGATACAACTTCTGCACTGTTAAGAAAAGGGAAAAAAAACTTTCATAAAAGCACTAGAACAACTTGCCAATATCGACGAACTAGCTCAAGTTTTTCTAGAAGAAAACTGCCATGTCCAACAATTATACGATAATGGCATTCGGATCTTACTAGCGATATACAATGCTCCAAAATCTGAGGATAATATCTATCATCTTCGATATACTCAGTTCATTAAATCAACAAAACGTAATAAACCTGTCCAATTATCTAATCTTCCGCCGACAAGTGCAGCGGCCCATCAGCATATAAGCCGTGTATATTACCAAGTTCAAAAATGGTTAGGGCATGATTGAAAGGTGCTCCAAAATGAGTTCCTGGAGCCAATGCCAACAATATTACCACCAGCTTCCGATGAATTACTGAATAATCTATTATGTGATTGTAAGAATGGATGTGGTGCACGGTGTCGATGTAGAAAATCGGGGCTGCAATGCACTTTAGCTTGTGGCCACTGTAATGGGCATGCTTGCCTCAATGCTGTTTCATTACAAAGTGACTGTGAGCAAGAGAGTGTGTACCGACATGACCAGATGCAAGTGGAATGCGACTCGTTCCAGCGTTCGCCGCTACGTATAAGTTTAGCGTCAATATAAATAGAGAGAAAATGTAATATGATATTCGTAGTCATTAATTATGTCGTAGTTCTATCGTTAAGACGTACTTTGAGAATAAATTGTGTTTGTTGTGTGAAATGATAGTTTGACTTAAATACGCGTAATTAATCAGCTTGTGGAACGTAGTACCTACAATTGGTGACCCCTATGTCTAGTGAAACCATGGCTAATCAAGAAAATATGGATATTGAAATTAGCGAATCTACGCATCCTGACAACGGCCAAACGACGCAGTCTGATGATACAAATCAAATTCGCGCTATGGCAGTATTTAAGATGCCACCGTTTTTGAAAGCAGGACCAGCGCTGTGGTTTTCGAGGATAGAAGGGCATTTTCGTCTATACAACGTGCGGAGTGACGCTATCAAATTTGATAAGGTGATAACGGAGCTTGACCATGGAGTGCTGATGCAGGTAGCAGATTTGGTGGAAAACCCACCACAGGAAGGCAAGTACGAATTTTTAAAGAACAGAATATTAAATGCTTACGCGGTATCCGAAGAAACCGAAATTCGTGAATTATTGACTGGTTTAGAATTAGGCGATGAAAAGCCATCCCATCTCCTTCGCGAAATGAAGCTAACGGCGGGCGAGAAAGTTTCTACGACGTTCTTGAAATCGCTTTGGATGCAACGTCTGCCAGCCAATATTCAGGCTATCCTGACAATTTCCGATACGTCAGATGTTTCTCGTCTTGCGGAAATGGCCGATAAAATTATCGAAATTCGCGTTCCATTTACTGTCGCGGCAGTGACACGAATTGATAATTCTTCAACCGCATCTTCCTCATGTGATGATCGTCTGCAACAGCAGCTCGAAAATATTCAACAACAGTTGAACCGTCTCCAGATGCGACGAAATTCTCACCGAAACTTTACCAATCGGAAATATAACCGCAGTAATTCTTCTACTCGTTCACAACGATCTCCTTCTCCGCGTAGAATTTTTAATGGAATGTGCTATTTCCATCATAAATTCGGTGCAGCCGCACGCAAATGCTCACCACCATGCTCTTTCGACAATAAGCAGTCAAAAAACGAGTGAAGTCGCGTATTTCACCGGCGGCCAATACCGACTCACAGTTATGCCGCCTACACGTTTTCGACAGGGAAACTAAAAACTATTTCCTCATTGACACTGGCGCGGACCTATCGGTCATACCTCGTACTAAAAAAAATAAGTTTTGCAAACCTTCAGTTTTTAAATTATATGCAGCCAACGGAACACCTATTAAAACTTATGGCAGCAAATTATTGCTATTATATTTAGGCCTCAGACGACCACTAAAGTGGCATTTCCATATCGCTGACGTAGCACGGCCCATAATAGGTGCAGACTTCCTTAGAAATCATGGTCTACTCGTTGACCTGAAAAACAAACGGTTAGTAGATCCTAAAACAGGTCTTTCAACTGTCGGATCCATCCAAATAGTGGATCACGAATCCCTATCCACAGTTACCGAAAAGTCACCATTTCATGACATATTGAAAACGTTCCCAGATATAACTAACCCTTCGCTGCAAAAATCGGTTCAAAAACACAACGTTCACCATCACATACTTACTGAAGGCCCGCCAGTTGCAGAACGTCCTCGACGACTTTCCCCAGAAAAATTGGAAGTCGCAAAACGAGAATTTAACTTTATGATTGAAAAGGGCTACTGCCGTCCCTCATCTAGTTCTTGGACCAGCCCACTTCATCTCGTTCCCAAAAAAGAGGGTACTTGGAGACCGTGCGGTGACTACCGACGACTAAATGCCATCACCAAACCCGATAAATATCCAATGAGGCATATTCAAGACATTGTCGCAGGACTCAAAGGCAGAAAAGTGTTTTCAAAAATCGATCTCCTTCGAGCTTTTTACCAAATTCCGGTAGCCGAAGATGACATTCCCAAAACAGCTGTGACTACGCCATTCGGACTATATGAGTTCACCGTGATGACCTTTGGTTTGCGCAATGCCGCACAGTCCTTCCAAAGATTCATGGACCAAGTCATCCAAAGTCTAGATTTCTGCGATTGTTATATTGATGACATCCTGGTGGCATCCGAATCTCCAGATGAACATATAACACATCTTAAACTGGTTTTTCAAAGACTTTCAACGTACGGTGTCGTAATAAATCCCAGCAAATGCGTATTTGGTACTCCTGAAATAGAATACCTGGGCCACACTATCAATGAAAATAGCATCCTACCACCTCAATCACGAATAGAAGCAGTAGGAAAAATAAAACGCCCTGAAAATGCCAAACAATTAAGACGCTTCCTTGGCATAATAAACTTTTACAGAAGGTTTATTAAAAACGCAGCTATTTTGCAAGCTCCCCTTAATGCATATCTTTGCGAAGGCATTAATGGAAAAACACCCATCCAGTGGACTCCTCAAGCTGAAGATGCTTTTCATAAGTGCAAAGCTAGCTTGGCTGAAGCTACTCTACTTGTGCATTTTCTTCCTAACCGTCCATTAGCTCTAGCAACAGATGCATCTGACATCGCTATCGGATCTGTTCTAGAACAGCAACAATTAGATGGACAATGGCTTCCGCTAGCATTCTTTCAGCGAAAACTAAGCCCAACTAAACAAAAGTACAGCGTCTATGATCGCGAACTTTTAGCAGTTTACGCTAGCATCAAACATTTCAGGCACATTTTGGAAGGAAACGAGTTTATTATAAAAACCGATCACAAACCTTTAACGTATGCCTTTAATCAAAAGCCTGAGAAAGCTTCACCTCGCCAGCAGCGACAACTAAGTTTTATATCTGAATTTTCAACAAACTTTTTCTACGTTCCGGGCGATTCAAACACCATTGCAGATGCATTTTCACGGATCGATGCAATTACCATGCCTGTAATTTTGCCTACGGACGAACTAATTCGTGAGCAACAAACTGACCCACAGCTGCAAAAACTTTTGAATGAAAATACGACATCACTCAAACTGAAATCATTTTTAGTTCAAGATTCTGATGAACTATATTGCGATACATCGCTTGAAAAAATACGTCCTTTCGTTCCGAAATCCCTCCGAAAACGAGTTTTTCAAATGTATCATCGTTGTTCACATCCGAGCGCACGAGCTACTTCACGAGCCATCAAAGAAAAATTCATATGGCCTGAAATGAACAAGGATATACACAGTTTCTGTAGATCTTGCATTGCGTGTCAAAAATCAAAAGTCGGAAGACATACGATAAACCCATTACAATCATTCCCAATGCCTGATCATCGATTTAAACATGTCCATGTAGACATAATCGGACCACTCGTCCCATCAAGAGACTTTAAATACTGTCTAACAATGGTTGACCGGTTTTCTAGATGGCCAGAAACCATACCAATTCCGGACCAAACAGCAGAGACGGTTGCAGAAACATTTTATTTTAATTGGATAGCGCGTTACGGTTCACCTTCAATCGTAACCACCGACCAAGGATCGCAATTCGAGTCATCACTCTTCAAGACTCTTATTAACTTAGTCGGATGTGATCGAACACGAACATCCCCTTACCACCCCGCATCCAATGGATTAGTGGAGAGATGGCATCGTTCATTGAAGCAAGCAATCATGTGCCATGGAAACAGAGAAAATTGGACATCAATTTTGCCCACAGTACTTATTAGTCTGCGCAATGCGTACAAAGAAGACATTAAATCGTCAACAGCCGAAATTGTCTTTGGTACGACGTTACAACTACCAGGAGAATTTTTCATTGACGATCAACAACCAAGCAATCTCCAGCTCTTCGCGGAAGAATACCGACGTTACATGCGACATGTACGTCCTGTTCCGATTTCTCATCGTGACAATCGTACGATCTTCTATCATTCGGAGCTGAAATCTTGCTCTCACGTTTTTCTTAAAGTGGGTGCTGTAAAACGCTCACTATCACAACCTTATACATGTCCACACCGTATAGTAAAACGATTGACAGACTTTCTTTTTGCAGTTGATGTTAATGGTAAACTTTGTAACATTTCAACAGAGCGTCTGAAGCCAGACTTTATCCTGTCCGAAACACCTGAAACGAAGCAAGATGACAAATCACCAAGCCCAAAACCACAACACCAAAAATCCAAAAAACATGTAACCTGGTCGACACAAATTGCACAGCAAGAATCTCCATTCAATCAGCGCAGCACAAATTCAACATCGAATTCACCCGCCAAGATTCAACACAGCCATTTCATCAGTACCCCGTTGATTCCGCGACCATCAAGTATTTCCAAAACATATCCGTCATGTAAACATCTGTTACGTCAAACATCTTCACGACCAGCCCCTGTACACGGACGGTATAACTTTCCACCATTAGCCCCTTCAATCCTCTCGCGCACAAAGCATGTTAAAGCTGCCTTTACGCCATTTCGCTCTCATTGTCAAATTGGAGGTGAACTACTTGGATTTGACCCGATTTGACAATGAGCAGACAAAAAATTACTATCATCCCCTTCAATGTAAATCTTATGGGCATGTCCACTCCATTTCTACTATCTCACTGTTCACGACAAACTTCGTCACTCGGGAGGGAGTGATGTACCGACATGACCAGATGCAAGTGGAACGCGAGTCGTTCCAGCGTTTGCCGCTACGTTTAAGTTTAGCGTCAATGTAAATAGAGAGAAAATGTAATATGATATTCGTATTCATTAATTATAGGTCTGTTACCGTACCACGATTAATTGCGATTAATCGCGATTAATTGCAATGAAGCTGTTCCCGTACTCCGTTTTACTGAAAACGGAAAATTTCCCCTCTTTCAGTAATTTCAGTAGCTACTGAGCTACTGAAAAATACTGAAAGTGTCAAACGGAGTAAATATTTTCAAATGTGCGCGGCAAGCAACATATTTTTTGCGTAATGTTGCTATTGAGGTGGAATATTTTAGTGGCGATAATTTATCACCGCTTAGGATGACTTTATAATCACCATTGCTCTTCCAAAAACCGAAAACTAAACATTTTTGGTTGTCAATTTTCAGGAAATACAATGAGAGCGTTCCCGTACTTTTCATGAAATTCCCCACCACATGATTCAGGAAAATTCAGTAAAATTCAGTTACTGAAAGTACGGGAACAGACCTTATGTCGTAGTTCAATCGTTAAGACCATAGAGATATACTGAGGAGATGGCAAGCTTTCAGTTTTCATACAAAGCCGTTGAAGCCAGTAAATACACATAAATATTTACTACATATACTTCCACCTCCTATGTACATACACACTAATTTTCGAAAGCTTTGTGCTTTCCGCTTATGAGCTTTCTACAGGAATGTACAAACAAGAACATCTTTCGAAATTGAGTTCGAAATTGAATATATGTGAATATAATTAGAACAATTTACTTTCGAATCCTCGTTAAACTACAAACTCAGAATAAAGAGATATATCTTTGTCCTTATTCTTTTCCGAAATTGTAGAAATCGTGATGAAATTTAAATTCCGCGCCTACTTTTCAAAATTTGCGGGGACCGTTTTTCGTCTTTTTCAGACAGCAGCCCTAACTTTAGAGCTCAGCTGCTTTCGAATGTTCCTATGACAGTTCGTCAGCTGTGTTTACGAAAAACGTAAACAAACCGGCCCGTTCGGTGGTTTTTGCGCTCATTTCGCGGGATTAAACGTTTTAATTAGTAAAAAGTGCCGTGGCTGTTATAATTAAGTGCATCGTGTGCGGATCCATCAAGCGGTTGGAGGTTTCGGACCGAAATCGGTCTTTTTTCAGGTGAGTAAAATTATGGATGAGCATAAATAACGAAGTCAATAGTTTTCAATATGCGTTCTGTAATTAGCCATGGATATATCTGGCTGTTTACAGAGGATATAGAACCAAGCTAAACATTAGAATGCTTGGTTCAAATTTTTTCTTGTGTCAATAAATTATTCCGTATTGTTTCCGGTGTCTTTCTCCTATAAGTGTCGAATGTCGGTTTCGGGGTACGCGAACGAAAACGATCGAAAATCAAAGTGTCAAGATTAATAACTATGAAATTGTTACTTAAATTACGTTGCAATAACTTTGATTAATGTTTTGTGTCGTGTTTTAACATAAGCTATTCATATTTTCGTTAAAAACATAACCGCTGAAGTGACTCGGTTACATGTATTAAGTGAATTTCGTGCGCGTATTTTGGGCTATATCTCGAAACGACAGGTAGTGAAAGTAGTGAAGTGTTTGCTGTATTGTGCAATAAACTATTGTATTTCATTCTGACCGGTTAGAAACGTTGAATCGTGGATATTTCATTGAAAACATTTGCAAAATGTTCAGAAATATCCAGTCAAATCTCATTCCAGTGGCTTCCGAAAATGGGAGCATCTTGGAATGTATTTTCGAATATTTTCATTTTTAGTTTTCCGAAATTGTGTCGGCTGCAGCAATTGGAAACCACGTGGCTGAAACCATTCTGAGATGGTATGTATTTCATTATTCATATATGAAAACTTTTCAAAAACTTAAAAATACTTTTCAGGATTTAACTGTGGCGATGGAATCGGAGGAAGCCAACGTATCTATTAATGTACCGAAGTAGGCTCAGGATGGGAACATTGTAAGTTCTACAATTATATAAATTTATAAACATTTATATTCATTTATTTATTTTTATTTATTTATATAGTTTCATGCAGTTTTTTTCCAAACAATCAAACAATTAGGTTTGTAGCAAAATAAATATATTCCAGTCACTCACTACCTTTCAACTATCATGTTCAAATATACTTGACTCATATTTCATCTTCAACTCCAAAGTGTTTACAAAATATTTAAAACTGTTATATTAATTCACACATTTTTCAAACACTTGGCAGCTAAAAAGTAAATATGAATTAAGTGTATTTGAACATGATAGTTATTGGATAGTGACTGGAATATATTTATTTTACTATAAACCTAATTGTTTGATTTTTTGGGAAATAAAGCTGCATGCTATATAAATAGATATAAATTTTTATATATATATTTTTAACTTTTTACTTCCAACAAATTTCCATAGCTTTTCAAGTAGATTTAATTTATATATGAACCTATTTCATAAAAAATTATATTTTCAGATTAAAATGACACAAATACAATTGCTTCCTATTGGAAATGTGGCTATATTTTTCATTCTATCGCTAGTAACATTATTCCAAACATCTCAAGGAGCAGTGGTTATGTGATTGGATTTGGGTAGTGAATAGATTAAAGTTGGCGCTGTTTCACCCGACGTTCCAATAGACATCGCTTTGAATAAAGAATCTAAGAGGAAAACACCAAGCAATATTGTCTTCCGCGATAAAGCACGAACATTCGGTGAAGTTGCTGCTTGAATATGTGTCCATTTTCCAGCGAATGCATATTATTATTTGCTTGCTCTGCTGGGAAAGATGGTTGATAATCCTATTGTTGATTTGAATAGGTGAGATATAAATCCGTTTTGCAACGACTTTGAATATATTAAAGAAAACTCTTTCTAACTTGCCAATAGGAAACGGTTCCCGTACTACGAAATAGTTCCCGACGAAGTAAGAAACACAGTTATATTTCAAATTGTTTTCAGTGGAAGAACTTGTCACCCAGTTCGTAATCAAGGCCAGAGAATTCGCTGAGGACTACAGGTTTGCATTTTTACTACAGCTTAACAGTAGTAACGTGATCCTAACAAGCTTTTTTTCAACAGGTCAACAAATCGTCGTTCCCGGTTTTTCGGGCAGTCTGAACGTGCTGCACTCATTACAGCCGCGCAGCCTGCAAATATTGAAGTTTCGCAGTTGATCAATGACTTAGAGCAGTAGCCTTAAATTATGGCGTTTATCGACGGATGCAAATCAACGACACAGCACAATATTAAATTTTCTGCGATATGGGCGCGCAGAAAACTTCGGCAACGCTCGTGAGCTATCAACTCGTCAACTGTGTTGGCATAGAATTTTCGTTCATGCAGCCCAATTTGGCTTTTGAAATAGCCCAGAAGAGCCCAACACTGCCACATATAAGTCGAGGCCAAATTGAGCCAAAAAATGTTCTTATTAGACGCAAAAAAGTTTTGAATTCATTTTTCACATGGGTATTAATTTTTTGTTTATTTGTATACAAATCTCTCATGAAGTCGAAAATTATATTTACGATTTCATTTTCTGCTGTAGTAAACGTATAAATTGAAAAATTCGTTATTTGTGTCGTATCTGGTGGTATTTTATAGTCGTTGCATCATATTTTGTTGAAATTCAAGAGAATTGGAATTCGCATCAAAGATGTCAAAAAATTTAGAAGCATTTTATTTCCAATTTTAGTCTTTATGTGATTTATGATACTAAAACATATATCGATTATTGTATTTTGGCATTTCGGCGCCTTGTAGTGTAACCAGATAATTTTGTAGTATATGCAGGAAGATATAGTAATAAAAAAAACGAGCTCGCATATTTCTTTGACCTTTTTTTATCTAGCAGCAGATTTAACTTCATTGGTTTTTGTCCAAAATGTTTCCGTGCTCACTGTATTTTGACCATAATGTTTCCGTGCTCACTGTATTTTGACCATTTGCTCATACTTATGAGTTTTACAAGTACGTATTTAAATTTAAATCTTATTGCGAACCACCTTAGGCAGAGACAAGCTTAATGAACTTTGCTCAGATATATGGCCGTGAGTGCAAAATCCTTTAGAACAGGCGCTAAAAATAGCTGGCCTCCCAATGGATGTAATCCAACAAGCTATTCTGTTCGGTGGTGGAATTCGAGTACCAAAGGTTCAAGAAATTTTGAAGGATGTCGTCAAACAGGATCTCGGCAAGAGCTCGAATACGGATGAAGCGGCAGCTATGAGTACTGTGTACAGGACAACTGGCTTGGCAACTGGTTTCAAGGTGAAGAAGTTTGTTATTTAAGATGCCGTTCTGTTTCCGATACAAATAACTTTTGAGCGGAAGTGGGAAAAATTGATTATTTGAATTTAGCTTCTACCACCTACAGTCCCCATGACCTAAAATGGATTTTGGCAGGTCAACTTTTTTTTGCTTTGATATTTCACCATTCCCAAACAATATGTATAGCTCTTAGATGAGGCACACATTTGCATGTTGATAATATGCATGACGCAAGCTCTTACAGAATAAATTTTTGTGGGCAACAAAGTTAAATGTGGGCAGTACATGGTAGGCCTGCTCCTGTGTGCATGTACACTATGCAGCCTTCCGAGCAACTAATGTGGTTAAGCGTTTAGTAAAGGATATTAAGGAATACCTGATCATTTAGAAAAAGATATCAATTAGTATCTGTGGCTCAAATGAGAGTCACCATGAAAATCTACATACTTCCTGCTCCTAAGCGCTTTTTAAGAAGAGGTAGACTTTTAACAAAAACATTTTTCAGCATTTAGTACATGAAGCAGAAAAGCTTGGATAGTTTCTGAGAATAATACTGATTTCTGTATATAATATATACATATCTACATACAAACAAATATATATATATATATATATATATATATATATATATATATATATATATATATATATATATATATATGTATATACATGTATATATATATATATATATATATATATATATATATATATATATATATATGTGTATATACATGTATGTATATATATATACATACATATATATATATATATATATATATATATATATATATATATATATATATATATATATATATATATATATATATATATATATATATATATATATATATATATATATATATATATATATATATATATATATATATATATATATATATATATATGTATATACATATATATATATATATATATATATATATATATATATATATATGTATATACATATATATATGTATATACATATATATATATATATATATATATATATACATGTATGTATATATATATATATATATATATATATATATATATATATATATATATATATATATATATATATATATATATATATATATTTATGTATAAATCGCCATCATTATCACTATGTACATTCATATTTGTATACATATATGCCATTTATATGTACATTTAATAAGCCCCCATTTTCGAAGTTAGTGTGAGACTCTGGAATAACACACATATGCAACTAATCGAATTGCCGGCTTCAACTTATCGAGCTTGTGCCATCTCCTTAGTATATCTCTATGGTTAAGACGTACTTTGAGAATAAATTGTGTTTGTTGTGTGAAATGATAGTTTGACTTAAATACGCGTAATTAATCAGCTTGCAGAACGTAGTACCTACAAGTTCTCTTGACCATGAAATTCAGGAAGGTCTGGAAACACCAATTCAAGGCAACGAAGATGATGACAATGATTCAGATATTCCCGAACGTCCAGAAGATGACGACGTAGAAGAAGAAAAGTAATACTTTTGTTATTTAAATTTTTCAAGAATGGTAGATTAAAAATATGTAATTTATATGTATATATATATTAAAATAAATTAAATATATGTAAATTGTTATTAAATACAATGTATTTACTGATAAATAACTCAAAACTGAAGGTTTCACGGTTGACCTTGCATTTAGCGAATCCAATCCCGGCATCCCGTATCCCGGGATCCCGGCTAATTTCTGGTCCCGAAAATCCCGGGATTGATGAGCTCCAATCCCGAGATTTTCGGGATCAGAAATTGGCCTGGATTCCGGGGCCGGGATTCAAGCATAATCGGCAATCAAATTACGGCAAGACTCGAAAAGAGCAAATAGAATCCATATTTATAAGAAAGCAATTAGCATGCAGGTTCACATCAAAATCCGTAAAGAATAGAGCAAAACAAACCGATGTAACAGTCAACAAGAGAATACAAAGGGGTTTGTAAATAAATAAGTATCGACTGTTTCGCAATTAGTGCATTCGTTACTTCGAATGATTTGAGGAAATTAATACTTTGGTAAATCTGTGTATGCGGATGCATACACAGATTTACCAAAATCCTCAATAACAATCAAAAAAAAGGCTGTGGGCTATGCAAGCAGGATAAAGAAAAATAATAAAAAATGAGATAAGACAGGCTAGTATCTCAGGTGAACGGTTCAGTTTGACGTTTGATGAGTGGACCTCGACAACAAATAGGCGCTACACAAATATTAACATCTACTTATTGAATTCTTACTGGAGCTTGGTGCGAGTAAGGATATCAATGACAGTTGCAAACTACCTAGATATATTAAAAGAGCGTTTCGCTGAGTTTGATGTTTCTCTAGGAAAAGACATTGTTACCATCATAACTGATGGGTCAAATGAAATGCGAAAAGTAGGCAGACTAGTTAATACAGAGCAACATATTTGTTTGGCGAATAGCATCCTTTTGGCAGTTTGCGATGTTCTCTATAATAGGAGGTCCATTCTAGATCAAAGAGTTGATGAAGCAGCTGATAATCTGGACGAAGACCACGAAGATTTGGATGGTCCTGAATCAGCTAACTGTGTTGAAACTGGTCGCCTGCAAGGCACGCTAGATCAGACGAAGGACATCAGCGCATAAAGAAAGTTCGTAAGGTAGTTTTATATTTTAAAAAAGCTCCAACGAAAAATAATAACAATCTTTAAAACTATGTCGAATCCGTCTCATACTGTCTCATTTACTGGATTGTAAAACAAGATGAAATAGTCTCTTGACAATGCTCGAATTGTTTTCCATTTTGAAAAATAGTATACATTAATAGGCCTGCAATATCCAGAGCAATTAGAAGCAACAAAGTTTGATTCGATTAAGAAAATTATTGAAGTTTTACTCCCTGTAAAATTGACTGTGGAGGCCTTAAGTCGCAGACTTGCAAATTTATGCACTGCTAATACTTCATCAAGATTTTTATTTAGGCTGTTAGGAGAAAAACGGTCAATTCTTGTGAATGCTATGAAAATTGCAATATTGGACCGAATAAAAGAGCATCAGTGAATTGAGCTACTTGGTATGCTAAGCTATCTCCAGAATCCACAATGAGTCAGCGAAAATTTTCCAACTGAAAAAAAATCTCTATTTTTGAAACCAAGTAACGCAAATATAAAAAAAAATTTTTCAAAGCAAAATTTTCAATGATCTAGATATTGAATCCTTTGCTCGGTAGCCAAAAAAATGAGGAGAACCCAGTAGATACCTATATTGGATCAGAACAAGGTAGTCGTCAATTAACGCTACAAGAAGAGCTGCAAAAGTATGAAAATAATCAATTTTGAAATGCCGCAAGAAACTAATCTAATTAAAACCATTGCAAAAGAAATGAATCTTTTCAAAAGTGGTAGCACTCGCATAGTTTGGAGCAGGTGTACCAATATTTCTCGACCGTTTCCGCGGCGTCCAACATCGGGACTAAATTTAGAAGCAGGCTTGGAGACGATACTTTGGATGCTTTGCTATTGCTTCAATATTACTTTCGAAAAACCCAATGAACTTTGGCCGAATTTTTAAATGTAACTTTATTATGTATCTCAATTTTAAGACTTGTAATTTGTTGTTGTGGTTTTTTGTCGTGGGGTTTTTTTGTTTTAATTTGTAATAGTTGTAATTTTAAATATCTGTCTTCATACTGTCAACGTTTTGGATAATTAAAATTATTATTTTTATTTGCATCAATAATATAAATTAGTAATAATGCAGTAACATATTTTTTTTTACAGTTTTGAGCTTACTTATTGTTGTAGTTTTGAAATGATGGCACATAATATAATCTGTTCACTAAAAACTTGCCCTATTTTGTTGTGTTGTATTTTGAATTTCGAATCCTGGGATCCCGGGATTTGAGATTTTTTAATCCCGTAATCCCGGGATTGAAAATATGGTTCGGGATTGGAATCCCTACTTGCATTACAGTACATATGGCTGAGTGCTGCGCGATTATCGCTCTCTATCGGAAAAACGGTTGAGCGCAGGAAAAAATGCTTCCAATAAAATGGGTCGCAAATTTTATGTTCTACAATTTCGATCCTAAGTATTAACATCATTGGAGCAATAAAAACCAAGATAATCGCAAAAAACTGTTTTTTCTCACCTTTGACCTTGAATAACTTTCGACGCAGACACGAGATTTTATGAGGCTTTTGAGGCAACGTTGAGGACCCCAAAGTGAAGGTATATACAAAAATTCAGCTTATTATCTCTCATTCTGAGGTTTTATGCTAAAATGACTGGGTTATATTGCTGTGCCCAAGAGAACATGATTTTTTGAATTACTTGTTTGAGTGTATAAATTAACTTCTGTTTGAGAAGGTTCTCCTGGTTTTTTCTGCAGCTTTGGATGCTCATTGTGTAGTAGCGTATTGGGCCGCTTAGAACAATGTCGACACGTATGTTTTGAACTGCATACGGTGATCTTATGTTGTTCACTTAGGTAATTAAAACATAACCCTTTGCTCTTTGCTATTTAGCCTCGCGTATTAACGCTGGCTTTTCTAAAATTTTCGCATTCAAAAATTTGGTGGTCATGCTTGTTGCACATCGCACATTTGAGTTTCGCAATTTGCACCATATGAGATGCCACTTTCTTATTATTCGTATGCTCTGGAGCTCTATTACTTGATTGCGACAATGAAAGTGCTTCCAACATTGTGAATCGTTGATTGACAAACAATAAAAATGAGCTTAATGTTGGTACATCATTGTTTGAACTTATATGTTTTTGCCATTCTTTTTTTGATTCTTTGTCCAATTTTCCATTTAGGACGAAAATCGCTAAAAGTTCAAATGCATTCAGAATTAAATTCTTAATGCTGGCGAGGAGTTGATTGGTGGTATCTAATATACGTTTTAATGATGTATAGTCATTATTTTGACACAAGCCTAAGTCCCACCACCGTTGAATTATCTCCTGAGCAATGAATTTGTTATTATCATATCTGTCAGATAATAATTTCCGAGCAATCTCATAATTCTCATCCATAATACTTAGGTGATTTATGAGAGACTCTGCTTCGCCTTTTGTAACACTGCGTAAGTATTGCAGTTTTTGAATATTGCTAAGATTAACATTTGTGTGTACCATGCTTTTGAATAGATCTTTGAATGCCACCCATGTTCCATAATTTCCATCAAAAGTTGGGATTCTTACTCTTTCTAATTTTGCTGCATCATTAACAGCTGTTTGCGCTATTGCTGGTGTATGGTACTGATGAATTTTGTTTTTGAAACGTGTGATAAATTCCATTGCAAGTACCTCGCATTTTCATATTCCTGTTTATATTGAGCTAGCAGCTGACTATTGTGAGCAAAGTGCGAGTGTGTAGCCAGATGCATCTCCTCACATTTCCTCCAATACTCTCGTAAACGCTCTAGTCTTGTTTCAAAATATCCTAGTGAATGCCTGGATTCACCATCCTTTTTGAAATTTGAGATTAACCTCTTTGTATCCTCAAAATTAAGTTTTTGGCTTATATTGGGACCATTCGTGGTCATGATGGTGAGGGAAAATTTTAACACTCCGCCGAGAAAGCACACCAAAATCTGGGAAGCACAGCTAAATTATCCGCTACCACAATCCGCAGAAAGATATTGAAACCGACCGTTTCGCGATCTGAATGAAATACTGCAGCTCAAGTCTGGATTCGAATATCGATAGTGCAATCGATATCTGGTCGAGAAAGCACACCAAATCGTTTCGCGATCTGAATGAAATACTGCAGCTCAAGTCTGGAATCGAATATCGATAGTGCAATCGATATCTGGTCGAGAAAGCACACGAAATCGTTTCGCGATCTGAATGCAATACTGCAGCTCAAGTCTGGATTCGAAGATCGATAGTGCAATCGAAATCCGACATCCGGTTCGAAGGACCAAATGTTCCGGAATGAAACAGAAAAAAACTGATTGTTGGTTGACAATGAACTTTATTCGCAACTGGTCTACGTTTTATAGTAACAAAATGCTTATTTTACATTAATTAATTGTGTACTTATTGAACTTATGTTTGATTACAATTACCGCTTGCAAAATTGTTGACATGATTAACTTAACTCTAGACTCTACGACAGTATGTATGCACAAATGAATGTAGGTTACCTGCTTAAGCATGAGACATAAATGTAGGTCATTGTTATTGTACTCGCACATTGCATGATTGCAAGCATGCATAAACAATGTTTATGCAGGTAGGTAATATTATTGACGACGGTAAGTGATTGATAAGCATGACCATGCTCATACAGTTTCATACACGTTTTATATATTCTTAATACTATTTAATTAATTTTATTTATAATTTTGTTTATAATTTTAATTTAATTAATTCTATAATTTCCAAAAATAATATTTATCGAACGGGCTTCTCAAACTGATTAGTTACACGACTTTAGATAATAAAAAAAATGCTTGAAACTTTGACTTTTTGTTCATTGTTTTTTTCTTTACAACTAAAAATCTCGCTCCTGGTTCTTCCAGGTAGTGCCGAAAGATGGTATAAGTTTATAACTCAGTGTAGCGCCCGCGTGCTGACTCATGCGCCAGGATACAGCCTAGCGTTCATAAGACGAACTATACATACATATACATCTGGTACGTTTATGCATTCAAGCACGATCCTCGCAAGAGTCGACACGCGTACGTACAAGCTCTCAGTGTAATTAGTATCTGTTAACTAGTTAAATAAATATTCATACAACCAATTGATAGTGTATCATTTCCCGACACTATAAGTGGTGACCCCGAACTGTTAGAAATACGCGAATAAACTGTGAAAGTGAAAAGTGACTGTTTGTGAATGAAAAGTGAATACTGACACTAGTGAAAATGGCGGAACCAAGTGACGCCGCAGCCGCAGCAATGGCGACGCCAACGCGAGGAGATGAAACTCCGAAAGATACACCACGGACAAGTTTGCCGAAGCGCGAAATGCCTTCATACTTTCCGCCGGGATATGTGGACGCAGTGCAAAGTGCCAAACTGCCAGAAATTTGGAGAGAACGGCCAAAACTATGGTTTACGTGCATAGAATCGTCGTTTTTCTCAAGCCGATTGCTCACGGATGCAGCGAAATTCCATGCAACAGTAACAGCGCTAAGCCTACCCGAGCTGGAAGAGGTGGAAGGTATCGTGACGAATCCGCCAGCAACAGAAAAATACATCACGCTGAAGCGTGCGTTAATGCGTCGTTATGATGATTCGCCGAAAGCTGCGCTCAACAAAGCTTTGTCAGATTTAGAGCGATTTGCGTCCATCGCAGCTACTAAATAAAATGCGATCGATGATAGAAGAACAATTGCCAGTTGAATCGCTCAAACCATTCTGGCTAAAAAAGCTTCCAATGCGTATTCAGGAAGCGCCGTTCGCGAAAATTTAGACGCATTAGCAGAAATGGCGGATCGGATACACAAACAATGCACTAGCTACCACAGTGTTGACGCCATCGATCGTACTACACCCCGCCACAGCAACTCGAATGAGATTCTGAACATGATTTCAGATCTCTCACGCCGAATGGAACCGGTTGAACTGCATGCGCCACGAGATAACTTCAGAAGACAGCAATACAGATCCCGCTCAAGAAGTTCATCCAGACAATCGGCTCGACAAGGAGGACTGTGCTTCTATCACCACAGGTTTGGAAAAAAGCAAGAAATTGTCGCCAACCTTGCAATTTCGTAAAGCCGACAAAAAACTAGTTCCCTCGTCGTGGTTAGAGTCGATTGGCGGTGGCGAGGGCTTTAACAATCGATTCCAAATACAAGATCGAGTTAAAGACTTGCTTTTTTTAGACGATACTGGTGCTGATGTATCAGTATTTCCAGCCGCCCGACATAAAACCACTGAAGAACAAAGCGAAGTGTATTTATATGCTGCAAACGGATCGTGAATCAGCACATATGGAGAAAAACTGTTGGTATTGGATTTCGGATTGCGAATGAAATTCAAATGGATATTTCGAGTTGCAAAAGTCAAAAGAGCAATCCTCGGTGCAGACTTTTTAAAGTACTACGGCCTCATCGGTGACGTGCGCAACAAAAGGCTTATCGACACCACCACAAAATTGAGTGCAAATGGGCAATCATTTCACGGAAATATAGACAAAGTATCAACCGTAGACCTGAGAAACAAATTCCAACAGTTGCTAGTTGCATTTCCAGAGCTAACATCGACATCGCTTTGCCAAAAACATGCAAAACATGATATAAAGCACTACATCGTAACGCATGGACCTCCCGTGGCCGAACGACCGAGAAGATTGCCACCTGAAAAGTATATGGCAGCGAAGGCAGAATTCGAATTCATGCTCGAGCAAGGGATCTGCAGACCGTCAAGCAGCCCATGGGCTAGCGCTTTGCTCATTTGGAAGAAGAAGACCGGAGCATGGCGAACATGCGGAGATTATCGTCGTCTCACTGCAGTGACAATTGGTGATCGCTACCCTGTGCCGCATATTCACGACATCACACAGCAACTTCATGGTACTTCGGTGTTTTCGATGCTCGATCTAGCTAGAGCATATCACCAAGTGCCCATCGCAGAAGATAATATTCCGAAAACCGCTGCTGTGACTCCGTTCGGACTATATGAGTTCACGGCTATGACGTTTGGCCTAAGAAATGCCGCTTAAATGTCCCAGCGGTTGGTAAATTCTGCGTTACGAGGGATCGATTTTGCATTTGCATATCTTGATGATATATTAATCCCATCATCGTCTGTCGATATAATTTATGTTTTTTTCAAATCGATATGGTTTGCGAATCAACGTTGCTAGGTGCATATTTGCCGCCGAGAAAATCGAATATCTTGGTCGTCAAATCTCAGGACGAGGAATTGAACCACTTCGGGTAAAGTGAAAGCGATAATCGATTTCGAAGAGCCCAAGAATATGTGAACTTCGTCGTTACTTGGGCATAATAAATTTCTATCGACAATTCCTGCATAAAGCCGCATCCGTACTGGCCCTGAAACTTCTCGACGGCAGTCGCAAAAATGACAAAAACCCTATCAAATGGACCCTGGAAGCAATGCATGCTTTTGAAGAAAGCAAAAGACTCATTGCTAGCGCCACGATGCTCGCCTATCCAGCAACAAATCAACCACTTGCGATATGTACAGATGCGTCGGAAACAGCAGCAGGTGTAGTTCTCGAACAATTCCAGAAGGGAACATCGCAGCCGCTTGGATTTTTTTCGAGGAAATTCACTGGAGCGCAATCACGCCTGAGTGCTTACGACCGCGAATTATCGGTGATAAATATGACTATAAAGTTCTTTCGCCATATGCTCGAGGGACGTCACTTCGTGATTAAAACCGATCATAAACCGCTTGTTTATGCGTTTAAGCAAAAGTCTGATCGAGCTTCACCAATGCAATGCCGGTACTTGCAGTACATCTCACAATATTCGACCGATATTGTGCATGTACCGGGACACGAGAACATCGTTGCTGACACACTGTCTCGGGTGCAGAATATCGATGCAATCAATATGTCAGAAACCATCAACTACCGGCAATTATACGAAGAGCAGCAGAAGGATGAACAACTTGGAGAAGTTCTTCGATCAAGTACGTCACTCGAATTAAAAAAGATTTCCCTCGTCAACAACGAAGAAGCAGTTTACTGTTACATCTCCGGCAACAATATCCGTCCATACGTGCCTGCATCTCTTCGAAAGAACATTTTTAACGTCTTCCACCGATTACCGCATCCAGGAGGAAAGTCTACCAGCAGGCAGATCCGGAAAAAATACGTTTGGCCTGAAATGGACAAACATATTACGGATTGGGCGAAAAACTGTTTGCAATGCCAGCGATCGAAAGTAACAAAACATACACGAAATGAGCCGCAACATTTCGATTTACCCAGCCGTCGTTTTGAGGATATCCATCTGGACATCGTGGGACCATTACCACTATCGAATGGTCAAATATATATTCTGACCATGATAGATCGGTTCACCAGATGGCCAGAAGCAGTTCCAATCGCCGACATCACAGCTGAAAAAGCTGTGAACGCTTTTTATACGAATTGGATTGCGCGATTCGGATCCCCGCGCACTATCACGACGGACCAGGGAACACAGTTTGAATCCACACTTTTTCGAACGCTTATGCAGTTTACTGGCACAAAAAGAGTGCGGACAACGCCTTACCACCCTTCTGCGAACGGTATGATGGAGCGATGGCACAGATCGCTCAAAGCAGCCATCATGTCTCACGAATCGGAACGGTGGACGGAGCTACTTCCCACCGTATTACTGGGACTACGCATTGCATTCAAGATTGACCTGAAATGTTCACCTGCAGAGCTAGTCTACGGTACGACGCTTCGACTTCCCGGCGAACTATTTGTTGATGGTGATACACTCGTGAAACCACACGTCTTCGTTGACCAACTTTATCACGACATGCAGCAATTGCGAGCTACACCACCAAGCCGTCACAAGGCTAATGGCATATTCGTACACTAGAACCTCGAAAGTTGTTCCCACGTATTCTTGCGACAAGAGGAAATGAAAAAAGCATTACGACCACCATATTCTGGACCACACAAAATCATCGACGGAATCAGCGATAGAGTTTACAAAATACGAGTCGCAGATAATGACGCGACCGTGTCCACCGAAAGGTTGAAGCCAGCTTTTGTAGTCGTCCTGGATTCAGCAAACGAATCGACAACATCTCCAGCAGCCATTAATCAGCAAGATTTTGGACTTCGTGTGGAATCACCAACTACATTAAGAACTTACGCCGGACCTCGAGCTAAACGCGTAACATTTCGCGACAGCTAAAATATTATTTTGACATATTTTTATTATTTCATTGTTGTCATGACGTTACTTAGAGGAGGGTACTGTAGCGCCCGCGTGCTCACTCATGCGCCAGGATGCAGCCTAGCGTTCAAAAGAGGAACTATACATACACATCTGGTACGTTTATGCATTCACACACAATCCTCGCAAGAGGCGACACGACAATTAGTATCTGCTAACTAGTTAAATAAATATTCATACAACCAATTGATAGTGTATCATTTCCCGACACTATACTCAGTGCCAGTAACACGAATACTGTCCTTTTCGCTATTGGTAAAAAAAACCTTCACCCTATACACCATATACGGTTAACTGCCATCAAGCCGCTGGTCCAGCTTGAATGAAAGTTCGGTGGAGTACTGCGGTGGAATTCCGACTACCGCTTACTGTTGCATATATACAATATCTTAAAAAAAGGAGTTGCAAGTAACTTACATCTTCATCAAAGTTGCTGCTTTGTTCGCTTTTGGTGATACACACACGAAAATTTCCGTATCTCGTGGGCGGCCAGTGCACAATAAAAGTAAATTATGTTTTTCGTACCTCCTCTTCCTTTTTGCAGGGTGCAGGCTTAAATCCACACCGCGATACGACCGCTACGACGGAGACGGGTTATCGCTGATACTGCTGCCGCTGTTGTTGCGTAGAGCCCGGCACATGGCAATGGCCGAAGAAACCCCTTTTTACTATCTTCTCCTTTGCTTGCACCATGCAAACGGGCAGCGTTGCATTCGATGGATGAACCAAGACGAACCGATCGAATTGCGAACGCGGTGCTAGAAGAAAGTGCGATGCGCAATTCATTCGGTCTATTCGTCGTCTGTTGATGCCACAAGTAACCAATTGAGCAATAAAGAGATGCTCACGTCCTAGCTATACCGAAGACTCCTCAGCTTCGCAAGGTTCCACATTAAACCAATTCACAAGGGTGCATGCAAAAGTAAGGACTGTTTCAAAATTCCCCGACAATCCGTTTTGGCATAGTCTGCTTGAAACACAGCACCCAAAACACGTTTCTGCGCCAAAGTAACGGTACTTAACTTTTCCCTCCTCAAGCACACTCGTTTCACAAGTTTTAGGATATTTCCTACGCTTGCGGAAGGTTTTAAATGCACTGTAGGAGTTTTAAATTGTTATTAACTGGCGTTTTGGAAAATCTTTTCGTTTATAACGGTACCATTGTATTAGATTCAACAGAAGTACGATTTTGGTTTCGTCTGCCTCCACTGATTCGCACTTTATTTAAATGCACTTGCGAGTACGTGCACATATTGCACACACAAAACACTTTCTGATCAAGTTTTCAACAAATAGTTACCATATAATACCAGAATGACAAATACGAATGCTTTTGCACCTATTTCCGAACCGGAGAAGTATTAAGTAATTCACTACCGACGGATTGCGGCTTTTTCCCGTCCGGCGAATTCTCCAAGCCGTACACTTCGGTTTCGGTTCACATAGAAAACCACCACGTCCATCAAATTCTTCTGACAATCCCTTCGACGACGTTATCAATTTCTGTGTACGATCGACATCACACCCTCCTCGATTCGGTACCAATTCGTACCAGCAAAAGCAACGTACATTCTACTCCCACGACCGCCTCTCGTCACGATCCGAAAAAGACTGTCCCGAGCGTTGATATCGAATTCGAGACAAGCGCAAAAACGATGCCGTTAGATTTTGCTGTTAACTTGTTATTTTTCAAATCGAACAACAAGTTACAGTTAGTCTGACTGAAAAATAATTTTATTCCAAGGGCACTATAGTGCGCGTTGAAATAATGTTTGCAGAAATTTCTGAGTGAAATTTTTTGTATGTTCCAGTTTAAATGGCAGGTACGAAGTAATTGTGTTATATCCCTAGACGGATCGTTCCCCATAGGGACGTCATTGTTGAAGCTATTAACCCCTACATAATTCTTTGTAGAAATGGGTTCGACTTTCAGAGGTTGCTCTAAGAATAGATCTTGATCATTCGTAGAAAAGTTGATTACCTCTAGGTAACTGTACCAGTTCTTTGCGGAATAAATTCCGTCGGGAATATATAAGCATGGCTTGATTACTATAGGTCTTATGTATAGGTATGTCACCGTGCTCGGCATGGACGGATAATTTCACTAATGCTTTAGAGTTAGATTCGATTTTGTATGTCCTAGACATGAAATTATACTGGAGGGGTAAAGTAGAGTTTTTGGTAACCAGTACCTTCTTAGCAAGATCAACTGAGGCACCCAGGGTAGAAAGTGCATCAAAATATCTTTGGAAAATATCTTTGAAAATTGGAAGCGGAACTTCTTTTTCTAGTTTGTGTTGGTTCAAAATAGTGGTGATTATTATTGGGCTAGTATCAACGGGATCGTCAGGATGGACGAATTCAGGGTTGATGAAGGAAGCTGATGCTCCTGTGTCGATCAGGAATTTTAGTGGGCGACCGAAAGGCGTAGCAATATTGACATAAGGGAGGTGTGCATTTTTGTAGACCGTGTCACTTTTTTGATAGTAAGAGTTAGTGGGATATTGTGGGACGTGGACATTAAACGGGGTTCCAAATATTGGTTGGTTTGTATGTGCTGAAAATGCGTTTCTTCATACTGATCGGGATATGTAGAGGACACATTAAACAGTTCTTTACTGGTAAACCTAGGTGGACCTGTCGATGGAAAGAAGTTGTTCTGTGGTGAAGTATTTTGTTGTTGTGTTTGATGACCAATGTTTCGGAACTTGGAATGCCTGTTCGAACCTACATCCATTGGTTCCACTTTCGATGGGTTTGAGTTACTTGGTCTATTGGAAAATTGGTTAGGGTTTTGAGAGAAAATATTTTGTCTTTGTGGGAGAGGGTTAAATGGGTTCTGTTGGAATGGATTTCGTATAATTTGGTTCATTCTGTATTGTCTGGGATAACTGTTCGTGATCTGATTTGATCTAGTAATTGGAAAGGGGTTGAACGGTTGTTGGGGAAAAATTTTGTTGAAATTGAGATGTTGTGGGGTGGTCTGGGAAACTGGGTACTGCCCGAATATTGGCTGATTTGCGTGACTGATGTGATTTGGTTTAATAATTACCGCAGGTTTAGTTCGCAGGGATACTTCAGGCAAAAAGATAAATGGAAATACTTTGGATTGATACACTGCCTATGCACTTGGGAAGTGTCAAGAAAAAGGATTGTAATCTAGTCGCTAGATTTTGGTTTGAAAAACAAAATTGTAAAAATAATTTTTTCAGTCTTGAGCTGAAGTTACTTGAATAATGTTGCTTGATAGAACAATGTAATTTGTAAAATATTGAATTGAATTAAATAAAAGTTAACTTCGTTTCAAGAATATCATTGAAGTAAAATATTCACTGAATACTAATTACTTAATATTACTGCTAAATTGGTGACCCCGTGAGTTAGCTAGCAACCTTCTGAGACGATCGTTCTCACGTTTTCTACTCCGCCTGCTCACATAGCAGGTTCCGAGCAACGGAACGTAGGAGAGGAGGAAATACCCAGAAGATTCGTTAGAAGAAACCACTTCGCTCGAGCGATGACTGTCTGGCAGCAGTAGCAGTAACGACGTGAAGTTAAAAAACACTACAAATTGCATATGGCGACATACTACTGGCGTTAAAGCCGACCATCTGCGACCAAGTTCTAGCTGTTTCTCGCAAAAAAAGTGCCTGATCGGAATCGAATTCGAGCCTTAAATCGATTGAAACGCAATTGGCTGTGGCTTATTATAGCTGAATTTGGAATTGGCTAGAATATTGAAGAATTAAAGGAATTCGAATAGCAAGATAGGAAACAAGAGTCACGAGTGCATAGGCAGTGTATCAATCCAAAGTATTTCCATTTATCTTTTTTCCCTGAAGTATCCCTACAAGTTGTATGAGATTCAGATTTCAAGTAGAATATATTTTCCTCTTTGATACAATAAGCGAACTCTTGGGCTAGGGATTCTGGAGCCATGGCTCTTATGGTTGAACCCAAAGGTTTCTTAAGACCTGACAGGAAAGCAAACACATTTCGGTGTATAGTTGACGTTTAGCGGCTATCATCTTCTCATCCTTCCCGTGAATCTATACATGATTCGTAATAGTTGCCAAAATTTCTATTATTTCGCTATAAAACC
Organism: Nemotelus pantherinus; assembly: GCA_963978885.1. NCBI lineage: Eukaryota > Metazoa > Arthropoda > Insecta > Diptera > Stratiomyidae > Nemotelus > Nemotelus pantherinus. The sequence continues at coordinate 139,206,121 of OZ022263.1, forward strand.
ATTCCACTGTTTCTTCTTTTTGTTTCAGACCGTGTAGGTCACGAATGACTGAAGTTTCATTACGCTTGTCTGCGTAATGTAAAATAAGGTTTTGTTTTATCTGTTTCCAGTCTAAGGGATTATCGTTTACATTTAAAACCTCATTTGCCGATCCAACGATCTAGTTTCTTATTGCTCGAAGCAGGATACTTCCATAGGAAGTACTTTGGGTGCATTGAATGAACGATAAAATCTCTTCAACGTCTCTAATGAATTCGAACAATAATCGTGGGTTACCTTCAAATCTGGGCAAATCCTTGATCGCGTTCGGTACTCACAAGGAGTTGAAGATGTCGTTTACAGTGACTTGGACGAGGCCGCTTTCTACGGTTGAACTCTCGGTCATTTTTAATTTTTCCGAATTAAAAGAATCTCCAAAGCTCGAAAATACTAATTTAGAATTATTTTGATTATTAACACTTACATTTTCCGAATTAAAACCACTTGCACCAGCACTATCACTTTCACAAATTTCTTCAATTGATTGGGGAAGGAAAATTTTTTTTTACGCTTTTATACGGTTGTAATCTATTCTTATTCTAGTTAATGGCATCTAAATGTAATTGATTGTTAGTAGTTTACATGAATATTGAAGGTTATAGGAAAGAGAAGATATTCAAACAATGTGTACTCACAGATATGCCAATAAAATTAATAATATGGTTTTCATTATCTTTTGCGTAGATTCTCTCCAATTGACTTCTGGATGCAACTATATTCTTTTTTAAACACTGATCTCGTGTCGCACTTGCACTATTTGATATTTTCGAACACCGGTGACAAATTTAGCAATCAATATTCCTTTGATTTTAACTTTTTACCGATATACCGTCGGCAATACTTCCCGGTTATAGATATTCAAAAAGATATATATATATATATAGATGTTCAAAAGACAACTGGACAAGAGACGGAAAAAAAATCCGCACGACCGCGCCACTTATGTTCGCGAAACCGGCGAACAAGAAAAAAAGCAAATTCAGATTTTAACTGTAGCTTTATTTGCAATAGACTGACTTATTGTAATATCTTCTGCAACATTTATACATTCTGGTTTGCTGAGTAAGAACATGTGCCTGCATTTTTGTACAATTCTGTGGGAATTTGGAAAAGTGCAATTTCGAAATATGATTAGGGTGCTTGTGAGTGAAGTGCAATGTTGAAATATAAATCCTGGTTCATTCGTACAATGTGAATAGCATTCATGATGCGTCGTGCAACGTGATTAGCCTATGCACGTGTTGGCGTGTTGGGTAGGTATCGTAACTCGCGTGACTTAAGCTGCTTATTCACTATGAATGCTACTCCAAACTCCTTGTGGGCCGCTGGTTTGCCGCTTGTAAAAATGGTGTGCGATTTCTTGTCGTTGATCTCGCAGCCTGACCAATTTGTTTCCTGGCTGCAGTAATGCTAAGTTTGTACTGTTCAACCTGATGAAGGAGGGCCTTTTCGGCCCCCGGTTTGTTCAGGGAGCGTATATTCCAGGTTCCGAGAGAATAATCCGTTCTGCGTTTGCGTGGTCGTCGTTGTTGATCCGTCCAATCCGAGGCTTTTGTTCCAGGTTTCTTGACAAAAGAAGCTTCTACAAGGATGAGTTGTCGGCACATCGCTCAACCATTTCTAGGGGGGCCTCGGTGATAGATGCTTCAGGAGACTTGCCTCGTGCCAGAGTGCACTTAAACTATGTTGCAGGTCTGACAACGTGGCTAATCCTCCCTAACGACCTGAGACGCTTAGGTTTAATTCAGCCATTAGCCTGCAAATATACAAGTTTTACTAAGGATGGAGCTACCTCGTTGCCTCAAACCCTCCTCCTTTCTCCAGGCTTGGGACCGGCATATCACAAGTTAGACTTGCGATCGGCGTAGTTATATATGTTGTATATGTATATATGTACATATATATGTATATTATCAAAAAATTTCAGTGAGAAAATTGAACTGAACGATTGAACTGAAATTTTCAGGATACATTGGTGTATATGCGAAATAGTGGTAAGACTCACAAAAAGTGAATAATCTTTAACCCTTTGGTGCCGGCGGCCATTTTAGTGATATTTTAAATATACCTATTTTCCTGTCAACAAAAAACTTTCGCAAAAATAAAGTTTATGAAATGAATTTTAAACGTGTTGCAATTGTGAAAATAATTTTTTTGAATTGTTGAACCCTATGTGTGGGCTAGGCGCCTAAAATGAGATTGGGAAAATTTTTGAATTGCGAAAACTTTTGATCAGATTATCAGATAATTACGAAACTCACAGGACATATTGTTGTTACTAAGTTGTAGACTCGTGTAGTTTTTCATGAACGCGCTGGCGACCCTCCAGCTACGGCAGGCATTGAACTTGAAAATCTTCAAACCTTCGACTCCAGAAAAACTTTCGTCTATTACCATAAAAACCAACTCATATAAGAACTCTATGTTTTGTTTATACAACCAAAGGAAAACTTTTGAAATTTCACATCGAACCAGAACGGCAACCCTCTTTCAATTTACTTATATTTTAAGCATTAAAAATTTCTGTTCGCGAGAACTCACGACCCAATTATTAGATACAAATGAAAGACACAGAATGTATTGGTATTGAGTAGGACCAGGTCAGAAGCGATTTGGCAATGCAGGCAACTCTGTGCCAGTGGTGCCATCTTAAAAAAAAATATAAAGAAAAAAAACTGCTTTTTGCCTTATGAATTCTGATTTAGTTACCAGATTTTCATGAAATTGACACAAGAGCTGAACCTTACTCTAAGGTGTTTGGTAGAAATTTGGTTGAAAAATTCGGTTGGTGCTGCCAATTATGGTCATTTTGGTGCCTTGGGTTTTGAAAATTCGCTCAGGAAAATAAAGCTTTTTGCCGTATAACTTCAAGTGCAGTCATGCAATCAAAACGAATATATGGAACGAATATTCAGAAGGAATCTGGTAAAAAAGTCATCATAGGGCTGCCAGATATTGTTGGTTTTGTATTTATTTGCAATATCTTTATTAAGCGATTTTATCGTAAAATTTTCAAACGGTAATGATCTTGTAGTGACAATAAACAACAAATATTAAGTTTTCGAAAATTTGAACACTTTTGCGATAGGTTACTCTTAATTTCTTTGTACCCCTATAACTTCTAATGCAGTCATCGGATCAAAACGAAATTCGCAGAGTAGGTTGATTTCAATGCGAAAAAGGTGTGACATATTTTTGGCTTTGATGTTAGCAAAGAGTTGCCAGCACGAGGCGGTTGTTCCTATTTTCGTATTATAAATGCTTACATTAATTATTCATATCGCGAATATTTACAATGAAAATAAGTTACCAATGTTTAAATTTTCTAAGCTCTAGAAATTGTTTGGTTCCAAACATCTTTCGTTTTTTGACCCTTAACATCTTTCTATCCCTGTAACTTTCGACGAAACCATCGGATAAAATCAAAATCGATAGAGTTATTTAATTTTGACGTTAGGCAATTATGGGAGGCTTTTAGTTGCAGTGCTGGCAAAGTGTTGCAAGCACTAAGCATTTTCTTTGTTTATGTTATTTCATGCTGCTTTCGAAGCTTTGCAATGTTTGGCTTTCCTAAATCTTGAAATTCCTGAAATCATTTCCACACTATGAGTTTAAATGCATTGTTAAGATCAAAGTGATTTTGCACTCGAAACAGATTGGAGCACGAGTGGTAGAATATGCACTCAAAATTTACACGATTTTTCTACAATTCATCGAACATTAGTATTCATAGCGGATTCACGTGCGTTAGAGTTTTTTTTCCTCATATTGTACTTTAGCTGAGATTGTTGATCCTACTGTTCGCCAAATAATACATATATACGAACGTTGCTCCAAAAGTAAGGATAATCAATATAAACCAGGGTGATTAAACTTAAAGCAAATATTTATTTTTCAACATAGTCTCCCAACAAGTCAATATATTTAGTCCGTCTTTTTTCCAAATCCAACATACCCTTAGAAAAAAATGATTTGTCTCTACTCTCCCAAAACGCCTCAAAAGCAGGCATCATTTCACTATCATCTTCAAATTTCTTGCCCCGAAGGTGTTCCTTGAGCCCAGGAAAGAGGTAGATATAGGTATATATATATATATATATATATATATATATATATATATATATATATATATATATATATATATATATATATATATATATATATATATATATATATATATATATATATATATATATATATATGTATATGTGTATATATATATATCATCAAAAAAATTTAGTGACTATTTCTCGGGAAAACTCGCAGGATACATTGGTGCATATGCAAATTAGGTTCAGGTCTCACTAAATGTCAACTATTTTGAACCCTTTGGCGCCGGTGTCCATTTTAGTGATATTTTTAATATACCTATTTTTCCGTCCACAAATAATTTTTGTAAAAATTACGTCAATAAAATAAATTTTGAACGTGCTTTACATGTGATTCGGATAATGTTTAGGAATTTTTTAACCCCATGTGTGCGCTAGGTGCCTAAAAAGAGAGCGTGAAAATTTGAAAATTTTTAAATTACGATAAGTTTTTATAGAACTATTAAATTATTATGAAATTTTCAGAACATATTGGTAATATTTAATTGTTAATTTTTGTAGCTTTCAATGCGCATGTTGGCAACCCTGTAGCTAGAGCAGGCGCTGAAAGTGAAAATCTTTAAATCATCGAATCTCCTGAAAAATTATTGCTTTTTGGAAAAAAGCCACTCATAAATAAGTCTTGTGCTTTGTTTCTATAGCTAAAGTAAAAAATTTAAAATTTCACAACGGACACGCCTGGTAACCCTTGCCCAATTTACCTATATATTTAACATCAAAAACTTATGTTCACAGAAACTCACGATTCGATTATCAGAATTAATTGAAATTTACCGAATATATTGGCCTTAAGTAGGACCGAGTCTGATAGAAGCGAGCTTGAAATGCGGGCAATTGTGTGCCAGTGGTGCCATCTTGAAAAATCACTAAGCAAAATAACTGCTTTTGGCCCTATAAATTCTGCTTCAGTTATTCCATTTTAACCAAATTTGCACAGTAGGTGAACCTTGTTTTAAGCCACGTTTGGTACAAATTTTGTTTGGAGCTGCCAGCTATGGTAATTTTAGTGTCTTAAATTTGGAAAATTCCTGAGAAAAATAAAGCTCTTTGCCCTATAGCTTCTAGTACAGTAGTTGAACCATAACGAAATTCAAATGGCAAATTAAACTTATTGTAGGCAATGTTCAATAGAAATTAAAGTTCAACGACAGGGTTGCCAGCATGGTTGTTTTTGTTTTTTTTTTGCATACCATTAGTAAGCGATTTTAGCATATAATTTTCAAATCGTAGTGATCTTATAGTGAAAATAAACACCAAATATTAAGATCTAGAAAGTTTGAAAACTTTTGCAATTGGTAACCCTAAATTTTTTTGCACCCCTATAACTTCCAATGCAGTCATCCGATCAATACAAAATTCTCAGAATAGGTTGACTTCAACGTAAGGCAGATCTGGTGTTAGCAAAGGGCTGCTAGCACTAGGCCTTTTTGATATTTTCGTTCCAATAAATGCTTGCATTAAGAATTTTCTTCGCAAACATTTGCAATGAAAATAAGTAAACACTGTTTGAATTTTCTAAGCTCTGGACATTTTTCGGATGGCAACCCCAAACACCTTTCTACCGCAGTAACTTCCGATGAAGTCACTGAAATTAAAATAAGCTTAGATTCTATTATTATTTAGGGTCTATTAATTTTAAGTTGGAAAAAGTAAATAGTGGTAGAATACACACTCAAAATCGGCACAAATCCTCTACTGCTCTTCAAACATTATTGTTTCTAGCGGTTCTGATGCTCTAGGGTCTTTTTTTACATTTTCTTCAGTGAGAGACGTGGATGGGCGTCCTTCGTGGTGTTCATCTTCAGTGAATATTCTTCCCAGCTTAAACTCCTTGGCCCAGCGTGCAACGGTGGAATATAGAAGAGCAGAGTCCCCTTAATGTTTCTACCAAGTCGCTATGTATGCCTTTGGTAAACACAGGTACTTAATGACAGCTCTAATTTTGTTTTCTCCATTTTGATGCTCTCTCTTCGACTATTCGTATTCAAATGAATATACCTCCCTGGAATTGTAGTCTGTTTGTATGTTTTTTAGACTGACTTAGTGGGTTTATCAGGTAGTAAAAATTTAATTTTTTTTGGTATTTTATGCGATCTGGAAATAGCCGATTATCACTACTTTTGGATCAGCCTTCGCATATGTCGACTGCTGGTCTAGGTATACATTGCAAAATGGTTTAAGTTTTTACGCTTCTTTCCATTCTCAACTGATGATATTGTATCTTAAAATTTCTTTCGAAATGCGAAAATAATTTATTTTGTGTATTCTATGGCAGTTCGTATTGATTTTAGTATGACGTTTGTAGAATTAGTTGCGTATTTAGTTAGCAATAAATTGCAATCGATTTAAACCTGACAAGTTTTGATATCAAAATTTAAAAAAGACGTTTGCACCCACAACCGCTAGTCCAGAGTATCATAAGATTAGCTAGCAGCTTATGCTTTGTGTGAAATATATTAACTTCATAATAGGGTTTGTTTAGAAGATGCCCAGGATTTAAAAAAACGATTGACTTCATTGTACAGTCTCTATTCCTTGAAATATACTCTCTTTTTTCAGAAAAGTTCAATAATCCTGGCGAAAAATGTTTAAAGTTCTACTCATATCTACGGCAGTTCAAAGCTCTGTGTGTAATCGTTGCTGATTGCGCATAGCTGTGTTTGAGCTAGGAACCGATCAAACTAAAGTCCATTACAGACCTTCGGTGTACGTTATACGTGCTCAGAAGAAATGAGAGTTCTGAAATTTTTCGTTAACGTAAAATAACAATTGTACAACATTTTTAAAATTTTTTAGTATTCAAAATTTTAACAATGAATAATTTTGATTTTACTAAAGCAATCCAGCTGTTTCTACAATTTAAAAAATTCAAAAACAAATGCTTTCGGTAGTCAAGAAACGAGACTCTGAAATTTTAAAGCTCAAGTGATACATCTGCAATCTCGATGAGCAACGTATGAGATCCCTTTATAATTTATAATTTTTTTATATATATATATATATATATATATATATATATATATATATATATGTATATAAATATATATATATATATATATATATATATATATATATATATATATGTATATATATATATATATATATATATATATATATATATATATATATATATATATAAATTAATAGTTTTTATTTCGAAATCGTGAAATCGCGTATAAACATTTATAAAAAAAAATTCTGAAATCAAATTGTGAACATCTAACACAATTGATGTGGTAACACCACAAAATGAAAATAATGAACGAACAACCACGACTTGGAAGCAATGTAAAGATTGCATCTACGAGCGTTTATTTGACCCCATATAGACTAGACTGTGACGTCATTAAAAAAAATGTGTCTGTACGGTATGTTTGGAACAATGAAGATGTTGCTTCCATGGGGAAATTATCTTATCAAGAGAGAGACTCAGAGCGGAGCTGCGAACGCATGACTACTGTGGAACTTATTCCTGCGTTCCCCTCACTAGTAGCAGGGTAAATTGTTATTGCTATCATTTTGCTTTGCTTGTACAGATTTTTTTGTGAATGAAAAATGCTTGCTGTGAGCCAATTTGAATTACGATGTGTGGCAAACATTGCCAGATGTTGTGGATTTGATAAGTCGTTATTTTATGTGTTTTATTTATGATTTATATTATGACATTATTTTTTGTGTGTTCTATTTTGCATAGAAACTTTTATGGAGGTGTTTTCAATAGGCGGGGGTTTTTAGTCACTTATAGCTTATAGGATTTGGTAATAATATTTCAATGTAGTAATAGGTAAAGCTGTAGACTAGAATTGTGTCGAATTTTATGTGTAAAATTACTGTGTAAAATTGCATGATACTTTTGATTGATATTTGAAATGGAGAAAGGTTGAAATAGGTGAATGTGTTCACTTGTTCTGTGGATCAACATTTTAGAATTCGCCAACTTATCTAATTTTTATATAATTGGATCGCGGTAATATGCTGAAAAAAACATCATCAACCAGGATCGATCGAAACCGAATTTGTAAATTGTCTAGATAACAAAGAGATGTACCTACTCGGTAGTTTGATCGGAAAATTAATAAATGAAAAACTCGGAACGGATTATCGGTTGTAATATTACACAAAAATAATTTGGCTGGTCATGTGTACTATTTTCGAGCGTTTCAGACACTTGGCGAAATATCGGATTTTATTTATTTATTTATTTATTAATCCCTTGCGCTACAGATATAACTCCAATTACAGAAACAAGAAAGAAAAAATAACAAAAAAAAAAGAAATATGAAAAAGGAAAAGAAATAACTAAAATAATTAAATTAAAATAATTAAAAAACATAAAATTAGAAAACTAAAAACTAAAATTAGGACTAAGGTAAGTAGCAATTCAAGGTAACATTTTTAATACATGCTTGAATTGTTAAAAAGATTGGGGGAGAGGACTAAGCTTAAGGGCATTGTGCGTTCTGGGTAGGCGCAACAAAGGCGAATGGAAGTAGACTTCCGGACGTGCAAAAGGAACAGAGAAAACTTCAGAAGAACGACTTGGACGGCTGGATACACGTCTGGTTATCTGTGAACCGAGATCTGTCAAGAAAATGCCTTGGCAAAGTTTGAAGAGGAAACACTCATCGAGGAACAACCTCCGTGATTGCAATGAGGACATACGAAGGAGGGAAAGACGAGAGGAGTAGGGACAATAGGGGATATTAAATTTAAAAAGAAGTGAGCGAGTGAACCTGCGCTGAATAGATTCAATAGCATCAGATAAGTACTGAAAGCGCGGAGACCAGATTTGGCACGCATATTCTAGAATACTGCGTACTAAGGAGACATATAAATGAATACAGGAGGAAATGTTGGTAAACATATAGGAAGAACGCAAAACAAATCCAGCAATCCTAGAGGCCCTGGACGTCATATTCATAACATGAAGATCAAATCTTAATTTAGAGTCAAATACCACACCCAGGTCTCTAAAATGCTGGACAACTGACAGGGAAATACCAGACACAGAATAAGAAAACACGTGTGGAGTATTTTTATATGCGAAAGACATCTGATGGCATTTCAAAATGTTCAGTGGCAAGAAGTTGTCTTGACACCACAGATTAAGAGCAAACAAGTCAGCTTGCAATTGATGAAAATCGTTCGCAGACTTGATTGCTCTGTATAGTTTTAGGTCATCTGCATATAAGAGACATGGAGAATTGATAACAGAAGGAAGGTCATTGACAAACAAGATAAAAAGTAAGGGACCTAGGATATAACCTTGAGGAACTCCGGATGTGGGAAATATAGGAAAGGAAATGGAACCATTAAAAGTAACTCTGCAGGGACGACTATGAAGATAAGAGGAAAACCAGGAGAGGAGGGGACCATAAACACCGAAACCATTAAGTTTGAGGAGAAGCAAGTTGTGGTTTACAGAATCAAAAGCCTTCGAAAAGTCAGTGTAAATTACATCAACTTGACGTTGACAATCGAAAGCAAAGGCTACAAAATTAGTGAACTCTATAAGGTTGGTTGAAGTAGAGCGACCCTTGATGAAACCGTGCTGCTCAGGAGCAAGTAAGGGCTGTAGAGAAGGATAAATTTTATTGTAGACAAGACGTTCAATGATTTTACTGAAACAGCAGAGGAGGGATATAGGACGATAATTGGAAACAACGGAAGGATCACCAGATTTGAAAATTGGGAAAATATTGGCGGATTTCCATAAAGAAGGGAATACACCAGAAGTAAGGCTAATGTTGAAAAGGATAGCTAAAGGAACACAGAGCGAGGATGAGAGGGATTTGACAAGGATGTTAGGAATACCATCAGGACCGGAACTGGCATTGGAATTTAAGGTATGCAAAAGGATTTCAACTTCCAAAGGATTAGTACTAAACATAGGTAATGCAGGAGAGGTACAAGAGACAGTGGGAGCTATAGAGGTATTCAGTGGGTTTTTCTTAAAGGAGGAGGAAAAAAAGGCAGCAAACAAATCACAAATAGCCTGAGGAGTGGAAGCAGTAACATCATCAAGAGACATAGAATCAGGAACTGAAGAATTGGATTTGAGGGAACGGATGTAGGACCAAAAGGATTTAGATTGATTAGAACAGATTGAAGCCTCGATGTTCGAAAAGTAATCACGCATTGCCTGCTTGAGCTCTTTTTTAGCGTTAGAACGCAAACTACGGAATTCCTGAAGGTCAGAAGGTGAACCCGTCTTCTTCAGCTATTCACGAGCTTTATCCTTAGCTTTAAGAGCATCAGAGACTTTCAAAGTGAACCAAGGGACATCATTAGGTTTGAGAGGACGTTTAATGGGAGTAAAACGAAAGATAAGGTTAGAAAAGAAAGAGTAGAACTTGGACAATGCACAATCAACATCCAATCCCTTGAAAAATGAAAACCAATTGATAAGACTGATTTCGGAGGACATTTTTTGAAAGTCAGCTTTGAAGAAATTGTAACGCTGAAAAGAAGGACATTTATTCTTTACCTGGAAGTTCAGATCAACATCAAGCAGGAGAGGAGGGTGATGAGAATCAGGTTGCACATAAGCAAAAGGAGCAGGAGAGAGAGAAAGGGAGTCTAAAGGAACGTTAGTAAGGACTAAGTCGAGGATTATGTTATTAGTGTTACGAAGGTGGTTAATTTGGGAACAAGAACAAAGTGAAAGAAAGGACGAAGTCGCAACAGAGGCGTGGTTGTTGGATAGTAAACTAAGGTTTTTGGTGTCCCACTCCACAGTGGGCATGTTAAAATCACCTAAAATTAGGAGGGGAGTTAAAGGAAATCGAGAGAGGATGAAGCTGGAAAGCTCAGCGTAAAAACGTTCGTAGGCAGTGACAGACAAGTTACATGGTATGTAAACACAGCAGACAAGTAGGTCGGAAGATGGGGAAAGGATAGCACGTACAACAATACACTCAACAGGAGGAGAAGGAACAAACTCGGCACAGATTGCTCCACGAAGAGTGTTATTGATAGCAATTAAGACCCCCTCCGCTATCGGCTTTGCAAGAAGCAACCCGATCACGATCTCTCCGGAAAACAGTATGACATGGAAGGAATTCTCTGTTCAAAATATTGTCATTAAGCCATGTCTCAGTGAAACAGATAACGTGATGTAAGTCTAAAATAGACGCGAGCAGAACTTCCTTAAGTTTAGTCCTCAAACCACGAACATTCTGATAGAAGATACAAAGTGAAGTAGATCTACTTGTTAGGCGTGTAAGACTCGTTTGGCGTTGTTCAGAAAATTTTTCCGTTGGCGTTGTTGAAATTCTTTAACAAGGATGCCAGCTGGCCAAAACTCCGGCGCAAGAACGATATTCAAGCCAGCAGATACGATGATTTTAAAAGAGGCAATAGCTCTATCCGGTAAGTTATCAGGCGTGAGTTTAACACATGATAAGATGCTAGGCGAAAGACCAAGTTTAGATGTGATGAAGTTTGTTATATCCTCTGCAGAAACTCCGTAGGTTACCCGACTGACGAAAATTTGGAGAGGAGGCAATGCTACAGGTATTGGCGGAGCATCGCACAAAGTAACAACCTGGTTATCAGGAACAGTAACAGGCTCAGTCTTATCATCCGAACGCATCTGGATGTTGGGCGCGTGGAGGTTAACGACACGATGCGGCGTATGTCGCTTACGCTGAGCCTGAGGCTTGGAAAGAGTTTTAGGCTGAATCTGTATACTCGGTGAATTAATTATTTGAAGATCCGTATGTGGCATCGGCTCCGCAGAAGTACGAACAGGCTGAGCTTGATTAGAAGGCTGTTGCAGCTGGGCCTGAATTGAAATTGTTATTTAAATAATGTTAAAGCTGTGAACAGGCTTGGTACAAATAGTCCTTTTACTTTTCAAGTTTGATTCTGGTGATTTGAAGAATTGCTGAGTAGTCAATGTAAATATTCAGTGATATTGCTCACAGTTAGGAGAAATTGAGAAACAATGAAGATTCTAATAAACATTGTGTGTCATTTAGGATGTCAAGAAAAAGAATTACATTGTCATAATGAAAATGTGTATTCTTAAAATAGGAGTGAATCACCTGAAGACAATAAATCTTTTGACAGTACATAACCGATAATTGCCAGCTCACTTGGACCAAGCAAATGTTTTTTCCGGAACATAAAATTATATTCAAAATGATCTCATTAGTTTCAAAACGATATCATTGTAATGAAATTCAGAAAAGCAAATTCATAGCAATAATATTCGATAAAACAATCGATATATCACATCGATCACAACTTTCAACAACCTTCGGTTACATTACTTCTTTCGGTGCAGTTGAAGATACTTTCATAAATCTCACTGATGTTTCTGATAACCAAAATGCGTCCCGTTCATTTAACTTTGTTTTGCATGTTATCCGAAAATTCAAAGCCTTGAGGAGCGTCTGTAATATTTGCCAAAACAACTGGATTGCAAACATGTATAAAACAAATGTATAAAAACGCAATATATATTCATTTCTTCGAACACTGACTAAATTTGATTTTATCTAAATCGTGCAATAGTATACGCGAATGCAGAATTTTCCAAATCTATTACTAGTTTTTCAACAACGACAATAAGTTTATTTGCTTTTCATTTATTCGTCAAAAAAAGCTTCCGAAATTAGCTCCGAAACGTTGGAATTTTAATGGTTGGTTATTTTTAACAATTTTTCTATAATAACGAGCAATTAAAATAACTCGTGGAATATATAACTGAAAATGATAGTGCTAATTGAGGCGGAGAGATCGTTAATGGTGAGAGTGGGCTTTTTATTTTACTTAAAGATTCTTAGTTTATTTTTCTGTGAATGTTTAATGTAAAAAAAACATACTAATCGATATATTTCAGTCCTAACAACGTAATATACTGTATCATATTCACAAAATGGCAAAATTTGAAGATCAAATGCAATCTTCAAGAAATAGTTTCACGGGAATTGGGAACGATTTATGGTTAATTTGTGAAACACCACCACGTCGTTAAATAGCAAGGTGCATAATTGAAAACAATGAGAATGTTGTACCATTCTTTACTAGTGCTTATGTCGAAATAATTGGTAGCATAATCGTTAAAATAAAGTCAAGGTTTTCATCCTTAAAAAGTTTCAGATTTTTAGATCTTTTCAATTCTTCGAAGTTTGGCCACTTTCAAAAATATTATATTTCTAGTTCTGGGAATGTTATTAGTTTACTAATAAATATTGATATGGTTTCCTAATGTCTGAAGGACTGTGAACTTTTACTTTCATAAGAATACATTATGTCTACTCTCACGTCCCCGTTAGTAATTCCTGGGTGCTTTTATACAGGGGTTCTATTACACGTAACGCATTTGCGGAAAGCGTAATCAACCATGGACGTCAACCATGGACATCAACCAGTTGCTTCCCTTCGGTAAACTGTCACGCCACGCCACTGATATATATATATATATATATATATATATATATATATATATATATATATATATATAATATATATATATATATATATATATATATATATATATATATATATATATATTAGATATATATATATATATATATATATATATATATATATATATATATATATATATATATATATATTAGATATATATATATATTAGATATATATATATATATATATATATATATATATATATATATATATATATATATATATATATATTAGAGATATATATATATATATATTAGGTGCGCAACTAAGTTCTCGCTGTTTTTTCGATAAAAATGTAACTTTATTATAAAAAAAACTCTTACATCTGAATCAATCAAAGTATTGCCCATCGCTAGACACAACTTTTTCCCATCTTTCTGGCAGAGCTCGAATACCTTGACGCCAGAAGTGTTCGTCTTTTGAGGCTATCCACGAATCAAGCCATTTTCTGATGTCTTCATATGAGTTGAACTGCTGATCAGCCAGGCCATGTGCCATCGAACGGAACAAGTAAAAATCGGACGGCGCAATATCTGGGGAATATGGCGGGTGGGGTAGGACTTGCCATTTGAGCGTGCCCAAGTAGGTTTTAACAGGCTTGGCAACGTGAGGCCGAGCGTTTTCATGCAGTAAAATCACTTTTTCGTGCCTCTGCTCGTATTGTGGCCGTTTTTCGCGCAGTGCTCGGCTCAATCGCATCAATTGAGTTCAATACCGTTCCCCAGTGATGGTTTCGCTCGGTTTCAATAGCTCATAATAAATAACACCGACCTGGTTCCACCAAATGCAGAGCATAACCTTCGCAGCGTGAATATTCGGCCGAGCCGACGACGTAGAAGCATGACCGGGTAGTCCCCAAGATTTTCTCCTCTTTGGATTGCTGCAATGTATCCATTTTTCATCACCTGTCACGATGCGATGAAGAAAACCCTTCCTTTCTTGCCGCGGGAGCAGTTGTTGACAGGCGAAAAAACGACGCTTAACGTCTCTTGGCTTCAACTCATAAGGAACCCAAGTTCCTTGCTTCTGAATCATCCCCAACGCATGCAATCGCTTGGAAACGGCTTGACGGGTAACTCCTAATTCCGAAGCAAGCTCTTCTTGAGTTTGGCACGAATCCTCTTCGACCAAGGCCTCCAATTTAGCGTCTTCGAAGGTTTTGGGCCTTCCTTCACGAGGACGGTCGTCAACATCAAAATCACCGTCTTTGAAGCGACGAAACCAATCACGGCATGTTGTTTCGCTCAGAGCAGCATTTCCGTTCACTTTTTGGAGCTATCGATGCGCTTGAGCTGCCGTTTTTTTCGAATGGAAGAAGAAAATCAACACTTCCCGCAAATGACGATTGTTTGGCACAAAATTAGACATTTTTACTTAACCAGAAGTATATAATGCGAAAACGAAATCACTCATGTGTCGCAGCAGTTTGTTTACCATATGTCTAAGCTTGGTTCGTGACGTTTTGGATATGTCAAAATCGACCAACTCTTACTGCTAGAGCCATCTACTGACAAACAGCGAGAACTTAGTTGCGCACCTAATATATATATATATATATATATATATATATATATATATATATACATATATATATATGTATATATGTATGTATATATATATATATATATATATATATATATATATATATATACATATGCATATACATATACATATACATATACACATATATATATATATATATATATATATATATATATATATATATATATATATATATATATATATATCATCATCAAAAAATTTCAGTGAAAAAGCTCAGGAACGCGCCATCCGATTGAACTGAAATTTTCAGGGTGCATTGGAGTATATGCAGAATAGTGCCAGGTCTCACAAAAATTTTATAATCTTTAACTCGTTGGCGCCGGGGGCTATTTTAGTGGTATTTTAAATATACCTATTAGTCTGTCAAAAAATTGCTTTTCAATAATGAATTCTGAACGTGTTTTTAATGTGAATATGACGTTTTTGGAATGTTTAGCCCTATGTGTGCGCTAGGCGCCTAAAATGAGATTGGGAACATTTGAAAATTTTTGATTTGCGATAACTGTTTAGTTGATTATCAAATCGTTATGAAACTTACAGGACATGTTAATGTTATTAAGTTGCACACTTCCATAGTTTTTGATGAACGTGCTGGTAACGTGAAAATTGAAAACATTCAAACCATCGAAACTCCTAAAAAATGTCCGTTTCTTTCAATAAAAACCAACTTGTGTACAAATCTTATGCTTTATCTACACAGTCAAACTAAAACTTTGGAAATTTCATGTCGGACAAGAACGGTAACCCTTTCCCAATTTACCAATATTTTTTTAGCATCAAAAACTTCTGTTCACGGGAACTTACGAACCAATAATCAGATACAGTTGACATTTACGGACAACGTTGGACTTAAGTAGGACCAGATCCGATAGAAGCGATTTTGAATTGTGGGGAACTCTGTGCCGGTGGTGCCATCTTGAAAAATTACAAAGAAAAAAACTGCTATTTGCCCTATGAATTCTGATTAAGTTACCAGATTTTCATGAAATTGACACAGTAGCTGAACCTTACTCTAAGCCATGTTTGACAGAAATTCGGGTGAATAATTCGATTGGTGCTGCCGGCAATGGTAGTTTTTGTGCCTTAATTTTTGAAAATTCGCTCAGGAAAATAAAGCTATTCGCCCTTTAACTTCCAGTGCAGTCATGAAATCAATACGAATTTCATATGATACATGGAACTTATAATAGGCATTATTCAGGTCGAATCTGGTTGAAAAGCTACCATAGGGCTGCCAGCTATGGTTGGTTTTGTGTTTATTTGCAATATCTTTACTAAGCGATTTTATCGTAAAATTTTCAAATGGTAATGATTTTGTAGTGACAATAAACAGCATATATTAAGTTTTGAATTATATGAAAAATTTCGTGGCTGGTAACCCTAAATTTCTTTATACTCCTATAACTTCGAATGCAGTCATCGGATTGAGACCAAATTCGCAGGGTAGGTTAATTTCAACGTAAAGCAGATGTGATATATTTTTGGCTTTGATACTGGCAAAAGGTTGCCAGCACGAGTCGGTTCTGCTTTTTTTGGATCAATAAATGCTTACAGTTAATATTCATACAAGAAACATTTACAATGAAAATAAATAACCAATTTTTCAATTCCCAAAGTTCTGCAAATTTTTCAGATCGCAGCCCCAAACACCAACTTCAATCACAGTGCTGCAGACACCGAGCATTTTCTTCATTGATGTTATATGAGATGCTGCTTTCAAAGTTTTGTGAAATAAGCAACTGATAACGAGTATAATTAACAAGTGTTTTGCTCTCATATACTTTGAAATTCGTGCCAGTGGTAATATCTGAAACCTTTCCACCATGTGAGCTAGAATGCATTCTTGAGACCAAAGTAAAACGTGGCGTTTGAAACAGTTTGGCTGTAATAAGCAGCTCGTGTGGTAGAATATGCACTCAAAATCTGCACGATACTTCTACTGTTCTTCGAACATTAGTGTTTCTAGCAGTTCAGGTGCGCTAGAGTTTTTTAATCTAAAATTATAGATATTGGTTACTGTTTGAAAAAAATTGAAGATGTCAAACAATTTATTGAAAAATTTTACCGAGAAAATTACATTATTGATAAGATGAGATCTGCGATGCCGATGTACTAATGCATTTCAAAATAATTTTTCGAGAGATGGTCGATAACGTTGTAAGTAAAATTTGTGACCGCGGTAGAGAAATAGACCAGTTACGATTTTTCAGTCTCTTAGATCGCGCTTTGCATGCTTTATTTAAGGGGACATAGCACCTTCAAATTTTTCCTAAATCGATTTTTGTTTTTTAATTGAATATGTTAGAATTTAAAACAATTTTATGACCATATATAGCGAAGCGCGCGAAGGTCTTTTTTTCTATGATTTTCGTTCACTTCGCTATACCGCTACATCGACTTAGACTAAAGTGTAGAGAAAGATAGGTGTCAACTCCTTCAAAAGAAGTAAAAAAAGTTAGCCTCGGCAAAAAAAAAACAAAAAACATTAGCTGAAAAAGATGCTTCTAAAAAAGTGTTGAAACTCCAAACAAAGGTCCGAAAAAAGTTCAGCTGACACTAAAATTAATGAAAAATTTATACTGCGAAATTATAATTCAGTTGAAAACATGCGCAAGGAAATTTGGGCTGCATATTCCCAAAAAATTTCAACTGATGAGAACCCTCAACACCCCTATTGTCCTGTTGGAGAAAAGACTTGGTGTAACTGGCGCAAGGCGCAGGCAGCTGGTAGTAATACTTTAAAAAATTTCAAACATCCTCCACCTTTAGATGATGAGGTACAAGACGTTTTAAAGCCAATTTATGAAGACTTATCATCAAAAGATTTATTAAAGCGCTACTTGGGCAATTTTACGCAGAATAATGACGAAAGCTATAGTTCTTGTATTTGGAATTTGGCCCCTAAACATGCATTTTTGGAAAAAATATCATAAATATGGCTGCAAATATTTCTGCATGTACATTCAATAAAGGATTTATGGTTATCTTGAAAATAATGCAAGTCATGGGAAATACAATTGGCCAATGTGCGCTGGAACATGCAGAAAATAGAGATGCTGCAAGAATCAACCAGGTGGAAAAACACTCGATTCAGGCATCTAAAGAGGCCAGAACTGCTCGAAGAGAGCAAAAATCTTTGGAAGACGAGGAGTATGAACAAGAGGAAGGTATGGTCCAGGTAACGCAGATTCAATTTCGATAAGATTTATTACAAAAAATATTGAAATTCAACTTTAAACGCGATTTTCTCGAAAAAACCTTTTTCAAGTTGGCGTGCATGGTTAAGAAAAATGTTTTTATCCAATCGTTCTGAAATTTTAACACGTTAATCTGCACATGTTAATGCTCAGAATGAACTACGGATGAAAAATCGGTATTAAAATTTTTTAGTTGTAACCGATTTTTGGGGGAAAAAAACCTCAATTTTCGAAAAAAAACCCGCCATTTTGTTATTTTTCAACCAATTTTTTTTTTTAATTCATTCCAAGGCCGCTTTGATGTTGATAAAAACCCACTTTTTATTGTTTTTTCTGAGGGCAGTTATCGTGGTTTTTCTAGTGTTTTTTCAAAAAAAATTGTAGCAGACGACAGGGGGCCACAAAAAATGTTTAACAATTTTTTTTATGTAGTATAAAGCAAGTTTAGTATGTGTACAAAGTTTCATTAAGATATGTCTTTTAATTCAATTAAAAACTAACTTTTGAAAAAGAACATTTTTTTTTCAATTTGAAGGTGCTATGTCCCCTTAACACTAACTTCTCCGATGATATATTTTCTGAACTTGAAACAAAATATAATGAAGTGTTTGAATATAATAGACTTAGGAATGAAATGTAATGCTTGTATTCGTCTTCTGACTTAACATTTTTAAGTTTTATTAAGAGTTTTAACATTTCGCGGAGAAAAAGAAAGAAGCCATGTATTTCTATCTAAGAGATTTTATTCAAAAGTAGTGATAATCGCCTATTTCCAATTCACATAAAAAAAAAACAAAAAGAAATTTTTTTTTCTACTTCATATACATACCTAATAAGTCAGCGTAAAAAGACATATCAATAAGCTACGATTCCAGAGAGGTACATTCATTTGAATTCGAAATGTCGAGGAGAGAACATCAAAATGGAGAAAAACGAAATCAGAGCTGTCATTAAGTAACTGTGTTTGAAAAAAATGTCTACCAAAGATATAGACAGCGACTTGGTGAAAACATTAAGGGACTCTGCGCCTCCATATTCCACCGTTGCACGCTGTGCCAAGGAGTTAAATCTGGGAAGAACAGCAACTCAAAATGAACACTGCGAAGAACGTCCGTCCACGTTATTCACTGAAGACAACGTGAATAAAAACCCCTGGCGCTTCAGAACCGCTAGAAACACTAATGTTCGAAGAACAGTAGAGGATTTGTGCAAGTTTTAAGCGACATTTTACCACAACCTACTTAAGACCACAACCACTAGCTCTTTCTCTTACTTAAAAGCAATACACCCTAAGTAATAATAGACCCTAAGCCAATTTAATTTCGATGACTTTATCGAAAGTTACAGCGATAGAAAGGTGTTTAGAGTTGCCATCCGAAAAATATCCGGACCTTAGAATATTTAAACGTTGTTTACTTATTTCCATTACAAATGTTTGCGATGTGAATACATTATTGGTGCGAAAATAACAAAAACACTTCGTGCTGCCAACCCTTTGCTAGCACCGAAGCCAAAAATATGTGACATCTGCCACGCGTTAAAGCCAACCTTCTCTGCGAATTTTGTATTGATCCAATGACTGAAATGGAAGTTATACGGATACAAAGAAATTTAGGGCTACCACTGGCAAAAGTTCTCAAATTTTATAGATCTTAATATTATTTTCACTACAAGATCACTACGATTTGAAAATTTTATGATAAAATCGCTTACAAAAGATATGCCAAAAAATACAAAAACAACAATTGCTGGCAACCCTACCATTGCTTTTCCAACTAAATTTTTACTGAATATTGTCTACAATAAGTTTGATTTGTCATATGAATTTCGATATGATTCCGTGACTGCAATGGAAGCTATAGGGCAAAGAGCTTGTGGATACACAAACACATGCACTTATCATTCTGACATTCACTACTCACCACACTACTTGACATTAAACACACCAAAATTGTACATAAAGTAAGTTTAGTTTAAAAAATTGTTTTTTTTTTTGAAGTTTTTTGATTTGTCAATTTGACGAGTTAGATGGATCACGAGTTAGATTTTGATTATTCTGGAACTTTGATTTGAGTCTTAAAATGTTGTGAATAAAAAGAAATGTTATAATTACACTTCATGAAAGTAAACAATAGTGTTTTTGTTGATCAGAACGTTATTAATTATTATAGCAAAAGGCTAAAATATCATAGTGGAAGATCATCTCCCGAGCGAAAACAAGGTCTCGCTTGCTGCCGTCTGCCATAAAAACCTCTTCGCTCAGACGAGCATGGTATAATTTCCTTATTGTAACTATTGAAGGAGAAAAACAATACGGAAATCTAAATTGGCGACCCCGACAAAGGCACGTACGCCCATTGCAAGAAAATCCAAAAGCAACTTATTCAGCAGCAACACCAAGCCCAAAATCAAGTGTTGCAGCCGCCACAGGGATTGTACATCAAACTGTGGTTCAGCAACAACCATAAGTGATGCAGCTGTTCAGCAAGCAGTCCAAAGTCACGGAAATAAACAAGATTCTTTTTATGAATATAATCCCTTCGAAGATAAGTCCAACAATGATGGTGTAGCATTTGACCATTCGAATTTATTCAAAAATTCACAGCAAATGACTTCAGATACGTAACGGTAAATTATTTGTTTGAAAGTTCGAGACTGGAGACGGGCTGTGGGTCTGAGTGCGATAGCTCACGACAGTCGGTTTGGAGAACGTGGCCGAGGCGGATGGGCGAAGGCGAGTAGCGCGGAATCGAGACGTACGTCCGCCTCAAGTCGCACTACCTTCTCTTATTAGTTTGAGTGGTTTCGAATACCTGACTAAGAGCTTGAAACGGCTGATCAACTGTTGTCAGTGTTTCGTCAAATTATAAAATCAAACCGATTGTTATGAAGCATATACATCGCGTTTTCGAAACGAATAAAAGAAAAATGTTCACGTCGTCGTTGGCATAGAACACGAGTGCAATCCGCTCGCCCTTCGTGCCCGCTAACGGTGTATAACAATATCGCGCTGAGTGCCGCCACGTGCAATAAGAAAGTCAATCGGCATTCTCGAAAGAGGAACCGCAACATAGGCTTGTGAAAGGTGCGCTTTTAAACCGGTGTTTAAAGAAGAGTCACGCGCCTCGAAAACTCTGACGCTCACACTGTACGCACGCCTTGATCTCTACCCGGAGGTACCGTCGTCGTGCTTGCGGCGGCAATTTCTAGTGCGTGGTCGGCCATTTGTCCCTTCGTGTGAGTCGTCGATAGTTTCATTGCTTGTATTATGTCCTACGACAAGCCCCTGACAGTACGCTAAAGAAGTACCGTAGTGAGTTACAAGTGCGCGCTGTAATCCCCCTAAGCATATTGTTCCATCGAAATCTCGAAAGAGTCTTCCATCCAACTCCGCGATAGTGTGGAGGCCTCTATGAATTTTTAAGTTTTCACCTGTTCTGCCTGTCAGTGAGCACAATCCGTCTTCAGGTGTCATATAAGTTTGAAGTTGAGCGTAATGAGAAGTCCCCAAGTGTCAGTGGATAATTCGATAACCAACCGCCTTTGAACGAGATTGTGCGTCAGACACAATTTTACAAGACCCCTGCATACGCATTGCTATTCAAAACTGATCGAGACACCGTAACACTGGTCAAAGTTTTGTGGCAAGTAAACCAGTGTTTCGAGCATGGAATGATAAGCGGTGTATTGTGCTTATACTGCTAAGCCAGTTACGTTTAAATCCGAATTCCTTATATAGTTCAACCTATATCATCGACGCTGAACTAGTGACAGTCTTGTCAATTTGTAAGATCTTCCTAAATCAATGGTGTCGGCAAACAAAATGAGTGCATCTGGTGTCTAACATCAACGTCAGTCGCGCGAATTATGTGCTCTCCATGCACTCAACAATCTATTTCAAGCCTAAAATACTTATACGAAGGCACAACTGGATGAAATCTGTGCTCGGCTGTGGCTGGTTTGTTCCGGATAATACGCATCGATGCAAAGAAGCAAAATTGGCTGTGTATGCATACGGTTCTTTGGGAATGAGCATCGCTTCTGGGATTCGTCATGACTGGCTTTCTTCAAATCGGATTCGAATTCGCTGCCGAATGAATATGAATCGGAAGGTTTATAAAGAAAAGCGCTCAAGCAGCGGTTGGCGGCGTTGTTAGCACACAAGCTCATTGATAAATTTGGATTGCAGAACATAGCTGAAGATGTAGCGGCGCATAAGTATATAAGTATTATTGTTTTACAAGTCTCCGGTGATTTTGGTATGCATCAGTTTACATTTTTGTTTGGTTCTCTCATTAACAATGATCCCTTGGAAATTGTTATTTTTTCGCATTTGATGTAGTCACCACCGATACAAATATTATTGAATCGGGTAGTATAGCGGCGGCAATATTATTGAGAAAATTTTGCTTGTAGTTTTTTTTCTATTTAATTTAGGATTCAAAACATTTTGGCCATAGCTTCATTGATAATTGAGTACTATCAATTTCAATGTTGTGTTAGTCGTTGAATTTACTTTTAGTTAGACTGTAAGTCAAAATGCCGAACGCATGCAGGCTTCGAGTAAGCAATAA
This sequence comes from Nemotelus pantherinus, assembly GCA_963978885.1. NCBI lineage: Eukaryota > Metazoa > Arthropoda > Insecta > Diptera > Stratiomyidae > Nemotelus > Nemotelus pantherinus. The sequence goes on from OZ022263.1 coordinate 139,229,041, forward strand.
GAAAAAAACACAAAGAAATGAAATGAATTGTTTAAATGTAAGATACGCGAGAACCAGCATTCGAAAGTCAACGACTGAAATTTCTGTTATTTTAACGATGTTTGAGAATTTTTCCTTTGACTCGTGACAACGCACGGAGCCAGAAAATTGAAAAATCTAAACGGGAAAACAGGAAAACGCGCTACCTCTCTTTTCAGAGGAACCCGGGTGAGACAGACAGCCCCGGGCCCCCGATGGTAGTGGAGCCCTGACCCCGATGGTCTGGGGTCCTCCACCCTCCGATACTGGCCATAAAAATTCCAAAATTCAGAAATCTAACAAAAACCACTGAAACTACTCTATATATATGGCCAGCATCCCTCCCTTTAAAGAACTGAAAATACCGAAAAATCACGAAAAACTATTGCATCATTTTTAGGCCAGCCAGGCCATGCGCGGACCCTGAAAAGAAGAAGAACTTCTTGGGCTCTCGCCCAATAAGAAGGCCGAGTATTAAGATTTAACAAAACATTGTGGATTTATTCAAGACCATTTTTGTTCTTACTTTCTTGCTATGTACATTTAACATGAACACATTAACATAAAAATAATAAAATTGGAAATTCGAGTTTAGATACTATTTTCGGATCATGAGATTTCATAAAAAAAATTAACGCTTGTTTGCGTTCTCTTATCAAAGATACATCGCAAAATTTTCCAAACATATATCTATCTATTCATTGAAATTAAGGCCAGGACATTTAAGCTGTAAACAATTTTTACAGAATTTAGATTTAAATTGATATGAGAATTGAAGATTACTAGAGTTACTATCCTAATCCATACGATATCTTTTCGTATCTGTATAAGCATTAAAAATTACTATATTCAGTTTTCTTCTTATTTTCTTTTTTGTTTTTCTTTCTTCTACCCTACAAAAAGTGATCACTCTTTGAGACTAGGCTTTGTCTGTTGAATATATACGAAGGGTACAATTCTATCAAATTTTTCTTTTCATTATTAAACTATACGTTCCGTCCACTTTCGCAAACAAAATTTGTTTTTCTCTTACATTTTCTTGGCTAACTCATTATAATAGCCAAATTCTATTTAAATTCCAAAATAACTACAGTATTAGGAATTCTAAATACGTAACTACCGTATTGAGATTTTTCAGTGGCACAAAGTAGCCAGAAGCATATTCACTAAGATTATAGTATGGATTTTGCCGCACTCACTGAGCATATTTTTATTCTTTTGTAAATTTAATATCCATTCAAGGAAACTGTTTGCAAAAAAAACATGTTCTCTTTATCATCTGCACAATTGTTAAAGTAATTAAAATCGCACCTACAGGTAAGTTTTATCTAAATCTTACCTTATATGCAATTGAATATATAAATATGCTCAAAATCTAGGAATTTGTTCCTTAACTTAACTTTGTATTCAACGATACTAAACGATATTAAATTTCATTGGAAAATGTTTACAAGGTTATTAACTATTTCTCTTTTCTTTACTATTCTTGCTTCTGTACTTATTTAGTTTCTATGCGGATTGTTACAAACTTTCATCGTAATATTGACAAAAAAGAAAGCACTTTAAATAGAGACATTGCAGATAATTGCAATCTCAAATAAGGCTATAGTTTATCTATTTCTATTTCACAGTTTCACTACTAATTTAAGAAACGCTGAGAATCTTTTAGCTATTCCAGATTGAAGTAAATCAGACGTGATTAGGTTTCACCAAATTTTCTAGCACCTCCTGATCGTTGAAACAATCGCCAATGACAGCTGCGCCATTTAATTTGCTAATTTGTGAATTATTACGTGAACTTGGCGTTTCAGATTGACTGGAAGATGTTCGACGCTTAAGCGACCAATACTTGAGATATCTTCCTGTTGCTTTAAAATGAACAATATGCCACCAGATATCAACATGAAGATTCCGGCCAGCAAAAAATGGTAGATTGTAATTACCAGTTATATCGTAGATCCCACCTGCTAATGCCGGTCCAACTAAATTTGCAATGCCTTGAACCACTTACTCCACCTATCTACTTCGGCTCCGTGACGTGTAAAGTCAGATGACATTTCGACGTAGTCGTTTGGCGCGCCGTCGTGTCGTTTGCCATAGCCACCGACTACATCAGCAGCAACGAATAACTAAGTTTTCCAACAATTAAAAGGTACCAGACTTCATCGAAATCCTGGTGCACCATCACAATTGATTTTAGATCAATTAATTTTCATACACGACACTTCGAAGAATATTCATTAACGTGGTCGGTTTCATTTCAACCAATCTCTTGAACTATTAGTACTATTCAAAGAAGGAAGAACTGAAAAATTTATCAACTGGAAGTACTATTTCAGGGCCACATACGCGACATTCTCTTAACACGACCACGACCTAACACTTCATCATCGTTTTACCAACACTACGAACAATATTCACAAAGTGCACTATCTCTTTTACTTGGCTCGGGTTTTTGGCTTTTTCTTTTACCGTACTAACATTTAACTTCATTTTATTCATGCATTATGTATTTTACATTCACGATTGATTAGGTCCTGCACGTATGACAAACACCAACCGCAACGGCATTACGATTACTCCCCCCCTCCAATGCTACCACGATCGAGAAGCTAAAAGCTGTACATTTCAGCCATTATTACGTGACAAAGTGGTCGTTGTCGCGTATTTATTGTTGTACTGTAGCATACCGTTGTCGCTCGAGGGAATTTCACTGACATTGGTGTAGTTCGAAGCCGGACGTTGGTGTAGTGGAAAATTGAATGCACCTTTTTCAAGGTCAGCTGCAACGCTTGGTTTTTTCCTTCACTATAATGAAAACGAAAATGGTCACTATTTTGAACTGGAATTCACTTCCGACAAGGCATTAGCTTCAAGTCTTTGTTTCTTCAATCATTAAAACTTTTCCCTCATTTCGTTTATTTTATTAGAATCGCGATGGCAAATGAACTCTGGCGCACTAATCTATTACACGACACCACTCGCTCACTGACTACCAGTTTTTTAAAAATTCCGGCTGATTCACAGCCACTCGTTATGGCGAGCAAAATCCAGCGACCCGACGCTACGGCGACATCCCAATGACTGTCCCGATATTGAGCGCTGCAGCTCGCAATGCGCGATCGAATCGCAAAACAGAATCCCGTTAGGAATTTGTTGTTTCATGAATTCAATCATAAGGTCGCCGGGGACTTGCGGGACTTTATTTTTGTGCAAATTGAAATGCGTTTTCAATTTGTAATTGTTGTAGCGTCTCTGAGCACATACAGTGTGTTTCGGAAGGATATGTCCAGTAATTTTTGAATAAATAAAAATAAAAAAAAAACTGGATGCTACAATAGATATATATATATATATATATATATATATATATATATATATATATATATATATATGTATGTATATATATATATATATATATATATATATATATATATATATATATATATATATATATATATATGTATATATATATATATATATATGAGCGAATATCAAATTCATTATGATTTCATGACACCACTGGAAGTTATACGGCAAAAACCTTCATTTTCCTGAGCGAATTTTCAAAACCCAACACACCAAAATTACCATAGCTGGCAGCACCACCTTCAAAACATTTCAAGTTTTCGAAATATTAATATTTGTTGTTTATTGTCATTGTAGGATCATTCCCATCTGCAAATCTAATGACAAAATCGCTTAGTTAAGAAATGCCAAAGAATTACAAAAGTGGTCATAGCTGGCAGCCCTTTCATGATTTTGTACGGAATTCCTACCATATTTGGTTTATAATAAGGTCAATTTACTGCATGAACTTCGTTTAGATTTCATTACTGGATCGGAAGTTATAGGGAAAAAAGCTTTATTTTGCTGAGCAAATTTACAAGATTAAGGAGACAAAAATCACCATAGCTGGCAACTCTATTCTAATTTTTTAACCAAATTTTTACCAAAAGTTGTCATAAATAAAGTCAAAATACTGTGTGAATTTTGTTAAAATGTGAAGGCTGAATCAGAAATTATAGGCCAAAAAGCAGTTTTTTCTGTAATTTTTCAAGATGGTAGCAACCGCTTAGCGATCTGACGATCAAATCCACACGACGATCGAATCCACACGGCGCCGAATTTTAGCCCGCATTTTTGATAAAAAAAATATATATATATTCTACTTACCTACCAATCAATTGGTTTTTGTCTATAATACCAAGTCTAAATAATTGCATACTTTTGGGCACTTATCATATTGGATATTTCTGAGCATCGAATCGACGTATTCATTAATTAAGCATGAGCTTCAAGTGCAGCCTCGAAAATTGCTTTGCCTTCGACAACACGATGAAATTCGTGATATGCAAAGCTTTCTGCAATAGAAAGTTGCACGGTGCCTGCATGGGTGCTCCCAGAGACTGGTTCCACCCGTATCTCGAGAGTCATTTTATTTATACGGATTGCCAAAATATTGAAAGACTCTTAAAAATTATGTACGACAACTTAATTAGCTATATTGGGACACTTAATTCGGAAAAAGACAATATCATATCCAAGCAACTTGCACAAGCGCGAGCAAATGAAGAATTCCTGTCGGAAATATCAAATCATTTCGATGGTCTGGCGTCTACCTTTTCTAAATCGAACAGTATTAGCCACGGAAAGTCTTTTGACACGCTTGGGAAGAAAATGGATACTCTAATTGATAAAATGGGTTCCATTGCATCGAATTTGTCCACTTTTAATAACGCTAATGATACTTGCCAAGCAAACAACAAAGGTACGCTTGTAAATTTTGAACAATTTTCACGAACGTTAAAAATGCAAACTGACAGACTCACAGACGCTTTTTCTGAGCAACAACAAAAATTAGCTGATATCAGCAGAAAATTGGAGGATTTAGACCGTCATTGCAAAACCTCAAGAAATAATGCAGACGAAGATTTGTTAGCGAACGAGGTAACACTTCATCAGGAGCTCCTTAACACAACATTGGAAATAAATAATAACACAACGGCTATGAATACGAGGACGCAGGACAAAGCAACATCACCTATAAGGAATCTAGCTGAGCGTACAACTCCACCTACTCAGCAAAAATTTTCAAACCTGAACGGTGAGACCCCAATTTACAAGTTCGGTACTTTTTGGTCCCAAAACGATTGGCAGAATCGTCTACAAAAAATACAAAAAACGAACGATATTCTTCACAATAAGAGCACGTCTTCCGAATTAACGACTTCAGTAAACAAAAGTGCATTCTTTGTGAAAGGGATTCCTTATTCTGCTGACGACGAATGGTTGGGAAAGATTCTCGAAGCGGATTTTCATATAAACGACTACGAAGTGAAATTTTTATCCCAGCGTAAACATATATCCTCAAGACGGTGTAAGGTCTTCATCCCATCAAAATATGCCTGGCTTTTTACTTGCTTGAATGAAAACAACAGCTCCGTCAATTGGAAAGGAGTGACATTCAGCCCCTGGAGAAACATCACCGACAAAACTAGGTAGAAGAAAAAACAAAAAATTGTAAGAAAAAATTGTATCCCTAGTCACACCTTTACCCAATTTCCTTCCACCCATAAAACTCGCTCATCACGTACTCAGTCCCAATTTTCAATGACAACAGATAATTCTTCCTTATCTGACTGTTCCAATGCTTTTACTCAAAATAATAGTAATGCACTGATACCCCCAGCAGTTAACACGGCATCTCCTCCCTCAAGCAGGTGTACCAACGTTGTTAATAAACACTCCTCCAAGGTTTCCAGTCAGGCCGCCGTAAACTTAGCTCCTTCTACCAGCAATATAAATTATTCTTCTAATGGTAGTAATATGACATCTGAATCTCTTCGAAGATAAGGCAACCCTTTTAGGCATTTTTCCTAACCGATCTCAGAAAAGCCTCAAACTCTTTTACCACAATTGTGGTGGTATGAGAGGCAAACTAAGTAAATTACACCTTGACGCCAAATCGTGCCATTTTAATTTACTCGCCATCACCGAAACTTGGCTTAATGCCTCTCATAAGAATGAGGAGATTCTTGATAATAGTTGGACTATTTACAGAAGCGACCGTGATTATTGTTCTACGGGTCAGTCGCGAGGAGGTGGTGTCTTACTTGCTGTTAGCAACACACTTTCAAGTGAGCTTGTAGATACCACCCCAAATGTTTTCTTCCAACGTATAATTGTTCGGATCTCTAGTAATAACAACCCAATTTACATTGCTGTTGTCTACATCCCCCCAAAATCTGACGAATCCATCTACAGCAATTTTTGTGACACAATATCTTCATTAACTACATCACTTAGCGAAAAAGATAAAATAATAGTTTTGGGTGATTTCAATCGTCCGAATCTTTGCTTTGTTCCGGATGAAATTGACTCTTACCTTCTCCCCGTAAACCTTGTAGACACCAACGATTTCAATCTTGCGAGTGTCTTTTATGGTAATGATTTGCAGCAGGTTTCCCAAACTCCTAACCGAAATGGAAATTGGTTAGATCTAGTCTTCACAAATGCTTATGACGAAATAGTGGTTAGCCCAACTAGTGACGCAGAGCATCTTTTTTGCAACAGTATACACCATACAGCATTGTCAGTCGAACTTTCCACTCCAGATTCCACCTGCTTAAAAACTTACAATAACTCAATTGTATTTGACTTCCGTAATGCTGATTATGAAAGCATTAAACATGTTCTTGATACTACTGATTGGTCGATTATTCTTTCAACACAAGACCTCGAGACAGCCATTTCCTCTTTTTACAATAAAATATTTGACGCCGTTGAAAGATATGTTCCAAAGATAAAAAAAAGAATAAATTGTCTGAGCCATAAATTGTCTGAGCTTGATAGGGACCTTAGGCATATGCGAAATCGTAGGAACAAACTTTATAAGCTTATTAAAGAAAATACCGATGTTAGTCCTGCTATTCAGGAAGAATATAATGAAGTTGCTAAGCAATTTTTAGCAAAGTCTCATGAGGCTTATGACACTTACATTAGAACAAGCGGCGAAAATATAGTCCGCGACCCGAAAAAATTCTTCGATTTTGTTAATGTGAAGCGAAAAACTACTGGCTATCCATCGTCCATGTTTCTTAATAATATAACGTCCTCCTCTCCTTAAGAGATATGTGACCTATTCGCTGATAGTTTCCAAGAAATTTTTAATGCACCAGACCCATCAAACTCGCACCTTTCTTCCTCTGATTACAACAGCTTCAACAGCTTTTGTGAGCCATTTAGGAATTTCCCGTGATGAAATACGTAAAGCTATTTTGGATCTCGACTGCAACAAAGGTCCTGGGCCTGATCTTCTTCCTCCGACCTTCTTGCGCAAGTGTGTAGAGCAGCTTATAGCTCCCTTGCATATTTTCTTTAATAGATCACTTTCGTCGGGGATTTTCCCATTCTGTTGGAAGCTTTCGTATGTCACACCCATATTCAAAAATGGTGATCGACGCTGTATCCGAAATTATAGGGGCATTGCCATTTTGTCTTCGATTCCGAAACTTTTCGAAAAGGTGGTATACGATAAACTTTCTCCGCTTGTTGATTCCCGTTTGAACGAGCAACAACATGGCTTTAGAAAAGGTCGCTCAACTACCACGAATTTGACAATTCTAATCTATGACGTTCTATGCAGAATGGAAAAAGGATACCAAATTGACGCAGTCTACACTGACTTCAGTAAGGCGTTTGACAGAGTTGACCATTCTACCTTGATTCTAAAGCTTCATAAATTCGGTATTGCCGGGTCTTTACTCAGCTGGCTGACCTCCTACCTTCGCGATCGAACCCAATGTGTAAAATTTCAAGGATTTTTATCGAAAAGCGTTAGTGCTACCTCTGGTGTACCCCAAGGTAGCCATCTTGGCCCACTTCTTTTTAATATATTTATTTCTGACTTATCTAACGTCCTAGCAGGCATACCTCATTTACTCTATGCAGACGATCTCAAACTTTATCAGACTATTGAATCGAAATCGGACGCCCACTTTCTCCAATCCAAGCTTGATTCACTTGATCAGTGGTGCAATATAAACAAGCTCTCTCTCAATATCAATAAATGCCAAGTTATTAGTATTTCCAGGAAATGCACGGTCGCACACAATACGTACTTCCTCGGCAATAATATGCTAACCCGAGTTGATAACATTGCTGACCTCGGTGTTATCTTAGATGAAAAACTCCGCTTCACCTTACACTTTGATAAAATACTTTCTCGTGCGAGCAAACAGCTAGGTTTCATCAAAAGACGTGCCAAAGAATTCCGTAGTCTATGGGTCACAACATCCTTATACACTTCACTTGTACGTCCTATTCTCGAATACGCTTGCATTAGCTGGAATCCCGCTTTTGAAACCCACAGTGACAGACTTGAGTCAATACAAAAACACTTTTTACTTTTCGCCTTGAGAGAACTGTACAACCTTTATGATTTTAATAGCCTACCCCCTTATGAGTTTCGACTGGGTCATTTAAACCTATCGACACTAGTCTCCAGAAGAATGATGATATCGGCCTGCTTCACATTCGACGTCACTAGAGGGCTATTAATGTAGAATTCCTGAATAGTAAAATTTCGATAAATATCCCTGTGAGGAACACCAGGTCCAATCGTTTCCTAAAAGAATATTCACATTCGACGACATATGCAGCAAATGAGCCTATAAATAGATGCTGCAGAATATTCAACAGCATAAGTTACTTATATTCCCCTACGATTTCCAAATCATCCTTCAAATCCTCACTTTTGCATGCCATCCATACCCCTAAATCTTAAGCCATAGCTTATATGTCAATGTTTTCATTTATTGATTGTTAATTATTTATTAATCTTTTTGTTACTTTTTTCATTTGTCTGTTACTTATTTAACTTGTTTGTTTTTACTTTTACTTGACTTTACTTTTCCATTTTATTTTTAATTTGTTATTTTATATCTGATTTTGTACCTTGTTTGGTTAATAAAGAAAAAAAAATTAAAAAAAAAAAAAATATATACAAATATTTGTAACGGTGTATATATATATATATATATATATATATATATATATATATATATATATATATATATATATATATATATATATATATATATATGTATATATATATATATATATATATATATATATATATATATATATATATATATATATATATATATATATATATATATATATATAAAGTTCCGAACTTTCATCCGAACACTACTGCTTGTCGTGAGCTCCGTGTTTACTTTTAATTGTTCTGTTCCGCTCGTCGCTTTTACCATAACTCATAGTTTCGAAAGCTTCTTGTAGTTCTTCTACACGTCGCCGTTTAGTGTTTTGGTGCGATAGAAGGTGCTGTTCTTCGTTTTCTTACGACGAGATCTTTGCTTTCGCATTTTTACTGCTTGCTGCCTTAAGCTTTGCGTGCTGTCACTGACTTTACCGCGTGGAGTGCGTATGTGCTTTTTCTCAGTGAATTTGTACATTTTCGACATTTAATACTTATCATCCGGAAAGTGTGCGCGCTTGATCATAGTCCGTGCTAATTTTGAAATTGTGCTTTTTTTATCGAAGCTTTTACATTTCCGACATTTCATACATATTATCCGGAAAGTGTGCGATCGTGATCATAGTTTGTGCTTTGCGAACTTGTGCTTTCTTTAACTTTATTCAAACCTCAATTCATCTACTGCTTTCGGACAATTTAAACTTTTGGACAATTTCTACTTTTGGTCAATTTATCAATTTAACCTTAACCCTTCGCGTATAGCGTGTGTGATATATTGACACTTTTCAATCGTTGTGTGGTAAATACATTTACAACTAATTGAACATTATGGCACTCTGTGATGCTGCTTGCTGCTTGGACAAGAAGGATACCTCACCCATGGTGACGTGTGCTGGCTTTTGTTCGCTGACTTTCCATTCGAAATGTGTTTCGCTGCCGGGAAAGTGCACTGATGCGATCTCTAATCGAGACTCGGGGGTGTACTCGTTCTGCGTGAAATGCAGAAAGCATTCTATGGCTTCCTATGCTTCGCGTCTTCGTTCCGCTAAGTCGGCCATCGATATGCTAGCGAGATCTCTTGCTAAATTAACGGACGAATTTCAATCCACCAGCAAGGAGGTTGATCTGCTGGTCCGTATTGCCAACGTTGAGCAACCTTCAACATCTTCATCCGGAGGTCTGAATAATGACTGTGTTTTAGCGAGCCCACCTGGTTCCCCGACAGCTATGCGTACTCGCTCGCGGGTTCAATCCACAGCTTCGAAGCCTCAGTTGCTGCCTCAGCTGCAACCATCGCAACTATTATTGCCTTCATCTGCCGTGTTCAACACACAGGAATGTCTGCAGCCTGAGAGCCGTGTAAAGTCTCCGACCATGCCTACTAACGATATTGCGGTCTGCTCACCGGCTAAATCTGCAAGTGCTAAGAAGAGCGCGAGTCAGCCATCGGCCGTCACACCGGTTCCGGTGACTGATCTTCCTCGTGCCGCTCCTCTATTAACAGTTGTGCGTCCACCGTTACAAATATTTGTATCGCGGCTCGCATACTCTACAACGGCTGAAGACATTAAATCGTATATTTTGGCAAGGCTGGGCCACGTTCCTTCGCTTCTTCCTTGCGCAAAATTGACTAAGGACAATCTGGACACCCAAACCATCGCTTCGTTTCGAATTACTTTGCCTCCTGGCTCGCAAAAGGCTCTCTAAATCAATTTCTGGCCTCCTGGCACCTTAGTTAAGGAGTTCATTCCAAGACCTCGGAAAAACTTTCGCAGGAGTTCATCGCGGAGCTTTCGAAACTAAACTCATCAACAAGTAGAGCTTGAACCGACCTCTTAAAATTTACTACCAGAACGTTCGTGGTCTGAGGACCAAGGTTAATTATATAAAGATCTCCTCGGTAATCGCGTCTGATGACATTGTCTGTCTCACAGAGACCTGGTTGTCTGGGGATATATACAGTAATGAAATCTTTCCACTTCACACTGTTTTTCGTAGAGATCGGAATCGATCTTTGTGTAATATTTCGTCAGGAGGTGGTGTTTTAATTGCTATTCGCAAATCTCTGGATGGAACGCTCGGCAGTGACTTCATTCCCTCCGTCCCGGTCGAATGTGTGATTGCCCGTATTTCTCCTTCACTATCTGTAGTGCTGCTTGTTTCCTCGATCTACATTCCTTGTAGTAGCCCCGTACTGGTATATGAACGTTTCTTTGCGGAACTCTCGTCCTACCTTAATAACCGCTTCCCTTCTGCTTCCTTACTTTTATGTGGTGACTTTAATATGCCGTCGCTAGTTTGGGATGATACTTTCTCAAATATTTTGTCTTCTAGCAATATTTCTCTCGCTATTTCTTCCTTTATGTCCCTTTGCTCCATTTCCCAATTTAACAACGTTCCGAATACTAACAGCAGGATTCTGGATTTCGTTCTAACTAATATTCACCCTTCTTCCTTTTGCTTGAGTTCTTCTCTGTCTCCGTATGTGCAACCTGATCCTCATCATCCTCCTCTTTTTACGGAGTTAACACTTAACCGTTCGTCTAAAGTCAAATCTGTTTCCACTCTTCGTTTTAATTTTAAAAAAGCTAATTATTCCGCCTTGTCCAACGAAATCAATGCTACTAACTGGTATAATTACTTCAGAGGGCTAAGTGTGGATGATGCTCTTGAAAAATTTTATTCCCTCTTGTCCAACTTAATTTCCTGCCATACTCCTTCCTTCCGCTGTAAAAGAAGTTCCGATCCTCCATGGTTCACAGTTGATGTTGCGGTTGCTCTTAGAGCCAAAGATGCGGCGCGTAGTAAATACAAAAGGTCTGGCTCTCTTAATGACCTTTGAATTTTCAAAGGTTACGGGCTGCTGCTAAAAAAGCAGCCAATGACGCAATGCGTGCCTACCTGGAGCATGTCGAAACTTCTATTACTTCGGACAATCCTAAGCCTTTTTGGTCTTACATAAAATCCCTTAAAACCTCCTCTGGCATTCCTTCTCCCATGTATCTTCATGATAAGTCTGCGTCCTCACCTCAGGATTCCTGCGAGCTCTTTGCTCAATTTTTTTCTTCCTTTATCTCCCATCTTAGTAGTTCTTCGCCTTCAACAATTTTTCCCACGCCTGATCGTACCCTTTCCACTGCTTTAACTAATCCCTTGGAAGTCGAATCATTAATGTTGTCCCTCGATGGAAGTGCTAGCCTCGGTGCTGACGGCATTCCGAATTTTTTTACCAAATCACTGTCTTCCTCTTTGTGTGTTCCTCTGTCAATAATTTTCAACATTAGCATCTCCACCGGTACCTTTCCTGCCCTTTGGAAATCCGCCAACATATTTCCCATTCATAAAGCTGGCGATACTTCTTCCATCCCTAATTACCGTCCTATATCCCTTCTGCCATGTTTTAGTAAGCTCCTCGAAAGAGTAGTTTACAATAGAGTGTACCCATTTATTCAGCCCTTGCTGGCCAGTGAACAACATGGATTTGTTAAAGGTAAGTCAACGGTTACAAACTTATTGTCTTTTACAAACACCGTTGCTTCCGCAATCGACAAGCAAAAGCAAGTAGATGTCCTATATACAGACTTTGCCAAAGCTTTCGATTCTGTGAACCATGTTGTTCTTCTGTCAAAGTTAGCAGGGTTTGGTCTCTCTGGTGTCCTCTTTTTTTGGTTCTCCTCCTACGTTCGTGATCGTTCTTGTGTTGTGATTGTTAACTCTTGCTCTTCTACACCCTTTTTTCCTACCTCAGGAGTTCCGCAAGGATCTATTCTTGGTCCTTTATTATTCCATTTGTTTGTTAACGATCTTCCTTCCCTCTTTAATTCACCCTGTCTTTTGTACGCTGATGATCTCAAAATTTTCAGAGTGATAGAATCCGCTAGTGACTGTTCCTTATTACAGAAAGATTTGGATACTTTGGCTACCTGGTGCGCAGCGAATTCTCTCACTTTGAATGTTTCGAAGTGTCATCAATTGTCTTTTACCCACAAAACATCCCCTCTTCTCTTCTCCTACTCTGTCCTCGGCTCCCCTTTCAATGTTGTTGCTAGTTTCAAGGACCTTGGCGTGATCTTCGATTCCAAGTTGAAGTTTGATTTACATATTTTACACGTCACTGCCAAGGCTTCGCGTTTTTCCGGCTTCATCATTAGATCCTCTGAACGTTTTGTTAAACTTTCCACTCCTCTATATCTGTTTTTTTCCTTCGTTCGTAGTGTTCTTGAATACTGTTGCCAAATTTGGTGTCCACATTACGCATACTTGATTGCTGCGGTTGAATCCGTGCAACGCAGATTCACCCGCTCATTGTTCTTTAAATTCAGTATTCCGTATTGCGATTACAGTATGCGCCTCTCCATCCTTCAAATTCCTTCCCTTGAGTCACGTAGAGTGTTCCTTGACGAGTGCCTCCTTTTTAAACTTTTCAACGGCTGTATATTGGTGGACATCAGCATTCACCTTTCTGTTAGAGATTCGGGCCGTCCTAATAGAACATTTTTCAAATTTAATGTTACATTTGCCCGTACTGATACCTATTTCTTTTCTCCCCTTTTGCGTTTGCCTCGTCAGCATAATAACCTTAACCTTGGTCCTCTGCCTCGAACATAAGCTATGTTTAAAAATATTTTAAAAAATAACGTTCTATCTGGTACATGAAATTTGCCATAATTTAATCTTTTGTTGTATCTTTTTTTCGGTCGATTTTGTTTTTGATTACTTTTCCTTTCTGAATTTCACTTAATTTTAATTTTTTTTTTCTTTTTCTTTGTATATATATTTGTTTTCTTTTTTTTGTTATGTCTAATCTATAATTGGATTTGTTATATATATATATATATATATATATATATATATATATATATATATATATATATATATATATATATATTTTTTTTTTTTTTTTCGTTGCGAAACCCTGAAGACAGTTGAGCCGTCGTCAGTGCAACATATTTTAATTTGTTTTAAGAAATTTTCATTTTTATTGCGCTGCGTGCCTTATCACAACCGGCTAGCCCAATCTGGCGTGGGTTGTGGGCAGGAAAATCTCCTACGTGCTACGGCACGCCGACGACACAACATTTAGAAACAAATACAAGTAATGGAAGAAGAAAAAGTGGAGGGCAGGATGGAATTTGCGAAGGAGTCATTATTTCCAAATGTTTTACTCCAAATTCATCATGTCATATCTACTAGGTGGGGTGAAAAGTAACCTCCTTGGGAATGAAAAAAATGTTTTTTTTTATTTTTTTTTTAATTTTATTCAATTTTGTCCTCTTTTAGGTCGATACACTCATTCCAGAAATTTTCCAACTTTTTGATCCCGTCCGAAAAGTAATTTTCCGGAAGGCCTACAAAATACTCATCCGCGACGTCGATGATCTGCTCGCACGAGCTGAATTTTTTTATTGATGAGCCATCTTTTGAGGTTTGGGAACAGATAATAGTCTAAGGGAGCCAAGTCAGGCGAATAAGGTGGATGGGGAAGCAATTCGAGCCCTAAATCGTTGATTTTAGCCATTGTTGCGATGCTCTTGTGTGACGGCGCGTTGTCTTGTAAAAACAAAATTTTTTTGGCTTCATGTGAGGCCGTTTCGCATTGATTTCGGCTTTCAATCGCTCCAATAATGCGCAGTAATACTCGCTGCTGATGGTTTTTTCTTTTTTGAGGTAGTCCACGAAGAGTATGCCATGACAATCCCAGAAAACCGACGCCATGACCTTTCCGACCCATTGAGCCTCCCTTGGCCGCTTCTGAGCACTCGTACCGGCTTCAGTCCATTGCCGGGCACACATTCGGTTCTCTGGCGTAAAATAGTGGATCCAGGTTTCATCAAGTCACCAATCGAAGCCAAAAGTCCACCCGATTCCGCATCAGCATGGCCAAACACGCTTCCGAAGTGCGCTCGCGTTCGTGTTTTTCGTCCGGAGTCAGCATGCGCGGCACCCAGCGGCAGGATAATTTTTTCATCTGCAGAATCTCACCCAAAATATGGCGTGTGCGCTTGGTACTAATCCTTGTGGCATCTGCTAGCTCACGCATATTCATTTTCCGGTCGGCCAACACCATTTCATGTATTTTTTTGACATTGTCCTGTGTAACCGCATCGGAGGGCCTGCCGCTGCGGACTTCATCGGCAGTGGAGTTTCGGCCACCACGAAACTCTCGAAACCAATATTTCAAGGTATAATCTGAAGGAGCACTAGCTCCATAATATTTATCCAACTTCTTTTGTTTCCTTCGCCGTTTTGTCTCTCAAAAAATAATGTTTTATGAGAGAATGAAAATGGTTTATTTCCATACTCAACATGATGCCAAACACGTCAACAAAAATCGGCTGTAAAAACAAAATAAATGACTGTATCGCTCTGAAATTTGACAAGTCTGCCTAAATATGAATAGACTATAAGGCACAATAATCTTTTTTGCGATTGCAGCGCATTCTGGTGGTCAAGGAGGTTACTTTTCACCCCACCTAGTATATATGTTTCATGCAAAAAATTTAAAATTTAACAAAAGAAAACAGTAAAGACTAATAATTAGATGATATAAAGATGAAGAAAAAAACTAAAACCAAAAAATGAGAAGGTTAAAAAATAAATAAAATAAATTCCGTAAATATTTGGGTGGGTCAGTTGCAACCCAATCCCGGCCGGGACCAGTTTATACCGATCATACAGTTCATTTCAAAGTAATAATAAACCAAAATAATACGAATAAAATAATTTCAATAAATAAGTAAGTAGAAGAATATTAACTAAATAAATGAAAATTGGTACATAATCCACCCGAATCTTGAAATTTAAATAAATAATCATAAAATATCAAGAATAGAAATTTAAATTAATAACTATGCGTCCTTTCTGACCATTCCATAAATCAATATCGGCTATTCATCTTCTACAAACTGAATTCGGAAAAAAATAACGGTACAAATTCAATTCGGCTTTATGTTTTCTTTCGATATTCGACAAATTCTCAATCGAAGGCCACTTCTAATACGAAAAAAATTCTTTTGACGAGTTGTACTTAGCTGCTTTTTCATCCGCCAAAACACCGCTCACAAACGCAATCTTCACTTAAATGCATCATTTCAATCCAAACGTTCACCCATCTCTTCGTTGTTCTGTGTCTGGAGGTTGCGTTCACTAAATTCCCCACTGTCCCTCGATTTCATTCCTTCGCCAAGACAAAATCTTGCAAATGAACATGAATTGCTCTAAAACCAAATCAAACCTCGCCAGCAACAACTATCCTCAATGCTTGACGGAATTGTTTCAGAATAGCCTATGCGCATTCTCTTCCAAAACTCCAAAATTCAAGAGCCCGATGCAAGATGCATTTTCTCCTTAATCTTCCACGTCGTTCGCGTTTTTAACCAACCACACCATCCTCTGCCAAGTTCTAAAACTGAATGCTCATCTTCAACTCCACCAGCAACCAGAAAAAACCTCCGTTGCCGCCAAGCCCCGTATTTTTCTTGCCCAGTTGTGCGGCAAGTCTCTCCACACCCAGCATCAAACATCTCCCGTTTTCGCTGGCCTGATAACGCAGCTGATGCAAGTATTGTTTCAAATCAGCTGCGCTCAGGTCAGCGAACCTGATGAAATGCAATGACACATGCGACAATCAAATGCATTAGCAAAGCCTGTTTTCCAATGGCAATGCAATACATTTGACCGTCGCATGCAGCATTGCACTCCCAATGTTTGTGGGTGTCAGATGAGCGAGACTGTTTCGCAACAATCGTGGGGAAGATCCAGACCTTGAGATGTCTCACATGCCGGGCACAATTAAGACATACCACAACGCTCCAATTTCGAAATTTATGTGGAATCCGGTAGCTTAGTCCTTGGCTACGTCTCAGATGTGCTTTGGGTAAAAGACCCCAACACTTTGCCGCTTGCATCTTCCAGTTCGTATGTCACTTGACCGATTTTCTGTTTAATGAAGGCAGGAACAAATCGTGGTGCGAGCTTTGCTGCAAAGCGATCTACTGCCTTGCTCACAACAAAGTTGCGAACGAAGACCTTTTGACCCAAAGAGAAAATCCGTGGTCTGGCTCGCAGATTGTAATTCCTCAAACGCGTTGAGAGTTCTGAGCAGAGCGTACTCTGAGCCATGCTGAATAGGATGATATCCGAAAATGAGGAAGTGAGGCGAAAAACCAGTCGACTCATGTACTACCTTGCGAAAAGCAGAACACGACTCTGGAAGTTTCTCGTCCCACCTTGCATGATCGGATCCTATATAGGTCTTTACTGCATTTAACGTTGACACGTTGGTACGCTCTGCAGCATTCGCTTGCGGAGAATACACTGGAGTAAAACAGTGTTGCACTCCATAGTTACTCATCAATGCAGCAACCGCCTTGGACACAAATTGAACCCCGTTATCTGAATGTAGCCATTCCGGCACTCCAAAAGTTAGACAAATTTCCCGCTCGAGATATTTTACAACAGCATCTGCGGTTGCTTTGGCCATGGGCTTGAGCCACACACATTTTGTGTAGTGGTCCAGGACCACAAACGAATGGGTGTTCCCCGATTTCGAACATGGGTATGATCCCATAAAAACAACAAAAAGGCGTTGCATAGGTCGCTCCGTTTCTCGCTGTGCGCCCATTAACGGTCTTTGAATGGAATTCGAAGGCTTGATCTGCTTACAGGTTACACAATTCTTTATATGCCGCATGACATCTTGCCTCATACGAGGCCAATAAAAATACCTTCGAAGCAGCTCAACGGTCTTTCGAATTCCACAATGAGATCCAAGAGGATCATTATGAGCTCTTTCTACGAGCGCCCCCTGCTGACCATCAGGGACCCATAATTTGGTTTGGGGAATATCTGAAATAGAAGCATCAAGAGAACTCAGGGTTATGTAGATTTTATCATCTGCCAGGTGCAGATTCTGAAACATTTGGGGTTGCTTCAAAATCTGCTCCCTCAAATGCTTATAGGGAGACTCTTGAAATGCCGATTCCGGAATAACTACACCCAAATGTCTGTGTTCCGGCAAACATCCTCCAACCGACGCTATTTGAGCATCAGAAGAGGAAGCTCTGGACAGAACGTCTGGGAAGACGTTGAGGTTACCCTTCCGATGTTCTATCTTAAAATCATATCCCTGTAGCTTCAAGCTCCAGCGAGCCAATCGTCCAGACTGATCCTGCTGTTGCATGGGCCATTTCAGGCTAGCATGATCTGTGATTATGGTGAAGCGCAGCCCTCGACGTACGCCCTGAACCTCTTAACGCTTTGCACCGCAGCCAGCCACTGTAATTGCGGTGCGCTGCATTAAGTTTAATTGACATATACGCGATGGGATGCTCTCCACCATCATCATTTTTCTGGAACAAGACACTTCCAACACCCAATGCACTTGCGTCACACTGAATATAAATGTGTCTTGAAAAATCTTTATTGGCTAACACTGGAGCGGAAACCAACAGTTTCTTCACTTCATTGAAGGCATTTTTAGCGGTCAAAGACCAGTTGAAGGAACGCTTGTCTATTAAAAGATCCGTGAGTGGTGCGATGACGGAAGCGAAATTCGGAATAAAACGCCTGTACCATCTCGCCATCCCCATAAATCGGCTCACGTCTTTTACCGTTCGGGGCTCTGGATATGTCAGAATACCTGACACCTTCTCCGGGTCGGTTCGCAAAATACCATCACTAACTACGAAGCCAAGATATTTGATCTCCCGTTGGACAAACTTGCTCTTTTCAACATTGGTGGTCAAATTAGCATCCCTGAGCCGTTTCGCAACGGTGCTCAAGAGTTCCAAATGCTCATCAAATGTTGAGCTGGTAATGAGCAAGTCGTTCAAGTAAACAAACACTTTGTCCTGCAGCTCGTGTGGTATGACTTTGCGCATTAACCGACACATACTCTGTGGAACGTTGCACAAACCGAACGGCATGACCGTAAAATGATACAAAGGTCTGCCTGGGCAGTAAAGGGCGTTTTCTCTCGCGAAGCTTCGTCCAACGGAATCTGCCAGAAAGCGTCCTTCAGGTCTAAGCTCGTGGTGAAACGAGTATCTTGTAAACGCGCCAACAGTCCCTCAATGAGAGATAACGGATATGCATCCTTTAAAGTGACCTCGTTCAAGCGTCGAGCATCAAGACACAAACGCACCTTGCCGAGTTTCCTTACCAAGGTCTCCACGCACTATGACTCTCCTCTATCACACCCAATGACAACATCCGATCAAGTTCGTCAAACATCAGCTTCTGAATAACCGGCGACATAACATAATGCCGCTGCTTGATGCGCCGAGCGGAGCTCATGTCGATATGATGCGACACGAGCTTTGTTTTACCCAAGCCTTCCTTGTTATACGAAGGAAACTGATGCTTGTCAAGGTCGAGTCGTTGCTGTTCCTGAGCATTCATTAGATGATAACCAGTCTGTGCGGGTTCTGTTGGGGCATTGGCAGAATGAATTTGCATTGGTTCGATTTGGAAAAGGTCCCAAAAGTCCATGCCTAGATAGACAGGGTGGGTCAGCGATGGAACGACCAAAAACCTCATCCATCTACTCTTGTTATTAAATCGTACCAGAGTGGCCACATACCCAACTACTGGACTCTTCTGACCCGAAGCTGTCTAAACGTGGGTCTGCATCGAATGAAGATACAGGCCCAAGTCCGAGAGCAGATCCAAAGAACCAGCGCCGAGTATGCTAACATTAGCCCCACTGTCAAGTAATCCTGTTAATTTCCGTCCCTTGATGATAATTTCTGCAAAAGGCCGATTATCTCCAGTAACCGTAACAATTGACTCAATACTGGCGTGTTTTAAAAATTTTCTTGTGGCAAAGTATCTCCAGGATCGATGGAAACACTTGAAAGGGAATATCCTAGGACGAGTAAAACCTATCAAACTGGAAGATGTAGGCTCATCACCAGAGTCTAAGGTTGGAAGGATACGCGGATCACTAGAATTAGAGCGTGTGTTGGATACTATTGTTTGTGAAACTGAATTATTCGTCTAAAGAGTAGTAGATTTGAAACATGATGGACTTAGTCACGATGATCGTCGTAGCTCCGGGTCAACATTGGTGGCGACATCAACTTTTCCGTGATGAGAAATAACTCGAGGAGCCGTGGGTTGGTTCCTTATCATAGCGCCTCCTCTTCCGCTAACATAACTTTGGAATTTGGGACACTGGGGTTTCATCACTCCTTCCGTGCCGCATCCAATACAAAAGATATATATATATATATATGTATATATATATATATATATATATATATATATATATATATATATATATATATATATATATATATATATATATATATATATATGACAAATTTTCGGCAAAACAAAACAAAACAATTATTGGGAACGTTGACGTTTATGATGCCATTATACTAAACAACGAAATTGAGAAATTAACCAGCAACGAAAACGACGTCAGGAACGAGCTAAACCAAAAACTAAATTGAAAGATCAGATTAAAAGATTCGGCAACATAACAAACCACATAAACCAACAACAGAAAGCAATCACTGACTATCTCAAGTATGTTGATGAAAATATCAAAAATCAGATTAGGTTCGATGATGAAAATTTGAAATACGCGCAATATATGAGCCAGATATATTATAATATTGACTTGCTTAGCGATCACATTACCAGCATCTCAGAAGCAATAATCCTAGCAAAATTGAATTTGATACCTAGAATGACACTCAGCTCACTTGAACTATCCTAAATTCACTCTACTCTTGAAAATCAACAAACAGAAATTAAATCCAATGAACAAATTTACGAACTATTGAGTCTACAATCATATTCGAATAACTCTAACAATACTTTCAACATCCACATTCCTCATTCTTAAAGAAAATTATTATTTTTTCCACATTATACCTCTCCCTGTCCAAAGAACGTAAACCATCCTAACCAAACCTTACCTCATATCGAGTCCTAACCACAAGCAAAATCTCGACGAAAAATGCCAGTACATCGAAAATATATATTACTGCCGTAAAACAAAGCTCTGGGAAGTACCTAAACAACCAAACTGCACTGCAAACATAATCAATCGCAGACCAGCACACTGCGAACTACAAAACCGAGACTTCGGGATAAAGATTTACGAGCCAGAACCAAACCACTTATTATTCGTAAACCATTACGACAACCTGCGGGAAGAGCAACTTTCGAATCGAAGGAACTATAATTATACGATTCAGCAATTGCGTGATCACCGTAAACGGTATCACATACGGAGCTAAGGAATCCATCTACTGGGATGAAATCCGTATGTTATCAATCATGTTCTCCGATGTAAACTTCACAGCTGGTGGAACCAACAACATTTAACTCGACAAGCTAAAAAATTCCAATTCACCAAGAAACAATCCTAAATAAATCGAATACTATGCGATATTCGCCACTATCTTATGCATTATTATTATTGTCGTCATAGAATTATCTTTACATCGGAAACTCTACGAACACCAAATCCAGCATCACGTCCCACCAAGCATAGCTCCTTCCAGCGAAACTGCAAGGATTCAGTTTCTTTGGCCATCGCTACAAATTAATTAAATCAATTAATATATATATATTCCACTTACCTACCAATCAATTGGTTTTTGTCTATGATACCAAGTCTAAATAATAGCATACTTTCGGGCACTTATCATATTGGATATTTCTGAGCATCGAATCGACGTATTCATTAATTAAGCATGAGCTTCAAGTGCAGCCTCGAAAATTGCTTTGCCTTCGACAACACGATGAAATTCGTGATATGCAAAGCTTTCTGCAATAGAAAGTTACATGGTGCCTGCATGGGTGCTCCCAGAGACTGGTTCCACCCGAATCTCGAGAGTCATTTTATTTGTACGGATTGCCAAAATATTGAAAGACTCTTAAAAATTATGTACGACATTTTAATTAGCTATATTGGGACACTTAATTCGGAAAAAGACAATATCATATCCAAGCAACTTGCAGAAGCGCGAGCAAATGAAGAATTCCTTTCGGAAATATCAAATCATTTCGATGATCTGGCGTCTATCTTTTCTAAATCGAACAGTATTAGCCACGGAAAGTCTTTTGACACGCTTGGGAAGAAAATGGATACTCTAATTGATAAAATCGGTTCCATTGCATCGAATTTGTCCACTTTTAATAACGCTAATGATACTTGCCAAGCAAACAACAAAGGTACGCTTGTAAATTTTGAACAATTTTCACGAACGTTAAAAATGCAAACTGACAGACTCACAGACGCTTTTTCTGAGCAACAACAAAAATTAGCTGATATCAGCAGAAAATTGGAGGATTTAGACCGTCATTGCAAAACCTCAAGAAATAATGCAGACGAAGATTTGTTAGCGAACGAGGTAACACTTCATCAGGAGCTCCTTAACACAACATTGGAAATAAATAATAACACAACGGCTATGAATACGAGGACGCAGGACAAAGCAACATCACCTATAAGGAATCTAGCTGAGCGTACAACTCCACCTACTCAGCAAAAATTTTCAAACCTGAACGGTGAGACCCCAATTTACAAGTTCGGTACTTTTTGGTCCCAAAACGATTGGCAGAATCGTCTACAAAAAATACAAAAAACGAACGATATTCTTCACAATAAGAGCACGTCTTCCGAATTAACGACTTCAGTAAACAAAAGTGCATTCTTTGTGAAAGGGATTCCTTATTCTGCTGACGACGAATGGTTGGGAAAGATTCTCGAAGCGGATTTTCATATAAACGACTACGAAGTGAAATTTTTATCCCAGCGTAAACATATATCCTCAAGACGGTGTAAGGTCTTCATCCCATCAAAATATGCCTGGCTTTTTACTTGCTTGAATGAAAACAACAGCTCCGTCAATTGGAAAGGAGTGACATTCAGCCCCTGGAGAAACATCACCGACAAAACTAGGTAGAAGAAAAAACAAAAAATTGTAAGAAAAAATTGTATCCCTAGTCACACCTTTACCCAATTTCCTTCCACCCATAAAACTCGCTCATCACGTACTCAGTCCCAATTTTCAATGACAACAGATAATTCTTCCTTATCTGACTGTTCCAATGCTTTTACTCAAAATAATAGTAATGCACTGATACCCCCAGCAGTTAACACGGCATCTCCTCCCTCAAGCAGGTGTACCAACGTTGTTAATAAACACTCCTCCAAGGTTTCCAGTCAGGCCGCCGTAAACTTAGCTCCTTCTACCAGCAATATAAATTATTCTTCTAATGGTAGTAATATGACATCTGAATCTCTTCGAAGATAAGGCAACCCTTTTAGGCATTTTTCCTAACCGATCTCAGAAAAGCCTCAAACTCTTTTACCACAATTGTGGTGGTATGAGAGGCAAACTAAGTAAATTACACCTTGACGCCAAATCGTGCCATTTTAATTTACTCGCCATCACCGAAACTTGGCTTAATGCCTCTCATAAGAATGAGGAGATTCTTGATAGTAGTTGGACTATTTACAGCAGCGACCGTGATTATTGTTCTACGGGTCAGTCGCGAGGAGGTGGTGTCTTACTTGCTGTTAGCAACACACTTTCAAGTGAGCTTGTAGATACCACCCCAAATGTTTTCTTCCAATGTATAATTGTTCGGATCTCTAGTAATAACAACCCAATTTACATTGCTGTTGTCTACATCCCCCCAAAATCTGACGAATCCATCTACAGCAATTTTTGTGACACAATATCTTCATTAGCTACATCACTTAGCGAAAAAGATAAAATAATAGTTTTGGGTGATTTCAATCGTCCGAATCTTTGCTTTGTTCCGGATGAAATTGACTCTTACCTTCTCCCCGTAAACCTTGTAGACACCAACGATTTCAATCTTGCGAGTGTCTTTTATGGTAATGATTTGCAGCAGGTTTCCCAAACTCCTAACCGAAATGGAAATTGATTAGATCTAGTCTTCACAAATGCTTATGACGAAATAGTGGTTAGCCCAACTAGTGACGCAGAGCATCTTTTTTGCAACAGTATACACCATACAGCATTGTCAGTCGAACTTTCCACTCCAGATTCCACCTGCTTAAAAACTTACAATAACTCAATTGTATTTGACTTCCGTAATGCTGATTATGAAAGCATTAAACATGTTCTTGATACTACTGATTGGTCGATTATTCTTTCAACACAAGACCTCGAGACAGCCATTTCCTCTTTTTACAATAAAATATTTGACGCCGTTGAAAGATATGTTCCAAAGATAAAAAAAAGAATAAATTGTCTGAGCCATAAATTGTCTGAGCTTGATAGGGACCTTAGGCATATGCGAAATCGTAGGAACAAACTTTATAAGCTTATTAAAGAAAATACCGATGTTAGTCCTGCTATTCAGGAAGAATATAATGAAGTTGCTAAGCAATTTTTAGCAAAATCTCATGAGGCTTATGACACTTACATTAGAACAAGCGGCGAAAATATAGTCCGCGACCCGAAAAAATTCTTCGATTTTGTTAATGTGAAGCGAAAAACTACTGGCTATCCATCGTCCATGTTTCTTAATAATATAACGTCTTCCTCTCCTTAAGAGATATGTGACCTATTCGCTGATAGTTTCCAAGAAATTTTTAATGCACCAGACCCATCAAACTCGCACCTTTCTTCCTCTGATTACAACAGCTTCAACAGCTTTTGTGAGCCATTTAGAAATTTCCCGTGATGAAATACGTAAAGCTATTTTGGATCTCGACTGCAACAAAGGTCCTGGGCCTGATCTTCTTCCTCCGACCTTCTTGCGCAAGTGTGTAGAGCAGCTTATAGCTCCCTTGCATATTTTCTTTAATATATCACTTTCGTCGGGGATTTTCCCATTCTGTTGGAAGCTTTCGTATGTCACACCCATATTCAAAAATGGTGATCGACGCTGTATCCGAAATTATAGGGGCATTGCCATTTTGTCTTCGATTCCGAAACTTTTCGAAAAGGTGGTATACGATAAACTTTCTCCGCTTGTTGATTCCCGTTTGAACGAGCAACAACATGGCTTTAGAAAAGGTCGCTCAACTACCACGAATTTGACAATTCTAATCTCTGACGTTCTATGCAGAATGGAAAAAGGATACCAAATTGACGCAGTCTACACTGACTTCAGTAAGGCGTTTGACAGAGTTGACCATTCTACCTTGATTCTAAAGCTTCATAAATTCGGTATTGCCGGGTCTTTACTCAGCTGGCTGACCTCCTACCTTCGCGATCGAACCCAATGTGTAAAATTTCAACGATTTTTATCGAAAAGCGTTAGTGCTACCTCTGGTGTACCTCAAGGTAGCCATCTTGGCCCACTTCTTTTTAATATATTTATTTCTGACTTATCTAACGTCCTAGCAGGCATACCTCATTTACTCTATGCAGACGATCTCAAACTTTATCAGACTATTGAATCGAAATCGGACGCCCACTTTCTTCAATCCAAGCTTGATTCACTTGATCAGTGGTGCAATATAAACAAGCTCTCTCTCAATATCAATAAATGCCAAGTTATTAGTATTTCCAGGAAATGCACGGTCGCACACAATACGTACTTCCTCGGTAATAATATGCTAACCCGAGTTGATAACATTGCTGACCTCGGTGTTATCTTAGATGAAAAACTCCGCTTCACCTTACACTTTGATAAAATACTTTCTCGTGCGAGCAAACAGCTAGGTTTCATCAAAAGACGTGCCAAAGAATTCCGTAGTCTATGGGTCACAAAATCCTTATACACTTCACTTGTACGTCCTATTCTCGAATACTCTTGCATTAGCTGGAATCCCGCTTTTGAAACCCACAGTGACAGACTTGAGTCAATACAAAAACAATTTTTACTTTTCGCCTTGAGAGAATTGTACAACCCTTATGATTTTAATAGCCTACCCCCTTATGAGTTTCGACTGGGTCATTTAAACCTCGACACTAGCCTCCAGAAGAATGATGATATCGGCCTGCTTCACATTCGACGTCACTAGAGGGCTATTAATGTAGAATTCCTGAATAGTAAAATTTCGATAAATATCCCTGTGAGGAACACCAGGTCCAATCGTTTCCTAAAAGAATATTCACATTCGACGACATATGCAGCAAATGAGCCAATAAATAGATGCTGCAGAATATTCAACAGCATAAGTTAATTATATTCCCCTACGATTTCCAAATCATCCTTCAAATCCTCACTTTTGCATGCCATCCATACCCCTAAACCTTAAGCCATAGCTTATATGTCAATGTTTTCATTTATTGATTGTTATTTATTTATTAATCTATTTGTTACATTTTTCATTTGTCTGTTACTTATTTAACTTGTTTGTTTTTACTTTTTACTTGACTTTACTTTTCCATTTTATTTTTAATTTGTTATTTTATATCTGATTTTGTACCTTGTTTGGTGAATAAAATAAATAAAATAAAATAAAGGGGAGGAGTTATAGTTACGGGTCCAGCATAGACAAATTCATCCAGAGAAAGTCCAACCCAACACCAGGTTCTAAATTTCATGTGAACCCTACAAATAACTCGACACCTCACCTTTCGTTGGAAATGACGGTCGCAAAACTAGACAAATTTGTGCAAGCTTGCAATCTTACAGAATTACGTTATTGCACAAAACTGTAAAATGTGATCATTGCTAATTCAGATTTCAATAAAGTTAGTTCATAAAATTTAAGTATCTAAAGTAAAGTTTAAGTATCTTTTTTTTCTGGAATACGGAGACTGTTATCTTAATTAGCGCCATATTCAGTGTGAGATTTTTTCGGAAGTAATTTGTTTTCGGATATTACATTTTTCGGCGTGTTGTATTGTTTTTTTAATTTTTCGGCAAAATGGAAGGAGTAAAATGGTGTAAGTCAATGAGTTGAATAAAATTTGTTGTGAATGTTTTAAATAAAAATATTTATAATTGATTTTCTTTTCTCAGTGGAAAAAGTATATGCTGATTTATATATATGCTGAAACCCTCTGCGGGCAGATACGATCCCTTTGTCAGTTCCATCAACACACCCAGTTACACCAGGTACCCGATTACACCTGGCATCCAATTACACCTGGAAAATTTTTGTCCAGATTTTTCGTTTTGCTTTCACTTTTTCAGCTTGAGTCATCTTACTTATTCTTAAATTTTGGAAACATTAGCTCCATTGCCTTCACGAATTCGGAAATGATTTCGGACATTTCCAATTACGCTAATCCCAAAACCATATCTCTTCCAACGCTTCTTTGGTGAAAGCCCGCCACATTTATAATGGGTGGCACTGCTGAAATCTGCACCATTCGTACAAACTTATCCTTTATTGCATCCAACAAGTAAACAAAAATCTGTTTGTGTACTCTATAGCTCTGTAAAAAACGAAAGAATTCGGCATTCGTACTAATTCTATATTCTACTTTTCTTTTCGATTGCATGGCATAGGCAATGGATCTGAGTAATTGCGCACCATTCTCAGCATTACATTCAAACTGCATGCTATTTCACTTTCTTCATCCATTAAAAAATTAACGCTTGTAAACATTTTACCGCAGGCACATGTCACAGCCAATTCTCAAAATCGTACCGAAACGTCAGTTTGTAGGATGTTGATGTGGCAAGGCTAAATGGGCGAGTTGAGTGAAAATAACCGAGTTTCACGATACGCAAATCTGATTTGCTCGACTGAATATGTGAGTAGACTTTCTCATTCGATGTGAGAGATATGGTAGGCCTGTAAGAAATCGAAATAGGCATCTGGATGCCACAAAACAAATTTTCAATATTTTCATTCGACAGGACATTTTCTCTACGCAAAATCAACCCAACTATATCTTCAAGACTTGTTTGAATTACCGAATAAAATGGATCCACATAATTTTAAAAGATTCACTATAGGGTTTTGGTACCATGTTGAAAAACGCGCCTCGTATTCTACTTCAAAGGTGGTAAGGAAACAACTGCATCATTTCACCAAAGTTTTCACAGCCTCATGTCTCGAGAACTACTATTGCTACATATTTTTTTGCTACATCATTTTATATCGAAAGCTTTTGTGCACATTTTTATGCTGACCAAATTTGAGGTCATATAAATGCCCGTAAAGCCAATAGTTAACAAGACATTTAAGAAATACTGATTTTCGTGAACTTTGACTTTAAATAAATTTTGTTGCGCATGCGACTTCGTCATAGATTTTCCACATTATCTCTCTCATCTCACTGTAAACGTATTTTATTAAAATATTTCCACTTGGGCTTATTTGGCAGATTAATTATTTTTTGTCTATATTTTCTGGCCAAATCTTGTATCTGGGCTGAGATATGTAGGAAGCATACTTGTTTGGCTCAACTCTCTGAAAATTGAAATCTTACTCGAGTGCCTTAAAATTAATAAGTATTTTAGGCTTGATAACTTTAATCGTCTTGTGTCTCATTGTTTTATTACTAATTTTCGAAGAATATATATATATATATATATATATATATATATATATATATATATATATATATATATATATATATATATATATATATATATATCACCAAAATGATTAAGAGAGATAATCTCTGGAGTGGCCACCGCTAGTTGAGTTTTGTTGCTTTGGATAAGGAAAGGTTGATATGATTCTACAAAAAAGTGTATTACGTCTTTCTACATTGTCACTTAAAGACAATTTCTTGGAAAATTATTTGTTTTTTAGTTAGCTTCACCACTGCCTCCTTTCTGTCCAGCTGGAGGTCTGTTTATATTTCGCTCACCTACAAATTTGGTGACTCAGTTGGCATTTCCAACTATTCCCCTATTGGCACCCTTTGTTGGCTTGGAAGAGTACTCGAAAGATTTGTTTACAATAAGCCACTACCTGAGCAATATAGGTCCATCAAGGTCGAAATCATGCAATTATAACCTTCACTGGATTGGTTGCTTCCGCTTAAGACCAACAGAAATAGTAAGTACAGAGAATCGATGCACACAATCTTTACCAAAGTTTTTGATTCTGACCACCAGATCAACGGCAGTATCTTTCATTTCGATCGAGGGGCAATATATAATTTTCAAATTTTCACCGATTGAATATATCACAGCAATGCTTTCTCAGCAAAATATTTCATCAGTTATCTTGGACAGACACTTAAAGCAAATCTATCATTCAAAATTTTGTTTTGCTATTGGTGTTTCAAAATCAATATTAACATTGGACAACTAGTTACTAAACTACTTTTTGAAAAAAACTTTTTTATTTAATCATTTATCACCAAGAAATCATACGACTACTGAATCTCCTCATATTTTTTTAATTCACAGAAAAGCCCGACGTAAAGAGCGTGATGGTGACCAGAATCCAGTTGATACAAAGTTATATTTAGAAGAAAGCGTTCTAGAACGTAAATTACCTGATGCTGATCTCAGAGACTTAGTAGATCTTCCAGCTGGCTTAGATTATAATGAATGGCTTGCTTCACATAGTAAGTTATTATTTTATTCATAAAACATTTGTAAAAGTTTTTGTATTAATATTTTGCTTTCTAGTTTTAAGTGAAAATTCGCAGATAGGTTTATTTATGTACTTCAAATAGTTGAAAAATACCTACTAATCCGGTCAAATGTTTGGGATTTTGTCAAAATACTTTTTTTTTATCATCGTTTAACCTTTTTTTAAAAATTTTGTTAACTTCTGAACTTCTGAATTTGGGCGCAATATGAATTGGCAAACTTTAATCACATACCCCTTAAGTAACACTTTTGAATCTCATACAAATTATTAACAATGTGATTCCATTGTAGTTGTAGCACTACAGCCTATGCTCTCCATTGGCTTCCTGCAGATGATTCCCCCGATTGCGCTGGTATAATGACCGTATCCTTCAATTATGAAATCTGCGCCGCGATACGGTGTCCTCGGCGACAGTGAGACAAGCGTTTCCTTGGTTGTTTCAGTGGCTTTTCTCGACCTTTGACGTTTCCTTTTCAAGTACTCGATGTCCATTCGCTGACCAACTGTTGCAACTTCCACAGTTTGATGATAATGAATCTTAGGCCGAAAAAGTTGATTGAATGTTTCGGCGTAGACAGAGGTCCAAGTGGAGAGTCAACTCCTTTGGATGTTGTAGTGGGACAAAATATATTAAGAAAGAAAACGGACCAAGGTTTATTAAAATCAGATCAACCAATCCGAGGATTAATTGTTGTAACTTCATCGTGTTTGAATTAATAATTAATTAATTGTTCAATTGCTATTGATTTTGTTTAACTTTTTACTGTAAAATTTGAATTAAATTATCTGATCATAGCAAACGTAAAATCTGTCAAAATGAAAAAATATAAAAACAATGTAGTTGAAAAAGTTGAAGAATTGAGTTTACATGCTTCGAAAAGTCGATTAACAATAAAATTGGTTAAAGTTGATAGGGGTTTTAAATATTTGGAAGAGCTGGTGAATTGAATTGTCGAATTAGATCCATTGAAGAGAATACTCTTTTTTTAAATCATACCAAGGACTTGGTTCACTTAAGTAATCGAATTCAGTTATTGAATGTACAACCATAATAGAAAACCTTAGATTCCTACTTAAGACATAAGGGAAAGCATGGAGAAGCTAATTAAATTACAATATAACGAGAAGAGTGATATTACGATCTAAAGAATCATACTATAAAGTTTTTAGCGAACGGCATCGAGACATTATTGTACTAGCGACAGAGGAAATCAAGGAAACCGAAAAATCCTATAAAGGAAGTTGAAACTTTGAAAAACGAGAAAGGTTTGACGCAAGTCATTCAAATACGCTCGAAAAAAGATGAAATTAAACTTCCAAAGATATCGATTCTTATGTTTTCAGAAGATTATGTGCCATGGACACCATTTTATGATATGTTTAAATCTCTGGTCCATAATAATGAGCATTTATCTTCAGTGTAAAATCTACAATATTTGAAGGCATATTTGTCAGGAGAAGCGCAAACCCTTCTAAGTAATACCCAATAACAGATGCGAATTATGATCTTGCTTGGAGTACTTTGGTCAGGAGGTATGACAATAAAAGAATTTTGTTAAAAGCACAACTCGATATGTTGTTCAACCAACCGATGGTAAACCAGGAATCTGTTAAAGGCGTGATGAGTCTGCTCGACAAAACTTCCGAATGCTTGGCAGCTCTTAAAAATCTTAATGTGAATACCGCCTCTTGGGATCCAATCATCGTTAATTTTCCCAGCAAAAGCCTGCCATATGAGACAATTGAAACTTGGGAACAATCACTTAGTACAAAGGTTGAACTGCTACTTGGGAGGAGTTAAGGCAGTTTCTGGAAACCCGTTTCCATACGTTGGAAGCAATCAATGCAAATAAGCGTCGAATAGTACCAAAAGAGACAAAAGGTGTGATGCATCAAGAAAGATCGGGGAATAGAAACCAAACTTTTCATTTAGCAACAATTTCGTCATGCCAGCTCTGTAAAGAAGTTCATGCTATTCGGCAATGTCCAAAATATTTAGGCCTTGATCATCAAGGAAAATTGGGTCTCATTAAATCGCAAGGTCCTTGCATGAACTGTTTGGGGAAAGGTCATTTTATCGCTAAATGTCCAAGTAATTTCAAGTGTTACATCTGCAAGAAACCGCATCATACTACGTTGCACAAAGAAAGAAACTCAATCCAGATTCAGCGGAAAGAAAATCAAATTCATACCCCTCAACAGTCGTTTATGAAAGAGCCTGGTGTAGACACTCAGCCGACTACTCCATCTTTCGTCGTGAATCAAAGTTCAAAGTCCAAAGGAATCTTGTTAGCTACAGCGCTCGTCACTATCATTTCACCACAATGTCAAACAGAAGTTTGTAGAGCTCTCATAGATCCTGGGTCACAAGCCTCGTTTGTGACAGAGATCATAGTTCAGTCTTTACGACTACATCGCGAAGCAGTCAAAATAGAGGTGTCTGGGCTAGGAAGTATTTCTACAGAAAGAGTTAAATCACGTTGTTGCGATGCTGGAAATATATAAAATTATAGTAAAAGAAAAACTAAAAGTAAATACAAATATACCATCACCCAGCATGTCGGGTATTCTCCGCAGGTGACAGTTGTCAAGTTGCTACCCACTGACAGCCGAAACGTTTTATTATCACATGTTCCACAATATGTCTGAACGAGTACTCGATCAGCTGCGAGTTGCGATCCATGACTGTACTTGGAATTTGGGCATGCCCTAAGGTATGGAATAACGAGCAATTACGCTAGGGTGTTTGGAAGGAAACCGGTCTTGCGGTAAGATGAAAATTTTTTTTTTGGAAAGCAAAAAAAAGGGGACTAACGTTTGGTCTTTGTGAAGAGGCAGAAGCACGAGGAGTGTGAAATTTTGACAAAAAGAATAGAAGAGGCTTCTTTTTGGTTCACAGACAAGAATAAAATTTGAATATTCTGAGCCAGTGTAACAGTTTGTTGGTTTTTGATCAGAAAGTGAAAGTTTGTGAAAGCTATTCTAAACAAAGAAGTCGCCAAAGAACAAGTCGTGAAAAACTAGTGAATCAATGGAATCTTTGCGGAAAATTTAATTCGATGCAGGATGGTTTTGTTCCTGTAAATGATTGTGTTCCTCTGGGAGACGGAAATCTACATACTACGATTGTCAGTGTGGAGGTGAAATGAAAAAAGAGTTAAGCAGGAAGGCGAATTAGAACAACTATTAAATCTTTATCTGAATCGTCAATCGAGAAATGGATGTCTGGACGTGCGAGATAAGGAATGTACGACTGATCTAAATTCGTGGTATTTATTGATGGTACTTTGTTTCAAAATTTTGAATCTTAAAATTATGAATAATTAAAGAAATTAACGTAACATTATTCGTAATCATAATACGATTTTATATTTAATGCGATTATATACGATTATATTTCATATATACAAATACGCTTATATTTCAATGAAAGAAAACAAATATTTTTTGATGTGGGTAGTATGTGATCAATATTTTTTTGCATACATATTGTTTTTTTATTTTGGATTTTTGCATGGGAATAATTTCTCGCATATACATACATTTATTTATTTGAATCTTTGAATCTTTGCTTTCTTCTTCACCCCACTTTGGAGGATTGTGGGAAAGTGGAGTGAAATCAGCAAAAACACATTTAAAAAGAACCATGGGAAACACATTACTTACTTATGAAGAGCTAAGTACATTGTTGGCCCAGATCGAAGCCAGGCTGAACCAACAAGACCCGCCCGGTCGGTCGCCAGCCGAATAGGGGGAAAAACATGTAGTAGACGCAAATTTACACGTGCCGCAACTGTTCGGTCTGGTGAAAGTGTGATCCATAACCTCCTCGCGGTGGCCGCCGGTAACAATCCCCCGGAAGGCAGGATTGGCTAATTGGATCAGGCTAGTCCCTTCTAAGTAAGGTTGGTGAGAGATCTCTCTCCCGTAAAAATTTTTGGTTCTGCCGCACGCCCGTACAGCAGCCAGCTGTATGGCCTGTGTAAACGGAGGCCTCGCCCGTAACCGGCAGAGGGGCGCCCTTGTTTCTCTCCGCAGGGGTGATACGGAGGGCTGGGGATAGGTCTGGGCTGGTGACTGAGGTGAAGGTTCACCTGCGGGGTTCTGAATCCAACACTTCACTTTGCCCGGTTCTGGAACCTGGCGAACTGCGGTCTACAGAGTAGCGAACTGTTAGACTAGGGGAGACACCTTGGTTGCCTCGGCAGCAAGGAGCGCAGGTTCAGCGTACTGTGAAAGCCTACGGAACCCTCGGATGGTCGTGGGGGAGTCTGCCTCGCGATCCGAAGAGGGGGAAGGACGGTCGGAGCAATACGTTGTTCCTATGGGGGCGGGGTGTAGCGGGAGGCAAAATGCTGGCAATTGCCTCGGCTGTGGTCCAAGAACGCGAAACCCAAACCTGAAACATTGAATAAACAATATATATGGATCCTACCAAAGACATAAATAAAAAAATCGAATTTCCCGCCAGTACTACTGGAGGGAAATCACCAGATAACGACCCCTTCAAAAGGAGTTCAAAGGTGACACGATCACCAACGTCGGGAAGCGAAACGGCTCAGGGTCAGACGATCGAAAGATTGCGGGCCCTGAAGCTAGATGGGGAACCCGCCGCGGGATCTACTGTGAGTCCGATGGACGTAGCGGTACCCGTCAGCAGAGCAGCTACTCAGCAGTCTGGCGGCGGGTCTGGAGATTCACTAGCCAGTACAACGGAAGCGGCGGTTGAGCCGGCTTCTAGCAGAGCTGTGACCAAGAACGGAG
This sequence comes from Nemotelus pantherinus, assembly GCA_963978885.1. Lineage (NCBI taxonomy): Eukaryota > Metazoa > Arthropoda > Insecta > Diptera > Stratiomyidae > Nemotelus > Nemotelus pantherinus. Next base: position 139,263,291 of record OZ022263.1, read on the forward strand.
GCGGCAAGCTGAAAGGCTTGCAGGTCACCGGGAAGGAAGCGGCGGCTAAGCCACTCAGCAGAGCTGTAACCAAGACTGGAGGTGGTGCCTCCAAAGATCTGCAGTCTACTGTGAAGGTGGCGGCAGCTGATCCCACCAAAGGGAGGAAGCGGAATGCCCAACGCTTCAGAAGGAGAGAGGCAAAACGAGCGGCCAGTAGCACGTTGACACTGGAATCCAAAGGGAAACCCGAGGTTGCCCAAGTGAAACCTGCTGCAGCGGCTGCAAGTAAACGCCAACGCTCAGAGGAGTTAACCTCGCCGAGAGGTAAATCGACGAAGAGGCCACGACAGGAGACGGCAGTTCGTTCCTTTAGGGACGTAGCGGCCAGTCACCTTAAGCTGGCCGTCGTTGACAAGCAGGAACCCCTGGAATGGAGACTTGAAGATGACGTGGCCAAGGTGATTCTTAAACGGATCACCGAGGAACTCCTCAGGTTTGCCATGTCAACGGAAGAAGGGTCACCTCGCTTTAAAGGCTGTAACATTGTTCGCGGCCACATTGCGGTGACCTGTAGTGACGTCTTCTCGACGGAATGGCTTCGGTCTACCGTCCTGAAGATCTCTGCAGACCATCCAGGTTTGGACGTAGTGGAGGAGACATCCGTGCCCAAGCTAATTACAGCGAAGGTGGCGGTGCCCCACTCGAACGCTTCGGAGGCTCTGTCTCTGCTAAAAAGACAGAACCCCGATCTGAAAGTTTCAGGCTGGAGATTATTCCAGGCTGTTAAACTAACTAACCAATCTGCGGAGCCTGACTTAACTGGTGCAGCTAAGTTAGTGCTTGTGCTGGGTATCGATCGGGAGTCCGCGGATCAAGTACGGGCCAACAACGGGTTGATTCACTTCGGTCTGAAGAGGATCACCTTGAAAGTTGGAGCGGAGAAGGTGACTGAGGGTAGCCGAAGTGCGAGTGGTCCAAGCAAATCTGCACCACAGTAGAGGGGCGACGGCCAATCTGCTTCGGCATCTCAGTCGAGGGGACGCTGACATCGCACTGATACAGGAGCCGCTTCTGTACAAGAATGTGGCTTGTGGATTCGGCACCAGCCTCAGTGTGTTCCAGCTAAAAGGAAGGGACAAGACAAGGACTTGTATTGTCGCCAAAAAAGAGGTGAAAGCAATCTTGATTCCGCAGCTTTGTGATGGGGATACAACCACAGTGTGTGTGGAGTGGGGGATCGCTGGTAGGGGCACGAAGCGGTGTCTGTTGTCGGCGGTCTATCTACCATACGACATAGATCCCATCACGCCCGGACTGAGAAGATTGGCAGTAGCGGCTATGACAACGGATGCTGTTATCGGCTGTGACGCAAATGCTCACCACGAAATATGGGGAAGCACCAACATAAACGAGAGAGGTAGGAGTTTGCTAGAATTTCTAAAGTCAACCAACCTCAACATCCTCAACATGGGTAACAAACCTACATTTATAACTAAGAACAGGGCTGAGGTAATTGATATTACCCTGGCAACTCCAAGCATAATGAAAAGTGTCCACAGCTGGCAGGTTTATAACCTGCCAACGCTCTCGGACCACCAGTGGCTATGCTGGAATATCGGTTGTTCTGTTATTTCACCTAAAAAAGTACGGAACCCGAGAACAGCACAATGGGAAGTTTACTCAAGGAAAACAAATAGACACCTCAGGGCACTAGACGATCTGGAACTGACGAGTCCAGGACGGCTGAACGAGCAGGTGAACCGATTAACGGGAATCTTAGTGTCAGATTTCAAAGACGTGTGTCCGGAAAAGCCCGTAAGGAAGAACGCTACCTTGTGGTGGAATGGCGAACTCACAGAGGCTAGAGGTCGCACACGAAGGGCGTTTAACACCGCAAGGCGTTCCGGAAACGTGGCTGACTGGGATCGTTACAAGCAAGAGCTGTCGCTTTTCAAAAAGAAGATTAGACAAGCCAAGCGCGACTCATGGAGGGAATTCTGTGAGAACATTGAAGGAGGTACAGAGGCTGCCAGAATCAGGAAGGTTCTAAGCGTAACCCCCGGCGTACCTACGCTTTTGCGAAGGGAAAACGGGGATTGGGTGGAGGACCCGAAAGAGTGCCTGGACTTGCTACTGGAAACTCACTTTCCAGAATCAGCCTGCGTGACACCGCGTAGTGACGTACTTCGTGGAACCCACCGGGCGTCTGAGCGGCTGATCAAGGAAGTAGTGGACGAGGTCAAGATTGAATGGGCTATTGGCACATTCCGACCTTACAAAGCTACAGGGATTGATGAGATATCACCTATCATGCTTCAAAAAGCAGATAAGGCCATCATTCCCATTCTGCAGCGTATTTTTACCGCATGCCTCCGCCTCGGGGTAGTACCCGAGCAATGGACAAAAGCTAGAGTGGTCTTCATTCCGAAACCTGGTAGGTTGAATCATCATTACGTGAAGGACTTTAGACCAATCAGCTTAACATCGTTTCTGCTCAAAACACTAGAGAGGCTTGTTGATCTGCACATCAAAAGCTCGATTGATGACGCGAGAATCTGTGTTGATCAACACGCGTATCTAGCGGGCAGATCAGTAGATACGGCATTACACAAAGTTGTCCGTACAATAGAAAAATCCTTACGGCAGAAGGAATTCACGTTGGCAGCCTTCTTAGACATTGAGGGGGCCTTCAATAATGTCACTGTCGCGAGTATCATTGATGCCTTGGCTCGATATGGAGTGGATAAAACCCTGGCGACCTGGGCATCTGACTTGCTCAAGAGCAGGCGGATTGAGGCTACCTTTTTGGAGGCCAAAGCGGAAAGAACAGTCGGTACCGGAACACCACAAGGAGGGATTATATCTCCCCTTTTCTGGATCCTGACAGTCAACGAAATACTGGAGAAGTTAAGGGCCAGTGGCTTTGAGGTAGTGGCGTATGCCGATGACATTGTGGTACTTGTGAGGGGTGCGTTCCCACAAACTTTGTCGGACCTTATGCAATCGGCGCTGGACCATATTCAAATCTGGGCCAGAAAAGTCGGTCTTAGGGCAAACCCGACAAAAACCGAACTTATGCTCTTCACAAAGAAACACAGGGTACCGGCTATTGCCACGCCTAACCTCAACGGAATAACATTGGAGCTTGCTGATAGTGTTAAATATTTGGGCCTTATACTAGACAGGAAACTGAACTGGGGGGCTAACGTGAAGCACAGAATTGGTAAGGCCCGCGCAGCACTTTTCGCTTGCCGGTCCGCCTACTCCAATACCTGGGGTCTTAAACCTAGGGCGGCCTATTACATATTCACATGTGTAGTCAGGCCGATTTTGGTGTATGGAGCGGTCGTGTGGTGGAAAGCAGCGGAGAGTAAAACTAATATCAAGGAGCTAACAACACTGCAAAGAATAGTTTGCATATGTATTACGGGCGCTTTAAGAACCGCCCCAACGGCTGGGTTGGAAATGATTTTGGGACTCATGCCCCTAGATCGATTCATCTTTAGAAGCGCAAGCTTAGCGGCGATACGCGCTAAAAGTTCTGGCATGTGGAACGATTAAGATCAGTGGGGCCACAGCGGTATTCTTATAGAATGGCGCAAAAGATTTGGACTCGTTGCAGAAGACACGGACCACATGAGCAAAATAATACATCTTGGCAGGAATTTCCAGGTCAAGATACCCACAAGAACAGACTGGAAGAAAAAGGAAGCTACCACCGATAGGGGCGCCTGGATTTACACGGACGGGTCAAAGACGGACACAGGAGTTGGCTCGGGCGTGTTTTCTACGGATTTGAGCCTTAACCTGTGGTGTAGACTGTCGGACCATGCTACCGTCTTTCAGTCTGAATTACATGCTATACGCATGGCAGTTGAGTCCATTAGCGGAATATCAACCAGACCACTGACCATTTGCGTCGACAGTAGGGCAGCCATTCTCGCTCTTGCGTCTTACAGATGTTCTTCAAAAACTGTTAACGCTTGCAGAGTGGCTCTCAATGAAAAGGCAAGGCATATTCCTATCCGGATTATGTGGGTGCCAGGGCATAGTGGGGTCATAGGCAACGAAAAAGCTGATGAATTGGCGAGGAAAGGTTCAGGAGCTAGCAACTGCCCCTGCATCACTGTACCTCGGTCAATCGCGGACGCCACAAACAAACTTGATGCCGCCATATGGGCCAAACTAAAGTCCGAATGGGAAAACAGGCTGGACTGCAGGGTGGCCAGGACATTATGGCCATCACCTGATCCAAGCAAAAGCAGGAAACTGCTCAAGCTCAGCAGGAACTGCTTGAGAACCACGGTCGGCTTGCTCACAGGGCACTGCCTTACCGCATCTCATGCGAAGAAAATGGGACTGACATCCAGCAGTTTATGCAAGAGGTGCGAGATGGAAGAGGACACCATCGCGCATACTCTCTGCGATTGTCCGGCCCTCAATAATAAACGCCTCAAAATTTTTGGTACATACCACTTTCAAGGGTTAGCAGAGGTGGCTGGTACCGTCACGCTGAGTCAGCTGATCCAGTTTGGCGAAGCGGTCACTTGGCAGCTCTAAAAAGCCAGCGGAGGGTGGCAAATGGGCCCAAACTGGTGGCCTAATGCAAGCCGCGTTTCCCGGCAGCCCTCTTTACTAACCTAACCTAACCTAACAATACCCAAGGATATTACAGCTCTAACGCCAGGACATTTTATTATAGGATGACCACTAATTATGCCACCAGAACCTAGCTTTTTCGATGAAAATGTGAATAACTTAGATCGTTATAATCACATTCAAAAACTTACTCAGTCATTTTGGGCTCGATGGAGTAAGAAATATTTGCATCGTTTACAACAACGTCTAAAGTGGGTGACACAACAACCAAATCTGAAGGAAAACGAACTAGTTTTAGTAAAGGATGACAGACTGCCTCCTGCACATTGGTTATTAGGAAGAATTATTAGCACACATCCAGGAAGGGATAATTTGACAAGAGTGGTGACCATAAAAACACAATATAATATAATCAAAGGACCCATTACAAAAGTTTGTCCAACACCCATAATGTCTTCAAATCAGACAACACCGAATCATAAAGAATATTGAAACTGGTCGTTTCAACGCGGGGAGTATGTTGTGACTTCATAGTCTTTAAATTAAGAATTGATTAATTGTTCAAATGCTATTGATTTTGTTTAACTTTTTACTGTAAAATTTGAATTAAATTATCTGATCATAGCAAATGTAAAATCTGTCGAAATGAAAAAATATGAAAAACAATGCAGTTGAAAAAGTTGAAGAATTGAGTTTACATGTTTCGAAAAGTCGATTAACAATAAAATTGGATAAAATTGATAGGGGTTTTAAATATTTGGAAGAGCTGGTAGAGCTTTTTTTGTAGAATTGCGGCATCAGCCAAAACCGTTCAATTTATAGATATTTGTTGTTACAGCGTTCCTGTAGGAACTTTTCGTTGTCGAGACTTCGTGTGGAAACCAATTTGCCCTAAGAAATAGCAAGCAGACATCATATCGATCAAAGGCAATCATGGAGTTTGTAAAGATTATGTAAACCTTTACCAAGAAATTCAAACATTAACTGTCCGCAGTGTGAAAAAAAAGTCATTTCGAGACAGAGGCGGTTAATGTTTACGTGGAGCCGATGTTATACACAGACTATATATGTTTAACAAAAGTGGTTATGTAGTCACTGAAACAGAGTTTCGTTAAAATATTTAAGAATGTTATTTTTGCAGGTCTAAGGAGTCGAAAAATGAATTGATTTTTTGACATTTTTAGACGGGCAAGGCATTCCGCATGTTTACTTTCGCCAGACTGTAAAAAGCTGACCATTTACACCTAAAGCCTCCTTGGTACTACCAAATAGCATTGTCAGCGTTAACATAAATGTTATTTTTTAATATTTTCATCAAAGTGATCCACTTTTATAATCACGCTTCTCATCAATCGGCAATATCATCGCCTATTTTGCTTTCCAGAATGCCGTTTTGGGTTGAACTCCGCGTCTTTAATTTTTCACGATTGTTTACGCTTGTGCAGTTTTACTACTTGCTATCTTTTTGTCAATGCACTTCAAATGTTCGTTGCAATATTTCTGTTTCATAGACAGAGTGGCCCAAAAGTTTCTCCCCACCTATTTAAGTAAACGCATTATTCATTACCCGTTGCCAAAATTTATCCCTTCTCAGTTTATCAACAACCCTAAGTGGAGGTCAAATATCAACTCTTCAGCTACCGTAAGGATCATACTGTGCTTAGCTACGACGGCGTTAACATCAATAATAGCTGAGCAAAGCGATATAGTGCATTTCCAGGAAAAAAAATATTAAACAGCATTTTTTCCTATAGTCAGGTACAGAGACGTACCCTTTTTAAAGCTAATTTGAATTACCCGGGTAATTAAGGGTCTTTCTGCGAACCTTTCTGTGAAATTTTATTGCTCCTGTCCTCAAGGATCCTTTTTCATTGCCGTGTTTATCGTGAGTAGTGATTCTTCGTAGAACAATTTGTACACGCTATCTGAAAAATCATTATTTTTTTGAAGTCTATCCTAGAGGACTTTTGTGCTTCTTCATTATGGCTTCAAATAGGACACAAACAAGGATTCAAATTCAAACTCTTGGCGAAATAGGAAAATCCGTTTCCGAAATATCAAGGACACTAGTCGTCGACAGGAAGACCGTATGATTATGGCTAGAAAGGAGGAAAGGCGATGTACAGGACAAAGGGCGTTCCGGTAGACTGACAACTCTTTCACCGACAACAAAAATAAAAATAAGGAAGATGATGGGAAACAAGCCAGGCATTGGAACAAGGACAGCGACCAAAAGGATAAATCACTCCCAAAATTACCAACAACGGCGAAAGACAACGTCTCGATCAACGGTTCAACGGTACATTACATCGACGAATTGGGAAAAACATGCCTATAAGAGACGAGAAAAGCCGCTTCTTACTGCAAAGAATGTCGCAGGTAGACTTAACTTCTGTAGAAGGTTGCAAAGCGAAGGATTCTGTGAAGATAGTGCTCTTGGAAGGTCTAAGAGAGCTAACGTACTTTTTACGGATGAATCCCCAATTGTTTTGCACCCAACGCTGAGTAGGCAAAATATGAGAGTATGAACAAGTTATCCGAAATTTGACCTCGAAATAATGGTTGCCGGTTGCCATGTTCATGGTGACGCACGGGAGTACTCTGTTCTCTTTTAGATGCTAGGGTTTTTCTCGGCAAAGCTTTCCAATTCAAACCAGTCTCATCAGCATTGTAAACAAGATCAGGGTCGTAGTTTTCAGTTTCTTTTTTAAAAGTGTTCAAAAATTTATTAGCAGCTTCACTATCAGCAGAAATTTTTTCACCAGCAATATCCAGTTCCCGAATGCCGTGCCTATTTTTGAAATTGCGGATCAATCCAGTGCTTGCCTTGAAACCAGCTTCACCAATTTTTCACTGAACATTCGTGCCTTTTCACATAAAATCGGTCCTGAAATCGATTGTCCAATAGTTCGTTGCTGCAGAAACCATGTAAAGACAGCATGCTGTTCATCCTTTGAATTTTTCATTACTTTTCGTTTCGAACATCCATCATCAGTTTCCAACGCAGTCATAAAACTTAAAATTTTTTCACTGTTATTTTTAATGTCAGTTATTATAGCCGCTCCGACACCAAATCTATCTGCCAGTACCTTTACCGCCATACCTTTTTTTAACTGCTTGATTATTTCCACTTTGTCCTTTAGTGAGAGGACGACACGTTTCCGCTTTGCATTCATTTTGGTTAGGAGAGGGAGGAGCTCACTGACAGTAATTCAGTGTTATTGAGTTGAAAAAAAAAACAAACGTTCCAACGTTCCGTTTCACGGAAGCCGCACGATGCAAAACATGTATGTACATGGTGTCTTGCCTCTAGCTTTCAACTATAACAGTTGATATATATCTGGATTTCAGCGAGTTCCAACTTATTACAACAAAACAAAAGAAAAATTACTTGGTTTTACACGCTTAGGACCGATTCGGATAATTGGCGATTCGGTTAATCGGCGTTCGGATAATCGGCGTTCCACTGTATATATATATATATATATATATATATATATATATATATATATATATATATATATATATACATATATATATATATATATATATATATATATATATATATATATATATATATATATATATATATATATACATATATATATATATATATATATATATATATATATATATATATATATATATATATATATATATATATATATATATATATATAATAATTTCTCGCATATACATACATTTATTTATTTGAATCTTTGAATCTTTGCTTTCTTCTTCACCCCACTTTGGAGGATTGTGGGAAAGTGGAGTGAAATCAGCAAAAACACATTTAAAAAAAACCATGGGAAACACATTACTTACTTATGAAGAGCTAAGTACATTGTTGGCCCAGATCGAAGCCAGGCTGAACCAACAAGACCCAAGGATATTACAGCTCTAACGCCAGGACATTTTATTATAGGATGACCACTAATTATGCCACCAGAACCTAGCTTTTGTTTGGAAACTAATTTGCCCTAAGAAATAGCAAGCAGACATCATATCGATCAAAGGCAATCATGGAGTTTGTAAAGATTATGTAAACCTTTACCAAGAAATTCAAACATTAACTGTCCGCAGTGTGAAAAAAAAGTCATTTCGAGACAGAGGCGGTTAATGTTTACGTGGAGCCGATGTTATACACAGACTATATATGTTTAACAAAAGTGGTTATGTAGTCACTGAAACAGAGTTTCGTTAAAATATTTAAGAATGTTATTTTTGCAGGTCTAAGGAGTCGAAAAATGAATTGATTTTTTGACATTTTTAGACGGGCAAGGCATTCCGCATGTTTACTTTCGCCAGACTGTAAAAAGCTGACCGTTTACACCTAAAGCCTCCTTGGTACTACCAAATAGCATTGTCAGCGTTAACATAAATGTTATTTTTTAATATTTTCATCAAAGTGATCCACTTTTATAATCACGCTTCTCATCAATCGGCAATATCATCGCCTATTTTGCTTTCCAGAATGCCGTTTTGGGTTGAACTCCGCGTCTTTAATTTTTCACGATTGTTTACGCTTGTGCAGTTTTACTACTTGCTATCTTTTTGTCAATGCACTTCAAATGTTCGTTGCAATATTTCTGTTTCATAGACAGAGTGGCCCAAAAGTTTCTCCCCACCTATTTAAGTAAACGCATTATTCATTACCCGTTGCCAAAATTTATCCCTTCTCAGTTTATCAACAACCCTAAGCGGAGGTCAAATATCAACTCTTCAGCTACCGTAAGGATCATACTGTGCTTAGCTACGACGGCGTTAACATCAATAATAGCTAAGCAAAGCGATATAGTGCATTTCCAGGAAAAAAAATATTAAACAGCATTTTTTCCTATAGTCAGGTACAGAGACGTACCCTTTTTAAAGCTAATTTGAATTACCCGGGTAATTAAGGGTCTTTCTGCGAACCTTTCTGTGAAATTTTATTGCTCCTGTCCTCAAGGATCCTTTTTCATTGCCGTGTTTATCGTGAGTAGTGATTCTTCGTAGAACAATTTGTACACGCTATCTGAAAAATCATTATTTTTTTGAAGTCTATCCTAGAGGACTTTTGTGCTTCTTCATTATGGCTTCAAATAGGACACAAACAAGGATTCAAATTCAAACTCTTGGCGAAATAGGAAAATCCGTTTCCGAAATATCAAGGACACTAGTCGTCGACAGGAAGACCGTATGATTATGGCTAGAAAGGAGGAAAGGCGATGTACAGGACAAAGGGCGTTCCGGTAGACTGACAACTCTTTCACCGACAACAAAAATAAAAATAAGGAAGATGATGGGAAACAAGCCAGGCATTGGAACAAGGACAGCGACCAAAAGGATAAATCACTCCCAAAATTACCAACAACGGCGAAAGACAACGTCTCGATCAACGGTTCAACGGTACATTACATCGACGAATTGGGAAAAACATGCCTATAAGAGACGAGAAAAGCCGCTTCTTACTGCAAAGAATGTCGCAGGTAGACTTAACTTCTGTAGAAGGTTGCAAAGCGAAGGATTCTGTGAAGATAGTGCTCTTGGAAGGTCTAAGAGAGCTAACGTACTTTTTACGGATGAATCCCCAATTGTTTTGCACCCAACGCTGAGTAGGCAAAATATGAGAGTATGAACAAGTTATCCGAAATTTGACCTCGAAATAATGTTTGCCGGAGGAATCAGCTCACGTGGAAAGTCGATACTTCATGTTGTTGAGCAAAACACAACCGTAGATGGATCCTATTACCGGAACAACATTTTACCAGCTTAGGCAGCATGTCAGGATGACAGAAGACAGTGTCCACATAAAAATTTGGTAATTCTTATGCAGGATGGGGCACGAGCGCATACAGCAAAAGCAACATTGACACTAACAAAATCGATGTTTCCAACTGTTTGGGAAGATTGGCCTGGAAACTCTCCTGATCTTAACCCAATCGAACACGTTTGGGCTAGACTTCAAGAGAGTGTATTTAGACATCTGCTGCCGAAGAATAGACGACAATTAATTGCAAGAGTACAACAAGAATGGAGATGCTGCACCGAGGCCGAATTAGAAAATTTATGTGATAGTTTTGGACTACGTATTTAAGAATGTATAGATAATAACGGTAGACATACGCATTATTAGTAATAAGAAACTGTATTATGTAAGCATTACAAATAAATTTGAATTTAAATTATGTTTGTTGGTTTGCTGTTTATAACAAAAAGTTTGTGGCGAGAAACTTTTGGTCCACTCTGTATATATATATATATATATATATATATATATATATATATATATATATATATATATATATATATATATATATATATATATATATATATATATATATATATATATATATATATATATATATATATATATATATACCCAGCAAAAAATATAAGGGTTATATAAGGATTAATGTAATGATAAATATTCCTTAGTCATAAGCGTTGCTTTTTGCTAAGCAATTCAAAGTTCAAAGTAACATACCTTATATTATTCCTGAGCAAAGCACAGGCCATGTCATTGGGCATAAGGTTTACAGTACACTCCCCTGATATTCAGCTTATTATCAGCATTAAAATAAGGATTATAATAAGCATTATATAATGCTTGCGGAACATGCTTTTGTAAGCTTTATTGTCAGGGTAAAGATAAGGATGACGCAACAGTGTAAATTTTGACCCCCGTTTTAAAATCATGTATTTATTCTTTTAAAAGCATTAATAAACCATGTAGCTATTCTTTTAGAAGCATCTCTTTAGAAGCATTAGCAAGTCAATAAAATCAAATTCTTCGACAATAAGAATAAATGAAATAATTTAAAAATGTTTACGAATCATTTACACACCTTAATAATTAAATGGTAGATATTGTTCTTTTTATTCAAAGACATCGATATAATAACAGAATTGCTCTTCAAATATTAAACAAACGCTTTATTAATTCAAAAATGGTATAAATATTTCAACTTCATTTATCAAAAAAGTTAACAAAAGAAAAAAACATTAAACACTTATGATATTCGGTTTGTTTGAAAGTAAAATTATTTATATATTTTTATATTAACTTTTATATTTAATTACTTATATTATGTTTTTTGTTTTTGGAAACATGACGGCGCTGATCAAGACGGTTTTTTCCTTTCTTTATCCCAATTTTCACGTCCGCTTCGTACTGTTCAAAGCTATTATAATGCTGATGTGTACAATCTGATCAAAAAGATGTTGTAATAAAATTTAAATTAAATTTTTTTAACAAACCATATAACGTGGACTGAAAAAATCTGAATTGGCCTATCTGCTGCATTGTTTTTCGTCCGTTCCAATTGATTTTGGGAAGAAGCTCGTCCGATATTATCATGCTAATATTCGCAGAAACTTTGCCTCTTACTTTACTTGCAATCAATAGTTTCTGAATAAAATATTATTTATATTTGAATTCATAAGTTTAACTTAAATTCAAACTTACAATATTGGCTTCAAATTCTGATTCCGATAATAATCTGGAATCTAGCATATTTAAGCCTTCAAGTGTTGCTATTGGAAATTTGAACACTTCTTGCACTGGCTTACCAAATATTTTATCAAAAATTGTATTTAATTTTACTGATTGCTCTGCAAGAGCCTTGGTTTGCTGCTCAAGTGTTTTTTGCATCAAACAAATTGCCTGTTTAACATCTAAGGAGAGCTCATTAAAAAATATATGCAATGATATCTAATGAAATTATACCTTGAAGCTCGCCCATTATTCGCGCGTCATTCTGAGTATTTAACGTAGTTGACGCAATTGATGAAGGTGATGGTGGCTGATTTTCCACGGCTTCATCTGGAGGAAGCATAATCATGAACGGCTCGTTTCCAAATACTTGTCCGTAGTTTAAATTTATTTCTAAAAACCAGTATTAGTTTTTTCATTCTTTTTTAAATGTATTTTCAATGCGTTACCTGGTGGTGGATCCATTATTAGGGTAATTACCTGTTTTTCACATATAATATATCGCCAATAAGTGCGTCAAAAGGTATTTTTTAGGCAATAAGTTGACTTCGTCTTTCTCACTTAATGTTAAAATTATAAAATGAAGTTAAAACGTTGTAATTAATTACGGTGTATTATACCACCTTCACAAGCCAAATTCTTTCGAAATATAGCATAAGAGTTTAAGCGAGGAGACCATCAAACTTAAAAGAACATGAGCATAATCATAAAGCTACAAAAATTGATTCATTTTACATTCTCCACATTTTGCCGTAGAAATTCTATTTATGCTGCGAATGAGCAGAAAAAATCTTCATTTCAAAAAATTCGTTTGCATCATGAATAGAATTTTTACGACAAAATGTGGAAAATGTAAAATGGTTCAATTTTTATGCTCATGTTCCGTTAAGTTTGATCGTCACGTGCAAATCATGCAAATCAGTATATAAAATACATTAACTTCCTTTTTGCTTTCCTTTAATTTGAAAAATTTAATTCTAGCAATAAGCACAAGCTTCAAAGCAATTTTAGAGTTTTATAAAATTTTTTTTAATGCACAAAGCCGTTCATAATGTTCATTCAACGATGACATTGATTATATTTTTCAACACACGATCCTGTACTTTCAAAATACCAGGAATGTCATGCCTCTGTGAAGCATCTAATGCATAAAAATTTATTTTAACTTACCAGCTTCAATATTTATTACGCACTAATAACACTCGCGATGCAATCAACGCACAAGAGATACAACAAACGATACTTTTGTAAATAAACACTTTCTCTGCGCATCGATTAAAGGCGACTGCAACCGGTACGTTTCACGGAAAATATGAATGCGCATCAGAGACAGCTCAATCACTTATTCTTTACCCATTACTATAATTTAGTAAGGCTTATATAAGTTTCGTAATAAGGCAATCATAAGGTGTATTTTTTTTTGTTGGGTATAGATTCCTTATTGATACCTTAGCCTTATATGACTTATACAAATTTTTTGCTGGGTATATATATATATATATATATATATATATATATATATATATATATATATATATATATATATATATATGTATATATATATGTATATATATATATATATATATATATATATATATATATATATATATATATATATATATACATATATATATACATATATATATATATATACGTATATATACATATATATACATATATATATATATATATATATATATATATATATATATATATATATATATATATATATATATATATATATATATATACATATATATATATATATATATATATATATATATATATATATATATATATATATATATATATATATACAGTAGAACGCCGATTATCCGAATTAATTGGGACCGGGGTCGATTCGGATAATCGAAAATTCGGATAATCGGACATAGACTGGTAATAAAGAAAAACGAACTGTCACACATAGAATAAACGTTATTAAGTTTAACAAACACAGCTCTACAATATCTTGTCACTTGAACATCTCAATCAGAGTAAGTTGCCTCGACGTTGGAGCTCGTTTCCGTGAGGCAAGGTCACGCAGGCGCCGGACGGCAAGAAGTTGTACACCGTCGCATTCGGGTTGCCGTTCCATCCACTTGAGGGCGTTACCGAAACACATAAACGCCTCGCTGTGAGATGGTACACTTTGGTCTTGTGCCTCTTCCCCTTCGGTCTTATTGTCGTCCCCTTCATTATCCTGTTCGTCCATGGCACTCACTGCGATTTCATCATCTGTCTGTATCTGGAACCCTTGATCATTCTTATCAAAGTGCAACTACTCTTCCATATCAGCGACATCACACGCCGAACATCCCGAGATTTCATTAGCCATGTTTAACAACTCTTCGACTGACGGTAACTCCTGTTCGTCTTCATTAACTTCAGCAGTTGATTCTCGTTCCTTCGCCTGCTTTTCTAACTTAAGCTGCTCTTTTGTTGATGTGCCGTTTATTTTATTCCAAGCTCGTTTCAGTGAAACACTTTTAACCATGTTCCAGGAATCTGCAATAATGTAGCAACAGTCTTTCAAGTTGATTTTTTTGTACAAATCCAAAACCCGTTCTTCGTCGTTCTCTTCAGCCAGAAGCAATTTACGAAGCAACTGTTGTCTGTAAAAACGTTTCGTGCACTCAATAACACCCCGGTCCATGGGCTGCAGCAGACTTGTGACGTTGGGTGGTAAAAAGAGACACTTAAATTTCGCTTCTTCTCTCACGAGAAGCTCAAGTGATGGATGCGTTGGTGCATTGTCAATAATTAGCAAAACTTTTCCCTTTTTTCCTGTTTCCTTTTTAAACTTTTTTGTTTCAGGAATAAAGGTTTTATCATACCACTCCAAAAAAATACTGCTGTCCATCCATGCACTCTTCTGATTTGTGTAGGTCACTGGTAACTTGGCTACGTTCTTAAAAGCCCTCGGCTTCTTTGCTTTGCCAATCAATAATAGAGTGTTGTGTACAACCTAAAACAGAAAAGTCAAACTAACAAATGTGAAAACAAACACTGTCAGCCATCTTTTTTTCGCTCACCATTGTTGGCAGCGACAACTGACCACCAAGCGGTCAAGACGAACAACAAGTAAATGATTAATTATTTTTTTGAATCCAAAACCGATCCATACACTATAGCGATTTACGTATTTTATGTATGATATATATAGGAGAAAAATTATGCAATAAAACACAGTCTGACTTGGTAAGCCATACTTGAATAGGCGACCATAAAGACAGAGAGAAACTTAAAATATATCTTTCAATTTATTTTCTTGCATCAAATCACTCTGAGCTAATGCTAAAGGGGCGGTTAAATTCGCCACGCAAAAGCGACGAGTAAATTTGAAATAATAAAAATTGAAGTTAAAGTCGAAGGATTCAAGAGTTAAAAAAATTTAATAGATTAGGTTGTTCAGTCCTCGATCTGACCTAGGAACAAGAAGAGAATCTTCGGTTACCGTTACTTTTCATGGCGATCCTGCCCCCAAAAGAATTTGGTCTACCTTTGGTTGGTGGACCACAGCCAAGGATTCATCCAAGAATCTTACAGGCCAGGAAAAAAGAAGCGCTGAGGACAGCAATACCTAAAATAGACACAAAAAAAAAAAACGCGGCGGCAGCCTTGTCTATATTAGAAAAAAAATTGCAACCATAAAACGCATTGCGACCGACGTCGAAAACCCTCCAACATGGGAAAAGCAAACGCAGATGTACCAACAAATTGATAATCTGAAGCAGCAAATAAAACGCCGCGACACAGAAACAAAAAACGAGCCGACAACAGCAGAAGATCATCAACCACACACATCAGGATCGAGCACGACACAAAAAACACACGACAACAGACAAATAAAGAAATTACGGGAAGAAATCGCAGCGCTCAAGCGATTAGCCTTAGACGAAAGCAATCCGCCACCGTGGACGATTCAACAGCAAATGTACGACCGGATCGAACAACTGCGAAACCAAATAAAACAAATAATACAATAACTGAATGAATTAAACATTTATTGTAAATTAAAATGTATTAGAACTTAACATGAATTCAATATACAATTCAAAATTATAACATGAATTTAATATACAATTTCAAAATCAAAAACACAAAACACATGTTTTCCTGCTTAGAAAACTTTTGACATATACATAAAAACACTAAGTACTTTCAATTTTGACAGTTGCACTTGGGTGCACTAGGCGTCACAGGCGACATCTATGAACTAATAGTGAAACAAATTTTAAAATTACAATTTAAATGTGTACAGGTGTACAATTATTGGCATTAATTTGAATATTTACAATATGTACAATTGCAAGAATACAAATAGGAAGTAGGAAGATTTCATATGGTCCTTATAAATGGAAGAAAATATTAACATCCTTACGAAAATAATAGTCAACTTAAAGAAAACCCCGAATAGAACTTACAGAAGAGATTATATTCAGGAAAAATTAGATATAATAGAAGAAATTCAAAAAGAAGCAATTAACACAGACAGTAGTCAAGAATTACTAGAAACTTTGATAAAAAAATATAAAGAGGCAAAAGAATTACTACTAGAAAAATTAGAGAGTTCAGTAGACAGCAAAATGAGCAATTTCAATATTGAATTAGCGTTGAAATCCATACCAACCTTTACGGGAAACCCCAAAGAACTAGAAGCATTTCTAACAATAGTTAATCTTATCAATGAAAGTCTTAATGAAGATGGAAAAAACAATTTGTTGAATTTTACGAGAAATGTGAAATTAGGAACAGCAGTAAAAACTCAGCTCTTAACATTAGATATAAAAACATATGATGAATTAGAAAAAATTCTCAGGAATAGATTTAAAAACAAAAAAAGTCCACAGCAACTTCATACTCAGTTAGCACAATTAAGGCAACGCGGAACAGTTGAAAAATTTGGCGAAAAAATATCTGAGCTCATTAACGAATTAAGTGAGATTCAAATAAGTAGTTTAGGCAAAAATCCATCTCAAGCAGAGAAAAGTGCGATACAAAAGTCAAACGACTCATATGCACTAACCATCTTTAAGAATGGGTTAATCGAAACACTTAAACCCACAATTTTTGCCGCACAGCCTAATACGTTTATAGAAGCAATTCAAATTGCAACTGAATTTGAGTCAAGCAGCAATGTTACAGAGAACATTATGTACGTAAACCAAAGAAACAATATAGGTCAGCGGTTGAATTATAACGTTAGGAATAGACCAAATAATTACAACAACAATTACAGAAACAACAATTTTAATCAAAACCATATCGGTTATAACAGAGATAGCAATCGGAATAATAGGAATAATTTTAGCACAAGAAATAATGTACTAAGCCATAACAACAACCAAAGCAACAATTACAGAAATAACTATAGATATGGTTACAATCCCAGATATGAAGAAATAAACCATAGAAATAATTACAATAACAGATATCATGAAGCAAACAGAAATACATATCAAACCCCCAACACAAATAATAGAAACAACAGGGGCACAAACAGGAACTACGGAAGTAACAGACAGAACAGAATAAACATAGTGCAGGGAAACGCAATCGGCCCGGAGGCCAGCAGCAACGAATAATAAAAGTTGACCCCGGGATACAGGAAGAAAAAATTTACCTACTAAACACACAATTAAAAAACTACGTAACGTTATATTGCGAGAAATCAAGAAAAAATTTGAAGCTACTGATAGATACAGGAGCCGATATATCAATATGCAAAATAAATGCAATTTCAGAAAACGAAAATATAGAAGAAGATAAACGATGCAAGTTCTCTGGCATAACAAACCAGGAAATATATTCAATAGGTACGGCTAATCTAGACTTGAGCATTGGCGAAAAACACATACGTTTCCCCTTCCAAATTGTAGAACCTAATTTTCCCATCCTTACGGACGGAATACTAGGAAGAGACTTTTTTGTACAAAAACTGGCAAAAATTGACTATGAAACTTATACGATAACGATTAATGTCGACGATGAAGAATACACTATGCCAATCAGTACAAATTGCGAAATACATAAGTTAACGATACCCGCACGGTGTGAATACATATGCCCAGTCGACTTTACCATCGAAGAAGATAGCGTAGTGATTAACAAAGAAATCACACCAGGTGTATATATAGGTAGCACAATAATGCCAGCAGAAGGCATCAAACATATAAAGCTACTAAACACTAACGAAGAGGACGTGATAATTCAAAAATTTAAAGTAGAAACAGAACCATTAACTAAATACAAAATGAATAGAAATAACATTTCAACAAATAAAAACAACAGAGGAAAACAAAGATATCAAGAGTTATTAAAATATATTAAACTAAACCACTTGAACTCAAAAGATCAAAAGTCAATATTAGAAATTATCAAAAATTACCAGCATATTTTTCACCTAGAAAATGATACTCTTACTGCAAATAACTTTTACAAACAAGATATACACGTCACGGATAATACACCGACGTATATCAAAAACTACAGACTGCCCCATACACATATTGAAGAAATAAATAGACAAGTTAACCAATTGCTACATGATAATATCGAAAACTCTACTAGTCCATATAACTCACCACTACTTTTAACACCGAAGAAAAGTGAGTCAGGTCCAACTAAATGGAGACTGGTAGTAGATTTCAGGGCACTTAACAAAAAAATCGTTAATGACAAGTTTCCACTCACAAGGCTAGAAGATGTTTTAGACAGGCTAGGAAGAGCGAAATACTTCTCCACCCTGGACATGACAAGCTCCTTTCACCAGATCGAATTGACAAAGGAATCAAGACCATTAACAGCCTTTTCGACAAATAAAGGACATTACCAGTTCAAACGATTACCTTTTGGTCTAACAATTTCATCAAACAGCTTCCAACGTATGCTAACAGTCGCCTTAAGTGGATTAGACTCATCAGCATTCTTATATGTCGATGACATAATTGTCTTTGGTTGTAGCCTCGCACACCATAATAGCAATTTAGTAAAAGTATTTGATAGGTTACAAAAATACAACCTCAAGCTCAACCCTGAGAAATGCAACTTTTTGAGAAGTGAAGTAGTGTATTTGGGACACCTAATCACAAAAGACGGAGTCCGCACAGACCCTGCAAAATTTAATACAATTAGAAACTATCCAGTACCTTTAAACGCAGACGAAGTCCGAAGATTCGTTGCATTTGCGAATTACTATCGCCGATTTATTCCAGACTTCGCCAAAATCACAAAATGCCTGAATGATTTGTTAAAAAAGAATACGAAATTCTTATGGACTGAAAAATGTCAATCAGCATTTGAAATACTGAAGAATAAACTGATGAATGCACCAATATTACAATACCCAGATTTCAATAAACCATTTATTGTCACAACTGATGCATCAGACTATGCATTAGGTGCAGTACTCTCACAAGGCGAAATAGGGCACGACCTACCCATTTCTTATGCAAGTAGATCCTTAACAAAACATGAATTAAACAAACCGATAATCGAAAAGGAATTATTGGCAATCCATTGGGCGATAAATTTTTTCAGACCCTATTTATTTGGAAGAAAATTTACAGTCATTACAGACCACAGGCCACTAATATCATTATTTACACATAAAAACCCATCATCAAAGATGACACGCATAAGACTAGATTTATGCGACTACGAATTCGATATAATATATCGAAAGGGCAAAATGAATGTTAATGCTGATGCATTATCACGCATCAAATTAAATTCAGACACGTTAAAAGACATGATACCCAAGCAGAGAAATATTACCGAAGAAAAGAAGGTATTACTTTTTACCAGAAATATGGTAAAAAACCTCGAAAACACTAAAAAAGTGCAAACAAGAATAATAAGCAAACCAAGACATAATGAAATCTACATATGGGACAGTGAATCCCCTGCTGATATAAAAAATCTAGTAAAATTAAAATTTGAAATAGGGAGCATTCCAAAAATCATGATTGAGAACAATCAGATCCTAGTTAGATGCAGCGATAATCCATCGGAATTAGTTCCAACATTGGAGAAACTGACATTACAAGCAACTAGAAGAAATATTACGAAAATATGCATAGAAGAAAAAGATGAGATATATAACATGATAAATAAAGAAGAATTTAAAAACAAATTCAATCAACTACAGAATAGTATTCGAACAAACAATATAGAGCCCCTAAAAATAATAATATACAAACCACCGAAACGAATAAACGATAAAATAATACAATTTAAACTAATAAACAACTATCATACAACACCGATAGGAGGACACTTGGGTGTAAGAAAAACATTACTAAAATTAAAACAAAAATATATATGGAAAGATATGAACAAGATGATAAAGACATTTATTAAAAACTGTGAAACCTGTACGAAAAATAAACAAACAAAACATATAAAAGAGAAACAAACAATAACAGACACACCAAGGAACACATTCGAAACAATTGCTATAGATACAGTAGGGCCACTCAGAATATCAAACGGTTACAGATACATTCTCACGATGCAATGCGAATTGTCAAAATACGTTATTGCATACCCTATTGAAACAAAAGACGCTAAAACTATTGCCAAAACACTAGTAGAACAACTAATATTAAAGCATGGTATTTTCAAAATTCTAAAATCAGATAATGGAACTGAATTCGTCAATGAGCTTATGGAAAACATTTGTAATTTATTAAAAATTCAACAAGTTTTCTCAGCACCATATCATCACGAAACACTCGGCTCAGTGGAACGTAACCACAGAGTGTTAAATGAATATTTACTTAATTTTGCTAACGATTATGAATGGGACAAATGGATACCGTATTACACTTTTGCGTATAATACTAGTCCACATATCGATACACAATATTCTCCATACGAACTAGTCTATGGAAGATTACCCCAATTGCCTGACGATATTATAGAGCAAAACGAACCAATAAACAATTTAGACAATTTCGCTAATGAACTAAAAATTAGGCTGAAAAATAGCATTAATTTGGCTCGAAACTTAATAGAAAAAGTAAAAATGAAAAGGAAAAATAGATTAGACAATAACACAAACCCGGCAAACTTTGAAGTAGGAGACTTAGTTTTAGTGAAAAATATTAATAGAAAAAAACTACAAAATACATATCATGGACCATATGAAATACTAGAAAGAAATGGTGTTAATACTCATATACTAGTAAACGGAAGATGTAAGAAATACCATAATAACTTATTGAAACTATACACACCTCTAATTTAAAATCAATACAAAAAAAAAACAAAGTATACATATTTGAACATGTACAGTAATGCTATAATATGCGAAGAAAAATGCATATATTTCTTCTAGCAAAGAAATGTATTCAAATAACAAAAAAAAAAAATATAAAGATAAGAGTTTATGTAAATAAAAAATATATATATTTTTAACTAAATGTGAAACAATGTAAAACAATAGCCAATAAATATAAAACAAAAAAAAAAAAAGAAAAACAAACATAAATATGCAAAAAGTGTTGGAAATGTATGCACCACATTCAAGGCACAATCCATTTTTCCTTAGTGTGGCAACACTGAACATCGTTGCCATCTGTACATATTCTTTCATAGGTTAAGTTAGTGATTGCAACGCGCTTGAACAGCCAACACGTATTATTGTATCTTTGGTTAATAAATGCTTTGAACTCAAACCAAACTTTTAATAGGTTATGGGCCCAGTCCACGTGAAAAAATAATAAGTCTTTAAAAGAACTGCTGTGTGCAAAAGACATTTGAAAAAACTGGGTGTGATAATACAACGCTGTGTGCGAACGATACGTGAAAAAAAGAAACACTGTGTGTGATAAATACTACGCTGTGCAACAACGAAACTAGCCACGTGCAAAAACAAACGAATTCGAAATGGCGTCAGCTTCAATGCAAATTGAAAAGTTGGATGACAACAACTACTCATCATGGTGCATCCAGATGAAGAGTGCATTGATATGCAGCGACCTTTGGAACCTGGTAAGTGGAAAATGTTCAAAGCCAGAAGAAAACCCTGCACAGTGGGAAACGCGGGATGAAAAGGCACTCGCAACAATTATTCTGGGGGTGAAAACGTCCCAACTCAACCACGTGAAGCATTGTAAAACTTCCGCCGAAGCTTGGGCTACTTTACAAAACATATTCCAGCCAAAGCAGCCTGGAAGAGTTGTATCTCTTTTCCGCAAGCTGATCCGTCTCAACATGTCAGAGGGAGCCAGTATGAAAGACCATATTAGAAATTTCACGGACATTGTTGAAGACTTAAATGCAGTGGAAGTTGTTGTGCCTGACGAATTGCTGACAATTATTTTGCTTGCCAGCCTACCGCATTCCTACGAAAATCTTGTTGTTGCAGTAGAAGCACGTGACAATTTTCCATCTCTTGCGTCTTTGAAAATAAAATTATTAGACGAAGGGAACAGACGGCTAGAGCAAGAAGGAGATGCTGCTACAGGCGAACAAGCGTTCTATGTGAACGCAAATAACACAAACAACACGAACTACGTAAACGCGAGAAATAGGAATTCAATTTCAAAGCATTACGAAAGAGACAGCAAAGCAACGAGCACACATCGAAATGGCCAGACAACGAAGAGTGGCAAGAAATGTTACAACTGCGGACGTTTGGGTCATTTCGCCGCGGACTGCAGAGATAAGAAGAGACAGCAAAATAGGCAGGGAAATCCGCGTGCATGTGCTGCGTTATGTTCTTCTGCGCTCGCAGGTATGAGTGAGCGTGGTGAATGGTGTCTTGACAGCGGGGCAACAACTCATCTTTGCCATAATCCAGAATTATTCACCGATATGAAAACCTGCAATGAACGGGTTTATCTTGCTGCGAACAATTTTTTGACAGCAAAAGGAAAAGGCGAAATAAGACTGCAATGTGAGAGTGAGCTGCTGCTCAAAGATGTCCTATATGTGCCAGAGCTGCACATGAATTTTTTCTCCATTGGCAGAGCAGTAAAACACGGCTACCAAGCGCAATTCAACGAATACACTGCAACAATAAAAGATAAGCAAGGTGAGCTGCTACTACGAGCTAAAATGCGAAATGGAATTTTTGTTGCTGAGCAAAAGAAAAACAAATGTTTTGCTATAGCCAAAAGAAGTAATGAAGCTATGGAGTGGCATAAAAAGTTGGGTCACGTCAATTTTGATACCATACAGAAAATGGCAATTAATAAAAGTGCGAATGGTTTAAAAGACAATATTAACTGGCGCGCGGCGAAATTAACTTGTGAAGTGTGTGCACGAGCCAAAATATGCACTAAGCCGTTTCCATGTACGAGCAACAACAGAGCGAAAGATTTGCTGGAAGTTATACACAGTGATGTGTGTGGGCCGATGAACGTACCTTCAATTGGTTCTTCGCGCTATTTCCTGACGTTCATTGACGATTCGTCTAGATACATATTCGTATATTTTCTAAAAGAGAAAAGTGAAGTGCTCGCAAAATTCAAACTTTTCAAGAACTTTGTGGAAAACCAGACTGGTAAAAGGGTTCGCCAGCTTAGAAGTGACAACGGAGGCGAATACACGGGAAATCAATTCAAACATTTTTTACAAGAATGTGGAATAAAACATCAACTGTCCGCACCTTACACGCCCCAACAAAACGGCGTCGCTGAGCGTGTAAATCGTACTCTCGTGGAGATGGCAAGAAGCTTAATACTAACATCGTCTTTAGAAGAGGAGTTTTGGGGAGAAGCGGTTTCAACAGCAGCATATTTACGAAATCGAGTTCTTACAAACGCTTTACCTGATTTGAAGACTCCGTACGAACTATTTCATGGTAAATCTCCATCAGTATCACATCTTAAGATATTTGGTTCTGCAGCCATAGTTTTGAACAAAAGACATACACGCAAGTTTGAACCCAAAGGCAAAAAAATAATAATGGTTGGTTACTCTGATAACTCAAAAGCATATCGACTGTTTGATGTCGAAAAAAGAATTATTGTCATCAGTAGAGATGTAATTTTTCCGGAAGGAGTTGTGCAAGCAGATTTTACTACAGAAACAAACTGGCCGAGTAATGATCAATTAATTTTATCGAGCCAAGAAAATGTGGGTCCAGCCTGTGACGAAAATATTAATGAAACGGAATGTGAAGGAAACGTTGCACAACAAAGTGATATTAATGAAAGTGTAAATAATGAAGTGAAAATTGGCCCTGGAAGGCCGAAAATTATTCGTACCGGTCAAAGAGGTCGACCAAGAAAACAATTTAATATATTGAATTCGGTAAAACAAGTGGATAACGTGAATATACCAGTATCTGCATCAGAAGCTTTAAACGGAGACAATGCGTCAAACTGGAAGGAGGCGATGGAAGAGGAGTTTTCCTCATTGTTAAAAAACGATACTTGGGAACTGTGTGAACTACCCAAAGGGCAAAAATCAGTTGGGTGCAAGTGGGTCTACAACATAAAAAAGGACGAAAATGGAAAGATCAACAAATTTAAGGCTCGACTAGTGGCTAAAGGGTGCAGTCAACAATACGGCGTGAATTACGATGACATTTTTTCACCAGTGGTCCGCTACGCCACAATTAGGATGCTCATTGCCTTAGCTGTCGAGCATGAGCTGTATCTCCATCAACTTGATATTTCAAGCGCCTACTTAAACAGCGAGCTTCATCATGATGTATTTATGAAGCAACCTGAAGGTTTCGTCGATGAAAATTATCCGGACCGAGTGTTAAAGCTGAAGAAGTCACTTTATGGTCTGAAACAAAGCGGACGTGAATGGAACGCCACATTAGATTCCGTCCTGAAGCAGATTGGTTTTCATCCCTGCCCGAGTGAACCATGCATTTATACGAAAAAGCATGGAGGTAATTTCAATGTTATAACCGTTTACGTTGACGATTTAATTATAGGTAGCAACACCAAAACTGAACTGATGGAAATCAAGAAAAGTATTGCATTTGCTTTTGATCTGGTGGATGGAGGCCAACTACATCACTTCCTTGGACTAGAGATCCAGCGAGAAGGAGAGACGGGCGCGATAACGCTAAGCCAGCAGCAATACGTCAAAAACATCTTGCGACAAAATAACATGGAACTTTGTCGACCAGTTTCAACACCATTGGTACCAGGTACGCAAGTAAAATGTGACAAAACTAGCTGCGAGCGTGTGGACCAGCTTGAGTATCAGTCTCTCATCGGTGCGCTGACACACCTGGCTGTATTGACACGTCCCGACATAGCGCACTCTGTCTCCAAATTGGCACAGTGCAACAAGGACCCGCACATGGAGCACTTGACTTTAGTGAAGCATGTATTGCGCTACCTGAGTCACACAACTGAGTACAAGCTTCACTTCGAAAAAACTGGGCAACCGATTCGTGGCTTCGTAGATGCAGATTGGGGAGGCGATGTAACTGATCGTAAGTCCTTCACTGGTCATGCATTTGTGCTGGCAAATGCAGTCTTCTCGTGGGAGTCGAAAAAACAACATATTGTCGCCCTAAGCAGCACAGAGGCTGAATATGTTGCTCTCTCTTCAGCTGCAAAAGAGGCAATATATTTGAAGAAGCTGATGAATGAGATGGGATTCAACTGTGATCAACCATTGCAGATAAATAGCGATAATCTTGGTGCACAGCAATTGGTCAAAAACCCCATTTATCATTCGCGCAGCAAACACATTAGCATTAAGTACCACCATATCAGAGATTCATTCAAAAATAATGAGATAAGCTTGAATTATATAGCATCAAATGATTTAATGGCTGACGTGCTAACGAAAAACTTGCCAAAAATAAAGCACCGAAAATTTGTAAATGAAATGGGGCTAAAGTAATCGGTATTGTTTAAAATGAAATTGTAAAATGAATTGTGAGAAGGAGTGTTGGAAATGTATGCACCACATTCAAGGCACAATCCATTTTTCCTTAGTGTGGCAACACTGAACATCGTTGCCATCTGTACATATTCTTTCATAGGTTAAGTTAGTGATTGCAACGCGCTTGAACAGCCAACACGTATTATTGTATCTTTGGTTAATAAATGCTTTGAACTCAAACCAAACTTTTAATAAAAAGTGCATATAGTTAATTTTATCAAAAATAATGTAAAATAACATATAAGCATATGTATACAAAATTATATTTAAGTAAGAATTACCATGAATTTAGTTAAACAAAAAAAAAAAAAAAAAAAAAAAATATGTACCAATTGTAAGCCACCCTAAGTGAACCATAAGCTTTTGATGCAAATTATTTGATTAAAATTGTCCAAAGATTGTAAAAGTGTATGGATTAGAGAGAAAAAAAAAAGAAAAAAAAAAAAATTTTCCCATTACAAAAAATTTTTTTTTTTTCCCCCCCAAAGGGAGAGGGTGTTGTGTACAACCTAAAACAGAAAAGTCAAACTAACAAATGTGAAAACAAACACTGTCAGCCATCTTTTTTTCGCTCACCATTGATGGCAGCGACAACTGACCACCAAGCGGTCAAGACGAACAACAAGTAAATGATTAATTATTTTTTTGAATCCAAAACCGATCCATACACTATAGCGATTTACGTATTTTATGTATGATATATATAGGAGAAAAATTATGCAATAAAACACAGTCTGACTTGGTAAGCCATACTTGAATAGGCGACCATAAAGACAGAGAGAAACTTAAAATATATCTTTCAATTTATTTTCTTGCATCAAATCACTCTGAGCTAATGCTAAAGGGGCGGTTAAATTCGCCACGCAAAAGCGACGAGTAAATTTGAAATAATAAAAATTGAAGTTAAAGTCGAAGGATTCAAGAGTTAAAAAAATTTAATAGATTAGGTTGTTCAGTCCTCGATCTGACCTAGGAACAAGAAGAGAATCTTCGGTTACCGTTACTTTTCAAGAGGAAGGCGATGGGTACCAGTAGAGTTAGCGCAGACCATTATGGTGACGCGATCTTTACTGACTTTGTGGCCGGGAGCACTCTGTTCTCTTTTAGATGCTAGGGTTTTTCTCGGCAAAGCTTTCCAATTCAAACCAGTCTCATCAGCATTGTAAACAAGATCAGGGTCGTAGTTTTCAGTTTCTTTTTTAAAAGTGTTCAAAAATTTATTAGCAGCTTCACTATCAGCAGAAATTTTTTCACCAGCAATATGCAGTTCCCGAATGCCGTGCCTATTTTTGAAATTGCGGATCCATCCAGTGCTTGCCTTGAAACCAGCTTCACCAATTTTTCACTGAACATTCGTGCCTTTTCACATAAAATCGGTCCTGAAATCGATTGTCCAATAGTTCGTTGCTGCAGAAACCATGTAAAGACAGCATGCTGTTCATCCTTTGAATTTTTCATTACTTTTCGTGACGAACATCCATCATCAGTTTCCAACGCAGTCATAAAACTTAAAATTTTTTTACTGTTATTTTTAATATCAGTTATTGTAGCCGCTCCGACACCAAATCTATCTGCCAGTACCTTTACCGCCATACCTTTTTTTAACTGCTTGATTATTTCCACTTTGTCCTTTAGTGAGAGGACGACACGTTTCCGCTTTGCATTCATTTTGGTTAGGAGAGGGAGGAGCTCACTGACAGTAATTCAGTGTTATTGAGTTGACAAAAAAAAACAAACGTTCCAACGTTCCGTTTCACGGAAGCCGCACGATGCAAAACATGTATGTACATGGTGTCTTGCCTCTAGCTTTCAACTATAACATTTGAAATATATCTGGATTTCAGCGAGTTCCAACTTATTACAACAAAACAAAAGAAAAATTACTTGGTTTTACACGCTTAGGACCGATTCGGATAATTGGCGATTCGGTTAATCGGCGTTCGGATAATCGGCGTTCCACTGTATATATATATATATATATATATATATATATATATATATATATATATATATATATATATATATATATATATATATATAATAATTTCTCGCATATACATACATTTATTTATTTGAATCTTTGAATCTTTGCTTTCTTCTTCACCCCACTTTGGAGGATTGTGGGAAAGTGGAGTGAAATCAGCAAAAACACATTTAAAAAAAACCATGGGAAACACATTACTTACTTATGAAGAGCTAAGTACATTGTTGGCCCAGATCGAAGCCAGGCTGAACCAACAAGACCCAAGGATATTACAGCTCTAACGCCAGGACATTTTATTATAGGATGACCACTAATTATGCCACCAGAACCTAGCTTTTTCGATGAAAATGTGAATAACTTAGATCGTTATAATCACATTCAAAAACTTACTCAGTCATTTTGGGCTCGATGGAGTAAGAAATATTTGCATCGTTTACAACAACGTCTAAAGTGGGTGACACAACAACCAAATCTGAAGGAAAACGAACTAGTTTTAGTAAAGGATGACAGACTGCCTCCTGCACATTGGTTATTAGGAAGAATTATTAGCACACATCCAGGAAGGGATAATTTGACAAGAGTGGTGACCATAAAAACACAATATAATATAATCAAAGGACCCATTACAAAAGTTTGTCCAACACCCATAATGTCTTCAAATCAGACAACACCGAATCATAAAGAATATTGAAACTGGTCGTTTCAACGCGGGGAGTATGTTGTGACTTCATAGTCTTTAAATTAAGAATTGATTAATTGTTCAAATGCTATTGATTTTGTTTAACTTTTTACTGTAAAATTTGAATTAAATTATCTGATCATAGCAAATGTAAAATCTGTCGAAATGAAAAAATATGAAAAACAATGCAGTTGAAAAAGTTGAAGAATTGAGTTTACATGTTTCGAAAAGTCGATTAACAATAAAATTGGATAAAATTGATAGGGGTTTTAAATATTTGGAAGAGCTGGTAGAGCTTTTTTTGTAGAATTGCGGCATCAGCCAAAACCGTTCAATTTATAGATATTTGTTGTTACAGCGTTCCTGTAGGAACTTTTCGTTGTCGAGACTTCGTGTGGAAACCAATTTGCCCTAAGAAATAGCAAGCAGACATCATATCGATCAAAGGCAATCATGGAGTTTGTAAAGATTATGTAAACCTTTACCAAGAAATTCAAACATTAACTGTCCGCAGTGTGAAAAAAAAGTCATTTCGAGACAGAGGCGGTTAATGTTTACGTGGAGCCGATGTTATACACAGACTATATATGTTTAACAAAAGTGGTTATGTAGTCACTGAAACAGAGTTTCGTTAAAATATTTAAGAATGTTATTTTTGCAGGTCTAAGGAGTCGAAAAATGAATTGATTTTTTGACATTTTTAGACGGGCAAGGCATTCCGCATGTTTACTTTCGCCAGACTGTAAAAAGCTGACCATTTACACCTAAAGCCTCCTTGGTACTACCAAATAGCATTGTCAGCGTTAACATAAATGTTATTTTTTAATATTTTCATCAAAGTGATCCACTTTTATAATCACGCTTCTCATCAATCGGCAATATCATCGCCTATTTTGCTTTCCAGAATGCCGTTTTGGGTTGAACTCCGCGTCTTTAATTTTTCACGATTGTTTACGCTTGTGCAGTTTTACTACTTGCTATCTTTTTGTCAATGCACTTCAAATGTTCGTTGCAATATTTCTGTTTCATAGACAGAGTGGCCCAAAAGTTTCTCCCCACCTATTTAAGTAAACGCATTATTCATTACCCGTTGCCAAAATTTATCCCTTCTCAGTTTATCAACAACCCTAAGTGGAGGTCAAATATCAACTCTTCAGCTACCGTAAGGATCATACTGTGCTTAGCTACGACGGCGTTAACATCAATAATAGCTGAGCAAAGCGATATAGTGCATTTCCAGGAAAAAAAATATTAAACATCATTTTTTCCTATAGTCAGGTACAGAGACGTACCCTTTTTAAAGCTAATTTGAATTACCCGGGTAATTAAGGGTCTTTCTGCGAACCTTTCTGTGAAATTTTATTGCTCCTGTCCTCAAGGATCCTTTTTCATTGCCGTGTTTATCGTGAGTAGTGATTCTTCTTAGAACAATTTGTACACGCTATCTGAAAAATCATTATTTTTTTGAAGTCTATTCTAGAGGACTTTTGTGCTTCTTCATTATGGCTTCAAATAGGACACAAACAAGGATTCAAATTCAAACTCTTGGCGAAATAGGAAAATCCGTTTCCGAAATATCAAGGACACTAGTCGTCGACAGGAAGACCGTATGATTATGGCTAGAAAGGAGGAAAGGCGATGTACAGGACAAAGGGCGTTCCGGTAGACTGACAACTCTTTCACCGACAACAAAAATAAAAATAAGGAAGATGATGGGAAACAAGCCAGGCATTGGAACAAGGACAGCGACCAAAAGGATAAATCACTCCCAAAATTACCAACAACGGCGAAAGACAACGTCTCGATCAACGGTTCAACGGTACATTACATCGACGAATTGGGAAAAACATGCCTATAAGAGACGAGAAAAGCCGCTTCTTACTGCAAAGAATGTCACAGGTAGACTTAACTTCTGTAGAAGGTTGCAAAGCGAAGGATTCTGTGAAGATAGTGCTCTTGGAAGGTCTAAGAGAGCTAACGTACTTTTTACGGATGAATCCCCAATTGATTTGCACCCAACGCTGAGTAGGCAAAATATGAGAGTATGAACAAGTTATCCGAAATTTGACCTCGAAATAATGGTTGCCGGAGGAATCAGCTCACGTGGAAAGTCGATACTTCATGTTGTTGAGCAAAACACAACCGTAGATGGATCCTATTACCGGAACAACATTTTACCAGCTTAGGCAGCATGTCAGGATGACAGAAGACACTGTCCACATAAAAATTTGGTAATTCTTATGCAGGATGGGGCACGAGCGCATACAGCAAAAGCAACATTGACACTGGCAAAATCGATGTTTCCAACTGTTTGGGAAGATTGGCCTGGAAACTCTCCTGATCTTAACCCAATCGAACACGTTTGGGCTAGACTTCAAGAGAGTGTATTTAGACATCTGCTGCCGAAGAATAGACGACAATTAATTGCAAGAGTACAGGAAGAATGGAGAAGCTGCACCGAGGCCGAATTAGAAAATTTATGTGATAGTTTTGGACTACGTATTTAAGAATGTATAGATAATAACGGTAGACATACGCATTATTAGTAATAAGAAACTGTATTATGTAAGCATTACAAATAAATTTGAATTTAAATTATGTTTGTTGGTTTGCTGTTTATAACAAAAAGTTTGTGGCGAGAAAATTTTGGTCCACTCTGTATATATATATATATATATATATATATATATATATATATATATATATATATATATATATATATATATATAAATATATATATACATATACATATATATATATATATATATATATATATATATATATATATATATATATATATAAATATATATATATATATAAATATATATATATATATATATATATATATATATATATATATAAATATATATATATATATATATATATATATATATATATAAATATATATATATATATATATATATATATATATATATATATATATATATATATATATATGTATATGTATATATATATATATATTTATATTTATATATATATATATATATATATATATATATATATATATATATGTATATATATATATATATATATATATATATATATATATATATATATATATGTATATATATATATATATATATATATATATATATATATATATATATATATATATATATATATATATATATGTATATATATATATATATATATATATATATATATATATATATATATATATATATATATATATATATATATATATATATAACTTAACACGCGCCCAAATTAGAGAGAACATCATTAATGTCCGGTATTGGGTACGCATCAGAGATGGTTACCGAGTTTAGTTTGCGATAGTCAAAAACCATTCGGAATTTCCTTTCGCCTGAAGCGTCTTGCTTCTTCGGGACAATCCAAACTGGTGCGTTATATGGGGATTTTGATGGCCTTATGATGTTATCATCCAGTAGTTTTTGTATTTCTTTCTCTACTTCATCTTTAAGGGCCATCGGGTAGGGATAAGATTTTGCATAGACTGGGTCATTGGTAGTGGTGCGAATTTCGCCCTTGACGGAGGTGGTGTATGTCAGTTTTTCGTTCGGCTCAGAGAATAGATTAGGGTACTTTCCTAAGATCTGTTTAAGTTGTTTGTTTTGTTCTTCAGTCAGATGAGAAGTTCGTAAATTTAGGTGGTTAACTGCTTGTGAGATTTGTTGCTTCAATGGAATTTTAAAATTATGTTTAATGGTCATAAAGTCGTTATTAGTATGGATGACAGCCTGAAGTGCCTTTAAGCTGTCATTTTCGATTATTCCGGCGAAGGTTTTAAGAGGCGGCAAAAGATAAAATTTGAGCTTATTAATTTTAGGGCCGAATAGACTGACACAAGCATGTTGTGTTATATCTATTGGTCCACCGACTGAGTTGGCTCTAAAAGGTTTATCGTTTGGGATAGGATTTCGTATAAATCGTGGCTGGATATAATTCTTATTCGAACCGGTATCGATTAAGAATTTTAGGGTTTCTCCGCTCTTCGCAGCGTATTCCATATACGGTAGCGAAGAGCTTAGCAGTCTAAAAAATGTATTTCGTCCTGTTGCTCCTGATTGTCAATATGGTAATTGTTTCCTGGGTTAGTTTCGTCTGAAGGTGAGTCTTCGCAGGCATTATGTTCATTGCGTTCGTCATAGTAGTAATGTTCGTCACACTGGTAATGTTCGTCGTACATGGGATCGTGAGCGTCATTTGTGTTTGTAGCACTATTTTCCAGATTAAAAATTCTTTGCTGCTTGTTAGGTACATGTGCATGTTGAGAGGTGGCGCGTTTATGAGCACCTTGATGTTGCTGTCTAAGTGGCGGTCTATTCTGATAATTTACCGCTTGTGATCTGATAGACTGGTCAACGTCCATTGGCTCGTATTGCCGTGGTTTAGGTGGTAGCGGTCTGTGGTTCGGGTTGAAAGCGTTAGGGTGATAGGTTTGTCTGCGGAATTGTGGTGGCTGTGGGTTGTTAGGATTATTGAGTAATTCAGGGAAGAAATCGCGTCTGGGGATGTGAGGTGCCGAGGACTTATGTTGTGCATCAAGGTGGAATTGGGGGTGGTGTACTAGATGGCATGCTCAAATGATTTCTTCGCGTTGTCGTGTGCGAATGATGCGCGTGCTGAGACCTGTAATCTACGTTTTGAAGCTTCAAACATAAGTGTAAGGCCTGCGGTAGATCTACAGGTTCACGGATGCTCAGTAAGCGTGGTAGATCACCTTTGAGACCGCGCACGAAGGTATCAAGGGCTTTGTCCCGGTAAGCTTGGGTCATATTGCGCAAGGTTTCCTGGCCCATGTCCATTGCCGATAGCTTATTTAGGATGAGCGATAGATGGTGATACACGATTTGGTAGAATTCATGGATGGTGCTATTACCCTGCACCAGCATCGTCATCTGGTACTCGAGGGTACCAAGATCACGTTTATCGGCATAGTGCAAGGTTAAGCATTTTGAAATTTTCGGCCAATTCAACGGTGTATTATAGGATTCAAGGGCTATATCAGCCTGTCCTATGATCTTGTTCCGTATTACCGACAGAATACCGAAATATTTGGGTGTGCCTTGTAGGTGTGCGTAGATTTTTAAGATTCTTTCTACGCTCTTTCTCCACGAGGAAAACTCACTAGCATCACCCGAGAATGTTCGTAAGCTCTTTACGACATCAGGGATTTTATCCATGTCGGATAAATCCCTTTCATTATCAATGTTTATAGGGACATCATACTCATTATTTGCATCTGATGCAGGATTCATATAAGAATCGAAAAGCCGTCTGCCCTCAATTCGTAAGGTGTTCGATACTAACTGTGTCACTAGTTGCACGAGGTCAGCGTTAAGCTGGTTATTTCCGACATTTTGTGGGTTGGAAGGAATAGGAGGAATAGCTTGATCTCCAACTTCGATTTGAGGGGGAATTTCTCCCAAATTTAAACGTGAGGGTCGAATGAGATTGCTCGGGTTTGACATTCTCGTAAGGTAAGATTCGCTTTATAATTTATACAACTAGAGACCACTTTCACAATAAAAAAACCACTTTCACAAACAAATTACTTTCACGATTGTATCACTTCAATATAAAATTATTGATCACTCGATATAAGAATATTTTCACTTAAATAACTGATAAATATGACAAAATGTCACAACTTTAAAATTTGCTTTGTAAATTTTTTCTTCATGTATTTTAATAATTTTCTTCTCGATATGTATGTTACTATTTTTCTAGTTTACAATTATTTTACTGATTCTGATTCACTGTTGTGTCAATATATCAATATAATTTTTCCTTTTTGCTCTTTTGTTGTTTTTTTTTCCTTATTTTGGACTTTACAATTATAAAAAGTCTTGAATTATTACTTACAGTATTACTAAAATGTTCAAAGCCTGCATGCTGGTTTAAGTTTTTCGTCTGTAGCTTCCAGGATTCCGCGCAGGTGGCTAAGTCTGCTTTCTTAGGGATATCACACGGTTGCTTACTGTTGACCACTTCTTTCGCTGCTGAGGGCGGCTGTTAACTCCGTTAACTTCTGTTTACCTTTATGGTTACTGGGGGGCCTCTTTTCCTCAAAACACCACGATGCCGGCTTGGTTATCGCGCGACCTTTTTAAATAAATTCTATCACGACGGTATTTTGTTCACAAAGATTTTTCCCGTACTCGAGAAGTATTGGACCACTTTCCAGCCTCAGAAGTGATTTTAGCGAGCTAACTATGGCTTATGCTCGATCCAATATCTTTACCTCGATTAGTTCCCGTACTACTCGTACTAACTCGCGGAACTTAGCGAAAAGAAATTTATCTACCTTATTAAACGCGGTGTAGCGAAGAGTGGTCCCTGCTCGGGCGCCAGTTAATAAAACTCCGTCGAGTTTCTTTAAAAAAATACCAGCAAGGCAAAACCTTGCGTCTTTATTTTACAATTACAAATTCATAACAACTAGTACAATCGATTATGAGTGGTATTTATTTGCTACAAATCGCTGATACGGCGTCTGACTGCAATTTGCAGTTTCGATGAATTTTGCTGTGAAGGTGTTTTACACCTGGCGATGACCTGACGCTGTCGATGACCGGGCGCGTGTTAAGTTATATATATATATATATATATATATATATATATATATATATATATATATATATATATATATATACATATATATATATATATATATATATATATATATATATATATATATATATATATATATATATTTATATATATATATTTATATATATAAATATATATATACATATACATATACATATATATATATATATATATATATATATATATATATATATATATATATATATTTATATATATATATATATATATATATATATATATATATATATATATATATATATATATATATATATATATATATATATATATTAATATAAAATTCAACGATTTAAGCCTCATGACTATCGTTGTAGCCTACTTTCCTGGAGGCAATTCCAATAGTGATAAAACTAAGTCTTTTAAGCGCGACTTAGTCACGCTTACAAACTCGAAAAACAACTTTGTTATCTCTGGAGATTTCAACTGTAGGCACTCTCTCTGGGGCTGTTTGAGAGCTAACCAGTGGGGAAAAGCTCTGCATCATGTATATACAGTTAAAGACTTCCACATTCTATACCCAGCTGAGCCAACATATTATCCTCAAAATAAAAAGCTTAGGCCATCTACACTTGATATAGTTCTAACCAATCGACCTGAGTTTGTCACACAACCTTCAGTTTCATGCGAACTATCTGCAGATCACGTACCTGTCCACTTCACACTAAACAAAACTGTTTTAAATAAAGATTTACAAGTCTTGGATTATTGCAAAGCCGATTGGGAAAAATTTCGCAAAGTAGCTACCAACTCGATTCAATTAAGGTATTTGTCCCTTCACAATATACAAAAAACAGAACAAATTGACTCGTGTATTCAAATATTTGAAAAAACAATCAGGAAAGCAATAGATTGTGCTATACCTAAAATCGCTTCTAAGTCATTGTCCCGGTCGATTCTTCCTCTTCAATTGCAAAACCTCATAAGAAAACGTAATCAAGCAAGAAGATACTGGCAAAGAAACAGAAATTCTCAAAAAAAAAAGGCCTCCAGGATCTCAACATAGAAGTACGGCAAAAGCTATTCGACTGGCGTAATAAAGAATGGAATAAAAAAATCAAGCACTTAAACAAGGCATCCAAACCATTCTGGAATCTAACAAAGTCTCTACGTAAACGGTACCAGACTATTCCAGCGTTAAATATCGAAGAACAGCTTGTTGTCTCTCCTCAAGAGAAGGCAGAGAGGATCGGAGAAACTTTTCGAAAATATCACAATTCGAATCAATTCACAGTAGACCAAACCCTGGAACGAAAAGTTAAAGACGATTGGCTTTTTATAGACAGTGCAAAACTGCCAGCAAAAATGCACTTTAAACCTAGAGATGTCATGCATGTCATTCAGAAGCTGCGCGTAAACAAATCAGCTGGAGATGACGGTCTGAATCCCCTTATCTACAAAAACATGCCCAGAAAATGCATTGTATTTCTCACATACATTTATAATGCTTGTATGAATCTATCGTACTTCCCAAGAGCTTGGAAGAATGCTAAAGTAGTTCCAATTTTAAAACCCGGTAAACCTGCGCATGAAATCAATAGTTATAGACCGATTAGTCTGCTTAATGTAGTGTCCAAAATTTTTGAAAAGCTTATTCACAAGCTTCTTGTAAATCACACAGAACAAAACAACATTATCCCTGCCATACAGTGTGGATTTCGTCCCGGCTTAAGTACAAACCACCAGCTAAAAAGACTCTCATCGGACATAAAAAAGTCATTTAGTAGCCAAAAGTCAGTAGGTGCTATCTTCCTGGATATTCAAAAAGCCTTTGACACGGTTTGGCACAATGGTCTCCTACATAAGCTACTTAAGTTCAAATACCCTCTTGGCTTAGTAAAAATAATTCAAAGTTTTCTCACCAATAGAACCTTCTATATAAAAATAAACGACGTGAAGTCATCGAATTTTGAAATTCCTGCAGGTGTACCCCAGGGGTCAGTGCTTAGCCCGACCTTATATGGAATATATACATCTGATATTCCTCAAATATCACACTGTGATCTGGCCTTATTTGCGGATGACACAGCAATTTATACTTCCCATGAAGATCCTATAATTATCACATGCAGACTGGAAAGAGGCTTGTTACAGCTTAACGACTATTTTTCACAATGGAAAATAAAAATGAACGAACAAAAAACGCAGGCAATTTATTTCACAAGAAAACGGTCGCCTAGATTCAAACCACAAGGTCTTGTTCATTTAAATTCTCTGGGTATCGAGTGGAGCGAAAATGTTAAATACTTAGGTATAATATTGGATACAAAGCTAACGTTGAACTCTCACATCGCCAGTCGTAGCAAAGCAACAAGCCAGTTAATTAAAGCACTGTATCCGCTAATTAATCGGAAATCCAAACTTAACCTCGAAAACAAATTACTCCTATTCAAAGCTATTTTTCAACCCACTCTGACATATGCGGCTCCGTTATTAAATGAAACGTCAAAAACGAACCTTATGAAGATTCAGAGATTGCAAAATAAAGTCCTAAAAATTATGCTTGATCTTCCCCCGTGGTTCCCTACTAGGACATTACATGAAGCCACTAGAATCGATCTTATCAAAGATCGACTACGGAAAATCACCATAAAATTCAGACTTTCTTGTATTGCATCACCTAGCCCCCTCTACAATGAGTTATATTTATAAGTTTTATAGTTAATTTTTAAAAATTAAAAAAAAGTTAGTTGTTAAAATGTAGCGTAAGAAGGTAGTCTGTAAGAAATTCAGCAAGGTTTTGAGATTTTCCTTCAAAATTATGAGGTTTGTTTAGCCATGGTTAGTTTTTCCCTCAATAAATTCTATTATTAATAAGTGAAACTCTCAGCACCATAATAATTATAACATTAGCTGAAAAGACATATATTGTCTGAACTCTAAACATAGTACATCAGTATCTCAACTAAAAATGTGAATTATAACCAATGAGAAACAATAAATTAAAATTAAAATAAAATAAACAATGTTTTAAAGAATAATAATAAGCAAGTTGTAATTAATCAAATGTATAATGAGCGCATTAATAAAATAACGAGAATAACTAATGAAATTGAAAAGCTATTAAAAGAAGAGAAAAGAACTGACAATAATATTGTTGTAGAAATTCAGTTTAAAATTAAATTAATTAAAGAAGAACTAAAGAATATCAATTACGCCATCCATTGGGCAAAAATGGGTATCATAAACTCACTCATTTTATCTAAGACAGAAATTAAATTAGCTACTGATACCCTTCAAAAAGAATTGTTACCATTCTCAACAATTGAAGAAGCATTAGACTTCGCTGAGATCAAAATCATTATAAATAACGCAACAATTCTATACATTATTAACATACCAATTACAAAAACAGAAATCTATCAAACGTTACTTGTTAAGCCAATCAAAAAAGGAAATTTGATAAACGACATTGTGTTTGACAAAATTTTGAAGAATGAAGAAAAAATCTATGGAATCTATAAGAATTGTAAATCCTTCAATAACTTATTCATTTGTAAAGAATCTGACATCTTAGATATAAGCGCACAAATTGTATACCTAAATTGCTAAAAAGTTCAAATGCCACCTGCAACAAGGTAAATGACCAACATGTACCAACCATCGACGAAATTTCGCCCGGATGCCTGCTATTAAATGGATTTGCTGGACAATTAGAAGTTGAAAACTCAACGCACAACCTTAACGGCACTTACCTCGTCAAATTTCACAACACCACAATA
Organism: Nemotelus pantherinus; assembly: GCA_963978885.1. Classification (NCBI taxonomy): domain Eukaryota; kingdom Metazoa; phylum Arthropoda; class Insecta; order Diptera; family Stratiomyidae; genus Nemotelus; species Nemotelus pantherinus. Next base: position 139,302,236 of record OZ022263.1, read on the forward strand.
ACAATACAAAGACAAACATATGTCTCACAAGAAGTGTCTACCATTCAAGTACTCCCCGCTATACTACAGCCGCCCCATGAAGGTAAAATACATCAAGAGCGCCTATCACTAGAGATGTTGAACGAGATACATATAAACAACACCGATAAAATCGAGATGCTGCAAACCGAAAGCAGAATACATCAATTTACATCATACGGTCTAACCGCATTATTAGCGATCACAGCATCTGCATATTTGCTTTGGAGACTTCATCTGAAAGGAGGTAATCCTGAAATAATAATAACTCCATCCATTCCAGAGATCAAATCACCGCAACCTGTAGCACCACCACCGCTTATCATTCCACCGAGCATACCGCAGCCAAGATTCAACAATCTCCCATATTTCTGACGATCGGGGACTATCGTATCCAATAGGGGAAGAGTTAACACGCGCCCGGTCATCGACAGCGTCAGATCATCGCCAGGTGTAAAACACCTTCACAGCAAAATTCATCGAAACTGCAAATTGCAGTCAGACGCCGCATCAGCGCTTTGTAGCAAATAAATACCACTCATAATCGATTGTACTAGTTGTTAAGAATTTGTAATTGTAAAATAAAGACGCAAGGTTTTGCCTTGCTGGTATTTTTTTAAAGAAACTCGACGGAGTTTTATTAACTTATATAATTTAGTTTTTTTCTTGAAGCTTCGTTCTAAACTCTTCCCTTTGCTTTCGACTTGGAAAGCGATAAATTAATTTTTTTTTATGTCACTTTTTTACTAATTTTCGAAGAATATATATATATATATATATATATATATATATATATATATATATATATATATAGTATATATATATATAGTATATATATATATATATATATATATATATATATATATATATATATATATATATATATATATATATATATATATATATATATATATATATATGTGTATATATGTATATATGTATATATATATATGTATATATGTATATATATATATATATATATATATATATATATATATATATATATATATATATATATATATATATATATATATATATATATATATATATATATATATATATATATATATATATATGTATATATATATATATATATATATATATATATATATATATATATATATATATATATATATATATATATATATATATACACAGTGGTGGCCAAATAAAATGCGACACATACACACAAGCGAAATTACCTAGAAAATCGTATTTTTGTGGCCCTTTTAAACCAAATTTACTGGAAAAATCCCATGCGGGGCTAATTACATACCTTTTCGTTCAGGTATCGTGACAGAGTCCGCTTCGGTCACTCGTTCAGTCTAGTTTGACCGT
>OZ022263.1:139313591-139343591 GCA_963978885.1 Nemotelus pantherinus
TGGACTTTCCAGCAGAATAATGCCAACATTCATTCCAGTCGTGAAACAATGAGATGGATGGAAATTAATTCCATGAAGATAATGGATTGGCCAGCGTGTTCGCCTGACCTGAACCCCATTGAACACATTTTGGGGATTCTTGTCAGACGGGTATATGCTGAAAATCGGCAATATGAATCACTGGCGGAATTGAAAGCGGCGATTCTTGATGAATGGCGGAAAATCGAACCTGCATTATTAGAAAAATTGATCAATTCCATGGAAAAACGGATTTTTGATTTGATAAAATCAAAAAAAGATTGTATTAATTACTAAGCTTTTGTGAATTTTGAAATTAATTTTAATAAACATTTTATTTTGTTGGAAACTTTATCTGGGTTATAAATATGAAACGCAAAAAAATACCGAATTTTCCAGGACTGCAGTAAAAAATAGCCTTAACGGGAAATGGCTCTCAGAAATGTAATCCTACACAGATTCTCAATCAGTTTACCATAAAGTTTGGAGTGACCAATTATTTCAGTCCAAAATAATTGAAAATTGTCATGTGGGTTATAAATATGAAACGGAGTGTATATATATATATATATATATATATATATATATATATATATATATATATATATATATATATATATATTCTTCGAAAATTAGTAAAAAAGTGACATAAAAAAAAATTAATTTATCGCTTTCCAAGTCGAAAGCAAAGGGAAGAGTTTAGAACGAAGCTTCAAGAAAAAAACTAAATTATATAAGTTAATAAAACTCCGTCGAGTTTCTTTAAAAAAATACCAGCAAGGCAAAACCTTGCGTCTTTATTTTACAATTACAAATTCTTAACAACTAGTACAATCGATTATGAGTGGTATTTATTTGCTACAAAGCGCTGATGCGGCGTCTGACTGCAATTTGCAGTTTCGATGAATTTTGCTGTGAAGGTGTTTTACACCTGGCGATGATCTGACGCTGTCGATGACCGGGCGCGTGTTAACTCTTCCCCTATTGGATACGATAGTCCCCGATCGTCAGAAATATGGGAGATTGTTGAATCTTGGCTGCGGTATGCTCGGTGGAATGATAAGCGGTGGTGGTGCTACAGGTTGCGGTGATTTGATCTCTGGAATGGATGGAGTTATTATTATTTCAGGATTACCTCCTTTCAGATGAAGTCTCCAAAGCAAATATGCAGATGCTGTGATCGCTAATAATGCGGTTAGACCGTATGATGTAAATTGATGTATTCTGCTTTCGGTTTGCAGCATCTCGATTTTATCGGTGTTGTTTATATGTATCTCGTTCAACATCTCTAGTGATAGGCGCTCTTGATGTATTTTACCTTCATGGGGCGGCTGTAGTATAGCGGGGAGTACTTGAATGGTAGACACTTCTTGTGAGACATATGTTTGTCTTTGTATTGTTATTGTGGTGTTGTGAAATTTGACGAGGTAAGTGCCGTTAAGGTTGTGCGTTGAGTTTTCAACTTCTAATTGTCCAGCAAATCTATTTAATAGCAGGCATCCGGGCGAAATTTCGTCGATGGTTGGTACATGTTGGTCATTTACCTTGTTGCAGGTGGCATTTGAACTTTTTAGCAATTTAGGTATACAATTTGTGCGCTTATATCTAAGATGTCAGATTCTTTACAAATGAATAAGTTATTGAAGGATTTACAATTCTTATAGATTCCATAGATTTTTTCTTCATTCTTCAAAATTTTGTCAAACACAATGTCGTTTATCAAATTTCCTTTTTTGATTGGCTTAACAAGTAACGTTTGATAGATTTCTGTTTTTGTAATTGGTATGTTAATAATGTATAGAATTGTTGCGTTATTTATAATGATTTTGATCTCAGCGAAGTCTAATGCTTCTTCAATTGTTGAGAATGGTAACAATTCTTTTTGAAGGGTATCAGTAGCTAATTTAATTTCTGTCTTAGATAAAATGAGTGAGTTTATGATACCCATTTTTGCCCAATGGATGGCGTAATTGATATTCTTTAGTTCTTCTTTAATTAATTTAATTTTAAACTGAATTTCTACAACAATATTATTGTCAGTTCTTTTCTCTTCTTTTAATAGCTTTTCAATTTCATTAGTTATTCTCGTTATTTTATTAATGCGCTCATTATACATTTGATTAATTACAACTTGCTTATTATTATTCTTTAAAACATTGTTTATTTTATTTTAATTTTAATTTATTGTTTCTCATTGGTTATAATTCACATTTTTAGTTGAGATACTGATGTACTATGTTTAGAGTTCAGACAATATATGTCTTTTCAGCTAATGTTATAATTATTATGGTGCTGAGAGTTTCACTTATTAATAATAGAATTTATTGAGGGAAAAACTAACCATGGCTAAACAAACCTCATAATTTTGAAGGAAAATCTCAAAACCTTGCTGAATTTCTTACAGACTACCTTCTTACGCTACATTTTAACAACTAACTTTTTTTTAATTTTTAAAAATTAACTATAAAACTTATAAATATAACTCATTGTAGAGGGGGCTAGGTGATGCAATACAAGAAAGTCTGAATTTTATGGTGATTTTCCGTAGTCGATCTTTGATAAGATCGATTCTAGTGGCTTCATGTAATGTCCTAGTAGGGAACCACGGGGGAAGATCAAGCATAATTTTTAGGACTTTATTTTGCAATCTCTGAATCTTCATAAGGTTCGTTTTTGACGTTTCATTTAATAACGGAGCCGCATATGTCAGAGTGGGTTGAAAAATAGCTTTGAATAGGAGTAATTTGTTTTCGAGGTTAAGTTTGGATTTCCGATTAATTAGCGGATACAGTGCTTTAATTAACTGGCTTGTTGCTTTGCTACGACTGGCGATGTGAGAGTTCAACGTTAGCTTTGTATCCAATATTATACCTAAGTATTTAACATTTTCGCTCCACTCGATACCCAGAGAATTTAAATGAACAAGACCTTGTGGTTTGAATCTAGGCGACCGTTTTCTTGTGAAATAAATTGCCTGCGTTTTTTGTTCGTTCATTTTTATTTTCCATTGTGAAAAATAGTCGTTAAGCTGTAACAAGCCTCTTTCCAGTCTGCATGTGATAATTATAGGATCTTCATGGGAAGTATAAATTGCTGTGTCATCCGCAAATAAGGCCAGATCACAGTGTGATATTTGAGGAATATCAGATGTATATATTCCATATAAGGTCGGGCTAAGCACTGACCCCTGGGGTACACCTGCAGGAATTTCAAAATTCGATGACTTCACGTCGTTTATTTTTATATAGAAGGTTCTATTGGTGAGAAAACTTTGAATTATTTTTACTAAGCCAAGAGGGTATTTGAACTTAAGTAGCTTATGTAGGAGACCATTGTGCCAAACCGTGTCAAAGGCTTTTTGAATATCCAGGAAGATAGCACCTACTGACTTTTGGCTACTAAATGACTTTTTTATGTCCGATGAGAGTCTTTTTAGCTGGTGGTTTGTACTTAAGCCGGGACGAAATCCACACTGTATGGCAGGGATAATGTTGTTTTGTTCTGTGTGATTTACAAGAAGCTTGTGAATAAGCTTTTCAAAAATTTTGGACACTACATTAAGCAGACTAATCGGTCTATAACTATTGATTTCATGCGCAGGTTTACCGGGTTTTAAAATTGGAACTACTTTAGCATTCTTCCAAGCTCTTGGGAAGTACGATAGATTCATACAAGCATTATAAATGTATGTGAGAAATACAATGCATTTTCTGGGCATGTTTTTGTAGATAAGGGGATTCAGACCGTCATCTCCAGCTGATTTGTTTACGCGCAGCTTCTGAATGACATGCATGACATCTCTAGGTTTAAAGTGCATTTTTGCTGGCAGTTTTGCACTGTCTATAAAAAGCCAATCGTCTTTAACTTTTCGTTCCAGGGTTTGGTCTACTGTGAATTGATTCGAATTGTGATATTTTCGAAAAGTTTCTCCGATCCTCTCTGCCTTCTCTTGAGGAGAGACAACAAGCTGTTCTTCGATATTTAATGCTGGAATAGTCTGGTACCGTTTACGTAGAGACTTTGTTAGATTCCAGAATGGTTTGGATGCCTTGTTTAAGTGCTTGATTTTTTTATTCCATTCTTTATTACGCCAGTCGAATAGCTTTTGCCGTACTTCTATATTGAGATCCTGGAAGACTTTTTTGTTTTGAGAATTTCTGTTTCTTTGCCAGTATCTTCTTGCTTGATTACGTTTTCTTATGAGGTTTTGCAATTGAAGAGGAAGAATCGACCGGGACAATGACTTAGAAGCGATTTTAGGTATAGCACAATCTATTGCTTTCCTGATTGTTTTTTCAAATATTTGAATACACGAGTCAATTTGTTCTGTTTTTTGTATATTGTGAAGGGACAAATACCTTAATTGAATCGAGTTGGTAGCTACTTTGCGAAATTTTTCCCAATCGGCTTTGCAATAATCCAAGACTTGTAAATCTTTATTTAAAACAGTTTTGTTTAGTGTGAAGTGGACAGGTACGTGATCTGCAGATAGTTCGCATGAAACTGAAGGTTGTGTGACAAACTCAGGTCGATTGGTTAGAACTATATCAAGTGTAGATGGCCTAAGCTTTTTATTTTGAGGATAATATGTTGGCTCAGCTGGGTATAGAATGTGGAAGTCTTTAACTGTATATACATGATGCAGAGCTTTTCCCCACTGGTTAGCTCTCAAACAGCCCCAGAGAGAGTGCCTACAGTTGAAATCTCCAGAGATAACAAAGTTGTTTTTCGAGTTTGTAAGCGTGACTAAGTCGCGCTTAAAAGACTTAGTTTTATCACTATTGGAATTGCCTCCAGGAAAGTAGGCTACAACGATAGTCATGAGGCTTAAATCGTTGAATTTTATATTAATATATATATATATATATATATATATATATATATATATATATATATATATATATATATATATATATATATATATATATAAATATATATATATATATATATATATATATATATATATATATATATATATATTTATATATATATATATATATATATATATATATATATATATGTATATATATGTATATGTATATGTATATATATATTTATATATATAAATATATATATATATATATATATATATATATATATATATATATATATATATAAATATATATATATATATATATATATATATATATATATATGTATATATATATATATATATATATATATATATATATATATATATATATATATATATATATATATATATATATATATATATATATATATATATTTATAACTTAACACGCGCCCGGTCATCGACAGCGTCAGGTCATCGCCAGGTGTAAAACACCTTCACAGCAAAATTCATCGAAACTGCAAATTGCAGTCAGACGCCGTATCAGCGATTTGTAGCAAATAAATACCACTCATAATCGATTGTACTAGTTGTTATGAATTTGTAATTGTAAAATAAAGACGCAAGGTTTTGCCTTGCTGGTATTTTTTTAAAGAAACTCGACGGAGTTTTATTAACTGGCGCCCGAGCAGGGACCACTCTTCGCTACACCGCGTTTAATAAGGTAGATAAATTTCTTTTCGCTAAGTTCCGCGAGTTAGTACGAGTAGTACGGGAACTAATCGAGGTAAAGATATTGGATCGAGCATAAGCCATAGTTAGCTCGCTAAAATCACTTCTGAGGCTGGAAAGTGGTCCAATACTTCTCGAGTACGGGAAAAATCTTTGTGAACAAAATACCGTCGTGATAGAATTTATTTAAAAAGGTCGCGCGATAACCAAGCCGGCATCGTGGTGTTTTGAGGAAAAGAGGCCTCCCAGTAACCATAAAGGTAAACAGAAGTTAACGGAGTTAACAGCCGCCCTCAGCAGCGAAAGAAGTGGTCAACAGTAAGCAACCGTGTGATATCCCTAAGAAAGCAGACTTAGCCACCTGCGCGGAATCCTGGAAGCTACAGACGAAAAACTTAAACCAGCATGCAGGCTTTGAACATTTTAGTAATACTGTAAGTAATAATTCAAGACTTTTTATAATTGTAAAATCCAAAATAAGGAAAAAAAACAACAAAAGAGCAAAAAGGAAAAATTATATTGATATATTGACACAACAGTGAATCAGAATCAGTAAAATAATTGTAAACTAGAAAAATAGTAACATACATATCGAGAAGAAAATTATTAAAATACATGAAGAAAAAATTTACAAAGCAAATTTTAAAGTTGTGACATTTTGTCATATTTATCAGTTATTTAAGTGAAAATATTCTTATATCGAGTGATCAATAATTTTATATTGAAGTGATACAATCGTGAAAGTAATTTGTTTTTTATATATATAAATATATATATATATATATATATATATATATATATATATAAATATATATATATATATATATATATATATATATATATATATATAAATATATATATATATATATATATATATATATATATGCATATATATACATATATATATATATATATATATATATTATATATATATATATATATATATATACATACATATATATATATATATATATATATATATATATATATATATATATATATATATATATATATATATATATATATATATATATATATATATATGTATATATATATATATATATATATATATATATATATATATACATATATACATATATATATATATATATATATATATATATATATGTATATATATATATATATATATATATATATATATATATACATATATACATATATATATATATATATATATATATATATATATATATTTATAAATATATACATATATATATATATATATATATATATATATATACATATATATATATATATATATATATATATATATATATATATATATATATATAAAATATATACATATATATATATATATATATATATATATATATATATATATATATATATACATATATATATATATATATATACTATATTTATATATATATATATATATATATATATATATATATATATATATATATATATATATATATATATATATATATATATATATATATATATATATATATATATATATATATATATATATATAATCTATAATCTCTGGAGTGGCCGATTCGATTGAGCTGAAATTTTCGGAGAATGTAGATGTATATAGTAGGTAGGTCCACGACTTTCTCAAATTCAGATATTCTAAACCTTTTGGCGGCGGCGAGCGTTTTAGTGAATTTTGAGGTACTCCTATATTTCCAAGCAGTGTAAAGTTTTGTTAAAGAAAACTATTGGGAATGAAAACTAATTATGTTCTAAGCTCGTTTTTGATAAAAAAAATTGGAAATTGTGAGCCGTGTGTGGGTGTAGGGTGCCTAAAAGTAGGCAAGGATTTTGTTTCAAATTTTGATTTGTCATTACTTTTAAGAAAAACAATGGATCATCGTGAAATTTGCAGAGCGTATTAGTGTTGACTAAAATTTAGCACATGTGGTTTTTTAAGATATTGCGGGTAACCCTGTAGCTACGGCAGGCTCCTGAATAAAAAACCTTCAAATCATTGACCTTCCTGAAAAATTTTTGATTTTTGACAAAAAAATCAGATCACTGATAAATTTTAACCTTTGTCCATCATGTCAAATTAAAACTTTCAAAATTCCGATTTGCACAAGAACGGCAACCCATCACTAAATTTCCTCTATTTACAGCACTCGAAAGTTCTGTTCACGAGAACTGACGACCAGATTGTTCGATGATAGTGAAATTTACAGGACATGTTGGTATTAGCTAGGACCAGGTCTGATAAAAGTGATTTTGAAATGCGGGCAACCCTGTGCCAGTGGTACCATCTTGAAAAATCACCCAGAAAAAAAACTGGTTTTTGGCCTATAACTTCCGATTCAGCCATCAGATTTTGACAAGATTCATCCAATACTTGGATCTTACTTTATGTAACATTTGATGAAAATTTGGCTGGAAAATTAGAATAGAGTTGCCAGCTATGGTGATTTTTGTCTCCTAAATCTTACAAATTTGCTCAGCAAAATAAAGCTTTTTTCCCTATAACTACCGGTCCAGTGTAAAAATCAGAACGAAGTTCACGCAGTAAATGGACTTTAATGTGAGCCAAATGTCATAGAAATTTCGTACCAAAATCATGAAAGGGCTGCCAGCTATGACCATTTTTGTAATTTTGTTTAATTTCTTTACTGAGTGATTTTGTCATTCGATTTCCAAATGGAAATGATCCTGCAATGAAAATTAACAACAAAAATAACCCTTTAAAAATTTGATAAGTTTTGAGGGTAGTAACCCTAAAATTCTTTTCACCCGTATAACTTCCAGCGCAGTGATTCAATCGAAACGAAATTTACTGGTTGGGTTTAACTTAACGTGAAGCAGAATTGGTATGTATTATGCTTTGCTGTTGATACAGGCTAACCAGCATTAGCCATTTCCGTAAATATTGCACCAACAGATGCTTCAAAAAACGTTCTCATATGCAAAGCATTTGCAATAAAAATAAGGAATTCTTTTTTAAACTTTCCGAGTTTTGAACATTTTTCGGATGGCAGCCTCAAACAACGTTTAACCGCTGAAACCTTTGATGAAATCCTGCGAAGAGAACGAAATTCAAAGGATATGTTGATTTGAGTATGAGCTTGTTATGGTAAACTTATTACTGCTTCGTTCGGAAAGTGTTGCCAGCACTAAATTATATGTGTTATAGTTGAGTTTTATTGCTTTGGATAAGGAATGGTTGATATGATTCTAAAAAACAGTGTATTACGTCTTTCCACACTTTTTTGTCACTCAAAGACAATTTCTTCGAAAATTAGTTTTCTAGCGGTTCAGGTGCGCTAGAGTTTTTTTTTTATTTCGTCTCTTTTCCTTACTGATACGATTATACCACAGAAATCCAATGCTTCAGGGGTGTGAGTTTTTTCGGGATCAATTTGGTAGTTGTAGATTGCTTGATTGTAGATTGCTTGATTGTGTTGCAGATAGACTGTATAAATTTATGAGCAGATAAGTTAGCATCATCATCACTATTGATAACTAGGTCCCAATCGATTAGTCCAAGTTTCCTTTTTACTTCATTAAAATTAATTATATTGGTCGTTCGTCTACTTACTGAGTTGATATTTGATCCCTGGCAGTTAATTTGAACTTTAATTAGAGTTGTGAAATGATCTGTTATTGAGTTTTGTAGAATAATAGGTGTAGCATGGCACTGGGGGGAGTTATTCCTAAGCAGGATATGGTCAATGCATGATTTGCTGATACCATCTATTCGAGTCGGTTCATTTATTTGTGATACGTAACCTATGCTGTTAAGAGTTGTCAGATAGTTGTTAGTTGTATTGGTATTATCTAATAAGTTAATATTGATGTCGCCTAATATAATGTCGATCCAGGTATGGTCTGTGCAAATAACTGTATTGTAAATATCTGAAATGAAGCTATCATTGTCAATAGCTGGTGATTTATATCATCAATCGCAAATATCCTAGCAGTTTTATTATTTGTCATTTCTATATTTAATTGAAGGCCAGTAAAGTTTTGGGTGCTGATTTCGTCGCATGTGTGCTTAATTGTTTGCTTAATGTAAACTAAAACCCCATCATTTTTGTTGAGACATTGAGGTGTATAATACATCGAATACATAGCTATATTGAAGGATGGTGACATGATGTCAAAATCGACCAAGTAGCTACCGTGGTGCGTTTCCGACAACAAAATTACGTCTAAGCTAATATCTAATTCATTTAGTAATATGGTTAATTCATCGACATTTTTTTTTATGCTCCTAATGTTGGAATGAAGAATTTTTAGCCCTTTACAATCAGAACTGCTAAATAATTGCTTGCACTCAGTTGCACATTTAGCGATGTATGTTTCGATATCGTTATTAGTAAGTATTTCATTGAACAAATCCATTAACAATGTGTAAAAAGAAGAAAAATGATTTATGAAAACAACTTTAGTTTAAGACTTATCTTAGGTGATTGATATCTAATTCTGCTTCACAATTAATTTTGAAAACTCTACCCTGTTCAGTTTTTCTGATAAGGATACTTTCATCTCGAGTCCATACGAAATTTTCTCTCGCAAATTGTTTTGTTAAATAAAGTAGTTTTTTGTTCGTTTTTGTGAGATGACTGTTAATGAAGAACTTTGAAGGTGGTAAGCTATCATGCAGGTTCTTACAAACTAAGTCAGCTTTTTTCAATTTAGATTTCTCCAGCCAAATATCTCTATGTTCTTTAGTGGAAAATCGGACAATCAAAGGCCTCGGTGGATTATTTTTTTGGTTCCGTTGTATTTGTCTCCTAGCAAAAACCGGCTTGACTTGGTTAGCATCGATATTCAGTAAACTCGCAACGCTATTCAGCACTTCCACTACGTTCTCGTTGGGTGTTTCAACTAGTCCATTGATTTCGATATCAGAACTAAATTTCTCCTGCTCCAGTTGGTTGACTTGGATTGTTAGATTTTTTACCTGTTTCCTTAAGTTGATGTTATCAGCGTCCAGCTTGCCACATATATTGGAAAGGCTTTCGATTTTCTCGCCGTATTAGTTCATTTTTGTCTGAAACTCATCAATCTTATTGCAACAATAGTCCAAGGATCGTCGGTACTCCGATAGTTCTTCCTTGAACATATTGCGCATCTCTTGCAGTTCATTTGAGTGGGTTCGCATTCCCCGCTTGATCAACTCAAGGTTAGCCTCAATTTCATTCCTGTTAGGGTCGATATCATTTGGCGTTTTCGGCGGTGATTCAATTGTATGTATCTTAACAGATCTAACGCAGTTTTACAGTTTTGGCATTGCCAATGCTTCTTTTTTTCTTTGTTTAACTTTCGAAAGCTAGATTCGGTAAAGCCTTGTGGCAGCACGGCATGTTGCCTCTCGTCGTCCGTCAGAGGCGTCGTTGTCGCACAACGAAGAACGAGAATACAGTTCAGCGGTCGAGAACGAGGATCTCGCTCTTGGGAATCGAAGATCAACGAGTTCGGGTGTTTTCAGAATCATAGAGTTAGAAAGTTAATCAGAATCATAGAGTTAGACAGTAAAATTACAAAGAAATAAACACGAAGTTTGTTAAGTAGCAAATTCTTTTATTGTTGTGATATCCTGCTGTATCTACATTAGGAGAGATATCTACAGCCTCCACAGAAAAAGTGGAAGCTTTTTTTGCAAGACAAGCATCCTAAAGCTTCAGCTTTATCCAAGATTTTCTCCATGCATCTTTCACATTGGATCATTGTAGCCGTGATTGATAAATAACGGGTGGGATCTTAGGTGTGTTGTGGTTGGAGTCTATGATCAGATGTTACAAGGTGCTTTAGCACAGACCACTGTGGTAGGGATATATGCTAGATCCGCTTTTCTTGTAGTCTCTTTGTTCGTTTGCAAGCACAGTTACCGCACAATGATTAATTTCTTCAAGAATAAGAGGCGACGGACTTACTGCGTTCAATCCTGGTGCTGGTATTCGGTGAGTCTCCAGTTGAAATTCGTCAGGATCGGATTTCGCAAATAACAGATGGCAGCAACACTTTAATTTTGGAATAAAGTTAGAGCGGTTGTGTAGAGTAGTTCTCGAAATAGAAAAGGCACTCCACTACAAAGAATACACCTTGGGGGCTTTTCTAGATATTGAAGGCGCCTTCAATAATGTGCACACTACAGCCATTATGGAGAGCCTCTACGCAACCAATACCCACCCTTCTATTTGTAGCTGGATAAGCAATATGCTTAAGCAAAGGCTCATAATAGCTGAGTGGGCGGGGTCACGAATCACTAGCAAGGTCTATAGAGGCACACCGCAAGGTGGAGTTCTATCCCCTCTCTTATGGAACCTGGTTGTAAATACAATTCTGGATAGGCTAGAACGCAAAGGACTCACGGTTGTGGCCTATGCCGATGACATTGCCATCTTAGTCTCGGGCAGTATTCTGCACACAGTCGGCCAGCTCATCGAGTATGCTCTGGGGCTGGTTGAGGAATGGGCGAACACCGTGGGCCTCGGCATCAATATTAACAAAACTGATCTCGTACTTTTCACAAGAAAGTACAAAATTCCTGAATTACCTCCAATCAGGTTGAGCGGCGCCAGGTTAAGCCTCAAGTCACAAACTAAGTACAGCAAGCTCACCTGGAAGGCAAATTTGGAGGAGAGAGTAAAACGGGCTAGCAATGCGATTTACGCCAGCAGGAGAGTGCTGGGTAAAACGTGGGGTCTAAGCCCTGCCTTAACGCACTGGATTTATTTGGCGATAGCCAGGCCTATCTTTGCTTACGGATGCTTGGTCTGGTGGCCAGTAGTGAACAAGACTACCTTTGCTAGCACAGCGAACAGAGTTCAGCGGCTGGCGGTTCTCTGCACCACAGGTGCCTTAGCCTCGACTCCTTCGTCTGCTCTCAATGTCCTGCTCCATCTCCCACCGCTTGACCTCTTCGTCAGGAGCTCTGCCGCAAAAGCTGCTGTCAGGCTTAGGGAATCGGGACACTTCGAGTCACGTTCCTTCGGTCACAGCAGTATTGAGCGGGGGTACGCGAGTAGCACCGACTACTTGGTCCCCACTCTGTACTTCGAGCGGGGATAACAGGCGATTGTGGGGGATGGGCAAGAGTGGAATCGGCAAATGGGCGCAGCAACTCTTAGCATCTACACTGACGGCTCTAAAACGTCTGCCGAAGTGGGTGCTGCAACATTTTCCATAGAAGCAACTTTGGAAGCAGCTTTCAGGCTTCCTAATCACTGTAGTATTTTTCAGGCGGAGGTTTTTGCGATACGTAAAGCCGCAGACCTAGCATACGCCAGAGATACCACAAGTATGGAAATCAACATCTTTACAGACAGTCAAGCAGCGATTAAAGCTCTGATGTCTTACACATACAAATCGAAGTGTGTACTCGACTGCATTCAGGCCCTGAATAGACTGGGCAACAATAGAAGTGTCAGAATTTTCTGGGTTCCTGGTCATAATCGCATTGAAGGGAACGAGAGGGCAGACGCGTTAGCCAAGCACGGGGCTAGCCTTCCCCTGTCAGGATCGGTTGATATTCCTACCCCAATACAGACAATCAAATACTCAATTGACTCCAATATGATGCAAGTTGCGACGTGCAGATGGCGTGCAACTCAGACCTGCAAGCTAACCAAAATCATGTGGGGGTCGTACAATATCGTAGCCACTAAGTACCTACTCGAATTGACGCGAACTGACTGCAAACGGCTGGTCGGCATCATTACCGGCCACTGTCTTGTAGCAGCTCATGCCATGAAAATGGGACTCCTAATCAGCGACACCTGTAGGAAGTGTCAAGAGCCGGGAGTCTCGGAAACAATCCAACACCTTCTGTGCCACTGCCCGGCACTGGGGAGAACCAGGCAGCGCTGCTTCGGTGAGCCCTGGCTGATGGATCTCTCACATGTAGCAGAGCAGAGGCTGAAGGACATACTTCAGTTCGCAAAAAAGTCCGGGGCCTTCGATAGCCGTTTGGACTGAACTTTCCTTCTCGGGTCCATTTATCTGGTACCACTACGGACCAATGGGTCTATGTGTGGCCCTGGCCAGCCAGTTGAACCTAACCTAACCTAGAGCGGTTGTTTATGTCGACTGATTGACAGATAAGCTTTCGATATATGCTTGATTTTCAATTTAATGTGGATCTGATTACAATGCATTTTACACAAGTTGGAAAATCTAAAATTTTTTATGAGTAATTTTTCATGGTATATTAATTGGCTAGATATTGAAAGTTGAGTTGCTTTAATGAATGTACACGTGATGGCTTAGTTGACTCAGCGACCAATTCGGATGGATATTTGCGAAATTTAACAACGTCTATAATCTACACAGAGTCGTGAAGTTCCGTTTCTTTTCTTTACAAGAATCACACGAGAACAGATTGGTGAATTCGAAGGGCGAATAATATTTTTCTCAAGCAAGTCGTTAACAAGAATTTTAGTCATATCACGATCATTAAAAGATTGACGAGTTGGAGCGCATTTGAAAAATTCTTCGCGTGTTAGCTCGATAATTTTATTATAAGGCGGAACGTTAATCGAATCGTTTAGGCATTGGTAATCGTTTAAAATTTTTAAAATTTGGTTTTTCTTACTCACGGACGTGTCGGATTCTCCAATATCGTTTTCGCATTGTTGATTTTCCGTATTGATATTAAATATGTTTTCACCTTCAACAGTCGGTTCGCTATTTATTAATTCAACCTTGGTACCTTCGACGACCATACGCAAACTGAAAGCACAAAAAAATGAACGTCCCAACAACACTTCATCAGACATGGCTTCGTCAGCAACCACCAAAAACTGTAGCCTGCAAAGATAAGATTTTACTTCTACATTCACTTCAATACTTCCCAATACATCCAATGGTGTTCCGTTAATTCCAGTAAAGGAGTTTTTTCCTACATAAGGCTCAATATTACAGTAAACATTTGATAATCGTATAAAATTCTCTGGTGAACCAGTATCAATTAACGCATTTAAACTAACGGATCGCCATTTATCAAACTTAACACTAATTGAAATAATGAAACTGTTATAGCTACTAATCGCGTTAGTCGATTTGGATAAATTATCCGGACAGTCATTCGTCTTGTGAGTCGTTCGGTTGCAAATGCGACATCGTTCTCTTCTCGCTGGCTTAGGACATCTAGCCGAGACGTGTCCACTCTCGTTGCGATTGTAGCAGATTATTTGCGTTTTCCTCGGTTGTTGCATATTAGATGCTCGAGATGTCAATGTGGATGTCACGGTTGAAACACCGGATCGTTTCGCTCGACCAACAAATTGTACACTAATACACTGCATTCGGTTATCGTTGCAATGCACGTAACAGATCGCTACACTTTTCAAATTTCAACGCTGCTATATTATTTTGAAGCGTTTCGTCCTGCAATCCTCGCCGAATAAATTGAACGATGGAACCATCTTCCAGACTTCCTCGTCTTCCAATCGCTACTACTCTATGGTAAAATTCAATTACGTCTTCGTGCGGTGCTCGCTTTGGAGCTGACAGCTTAATATAAACATCTGCTAGCTCGGTGCTATCAGGAAAGGCTTCGCACTATTCGTCCGCAAACTCTTCAAAGTTTGTGAAACAATCCGCTTGGGCATCGAACCACGTTTTCGCAAACCCACGCAGTCTCATTTGCGCCGCAAAAAGAACCACTTCTGTGTTCCACGCATACAACGTTGTCAGTCGTTTGACTCGTTTTACAAATTGGATTGAGGTTAAGCCTGTTTCGTCTTGTGGATCGAACGTAGACAATAATTCGGCAATATCAGCTATCCGAAAAGAGCCGCCACTGCTCAAAATCACATTCCACTGGCTATTGCGTCTCATTTGACCCACTTCGTTTTCCAGCCTCAGGATTTCACCTTCCGTGCACGTGCTTTTGTTCCCATAATGATGCGCCTCATCCAAACGTTGGGTATCTGGCGTTGCTTGCTTTGCCCTCGTTCGTGCAGCAATCGATTCGGTTTCGTCCGTGCTCATTTTGCAAACTAAATCCTTGCTCGACCAGAATTAGACTTTTTCCCCTCTATCCCACTTCTGATATTTTTAAGCTGTAGGAGCTTTATTCAAAACCAACCGCCTTCCGTGAATACAAAAATAGAACTCTTCTTAACTTAACATGTGTACTTCAAAAAAATGACATTTCAACTTAAGCTACTCTTTCTTGCCGGTAGATGGCATGGCAATGACCGTTAACAACAAATATTTAGGTTTCGAAAATTTGAAAAGTTTTGAGGATGGTTACCATGAAGTTCTATTCATTTCTATAACTTCCAGCGCAGCCATTCAATCGAAACGAAATTCCCAGGGTGGATTTAACTCAATGTGAAGCAACTATAGGCGCGTTTTATTATACATCCAGAGTAGTGCAGGATATCGATTTGCATACGAAACAACAACAACATCCAGAGTACAAACACTTGTGAATTCAGTGGATTTCGTACTCGTGCTCTCTGTGGAACGTATTTTGAAAAGTCATATCAACTGGAATAGTTGGAATTTTCAAAAATTTTCCATGTCACCCTGGCAACCAGGATAAATAGTCATACATTTGAAAACGGCGTTGGTTATATGACAGCTCAAATTTTGAAATGACAACTGTCTGACAGAAAAAAACTCGCGTGCTACTCTGGATCGTTTTATTATGCATCCAGGATACCTACTAGAGCACTGCACGAGTACGTACAGCATCGTACGATTACGAGTACGAATACTCATCACACGATTACTTCGTGTGTACTCGTACTCGTCACGCAATTTAGTACTCGCATCGTTCCGCATCGGCATCGGCATCGGCGAGTACAACAGTAATCGGCATCGGCGAGTGTAATCGTATTTGGCATCGGCATCGCCGAGATTTTGCTCATGCTTAAGGAATGTATAACATTATAAGAGACATCCATAGGAAGGTGAAAAATGGGACTTTAGACATAATCAGAAAATTCACTTTATTAGATTAAAACAGAATATAACAAAAAAAGTATTTTCTAGTATGCACTAGTCTATTCTATACAAAATAACGCTTATAAAAAGAAAGGTGTACAGTCTTGAATTAAAATAAATGGTCTTTGATATTTCAAACACAAGTAAAGATTATATATAACTTTTCTTCCACTGTTTATTTGGTTTTTTTGTTAACCCTTTCCTGCGGAATGTAGAAACAGTATGGCATCAATATTCTCTCCCTTCAGATTACTTCTCCTATCTTCTAGCACTCTGTTTGCGGAACTGAACGCTCGTTCACTAGAGGCACTGGAAGCTGGAATACACAAGATTTTTCGTCCTAGTTGGTGGAGCAAAGGAAAGTCTTTTTCATGACTTTGCCACCAACGTAATATATTTGGGTCAGTGGCACGGCTTGCTTTGTACAGCTCCATTTCAGCATTAACTTGCGACTGCCAATTATTATCGTTGTCAATGTAAACATCTCTATATTTTTTAGAGAGCTGCACGTCATCTTCAGTGTCAATGCAGTTCGACGTATTGGCAGGAACTTCTATCTCATTGCTGTCACAATAAGATGAAATTGTGGCAGAAGAACTTTCAGAATTTTCGAGAATGAAATTCAGCTCATCTTTGACAAGATTATAAATTTCTTCACGGGTATTTTCTTCTAGAAACCGCAGTTGTTTATATTCAGGCCATAAGAATGCTGCTATTTTATGAATGCGATGTGGTTGAAATTTGATATCAAAAACATTATCCAAACAATGACGAATAATCGCTTGAACTCCGGTATTTGCTTCTTCATTCTGTAATTTCATTAGCTTTTCTTTCAAAATATGCACGTGTAATAGCACTAAATGAATGGTAGGCTTCTTATCCTCCTCAAAAAGTAATGTTGCCACTTTAAATGGGTGTAAAAACAGAATCAACCTATCTAAGATATATTTTTCGATTCCATGAAGACGATATTCTTCTTTAGCCCCTTCTAATATTTCTTCAATAGTATTAAAATTTTTTCGAATCGAAAGCAGCATATCAAATTTTGTATTCTATCGTGAAGTGCACTCTTGCTTTACGGTCGTGTCCAACTTCTGACAGTTACCACTTCGTTTAAGGTACTCTACTAACGACTTACAACGCGTAAATAATTGTAAAATAGGAGGGGCGATTTCTTCTAGCACTGTCTTATTAAAAGTATGTGTTAAAATTAAGTTCAGAATATGGGCCATACAATTAACGCGCGAATACTGTTCCAATGCTTTTTTTATGTTAGAGCCTTGGTCAGTAGTAAAAGTCAATTTTTGAAGTCCAGTATCTCGTAAATGTAAGGCTGTCAGTTTCTCTTCTAATGCGCGAAGTATGTTGGTAGCTGTTTTTTTTTACTGCGTTTTGCTCCTGGTCGAAATTTAAAAATTCAATGGTACACAGCACTCGACTACAACACAAAGAATAAATAGAACAAAGTAATTATTCAAGTATAAACCTCTTATTGGTCATTTCAGAAAGTGAAAATAGTTTTGCATTTACAGTCTCAGATTTAAAATTTTTTACAACATTTTCCCGAACCCGCATTTTAAAAAATATGTCTGCACGACGAACACTTTATTTATTACAAAGTTTGGTAGGCACCTTGAGAAGGCAGTATCTAAATTCAATTTCTGAACGTTGTGTTTTTAGTGATTGTGTAATTTGCACTCTATCATTAAGTAAGAAGTAAGTGTCTTGAAAAAGAACTTTCATTTATACAGTATCGTTGATATGGGTTGTTAGTTAGAAAGCATAGTGCATGAAAAAGAAAAGGCACACTTTTGATTTAAATAAAATGATCTTGTCATATGCAAAACAAACAAATACAATTCAAGACCATGTGAAAGTGGAAGAAAACGTGTAACGAGCTTGGAACGTCATTAAACAAAGAGAATCTGCAATCCCTGCATATAAGAAGTCACACGCAGTATTTATATCTGCCTGCCGCATTTCTGTGCAGTAATATCATGAATTTTTTTATAGTATTTGTAATGTATACAGCATTGAAATAAAATGGATTAGACTTTCATTACAACGGATAATCGAGGCTCTACTGTTTTTAATATACGATATGGCTATGTCGCTGAGCTTACCTATGCAGTCGCCAAACCGCATCAAGATAATGAACTGTTAAGGCCATAAAATTCCTCTGCATTTTGTTTTCCGTCCACATATCTGTTGTTGCTGCACACCATCCTGTATAACGTAATTACTTATATAATATAATACTATAACATCACTCCATGTTCTGTTATTATTTTGAACATGCACTTGTAGAGAACAATACCTTACCTTTTTTGAACAGTGGTTGTAGCTCAGAAACAAAGCGCTCTAATTCTCTGTTGTGAATTTTGTGGAGCGTACGGCTAACAGTAGTGGGATGCGGTAGAATGTCATCGATATCGAAATTTTTGGACCCCAGTTTCACCCCTGCTTCTACCAAGGAGCGTGCTACGGCTTTAAAACCAGTACCACTTACTGTTGAAAACGAGCGGAGATCCTGGCTCACAAATTCTACACATTTGTCCGTAATGACGTTCTTTAATTCGTCACTCACAGTGATGCGCGCTCTTTTTCGGTTGCTCACATAAGCATCTGTACTAGATGTAGATCCACAATTTTCCGGTTCGCATGCGTTTTTGAAACAACGGTGTTTCTTCAAATTGGATGGACTGCAACCTTTGGTGTATTTGAAAATGTGATCACACTTAGCACACATTACAAAAGGTTGAACTTCTTCACTACCGTTTGTTTCCTTCACAATTTTTTTAAAACAGGCCCACACGTCACTCTTACCACATGCTTCTTTTGTTTTGTATTCACCACTTTTAATTTTTTCTAATACCGACATTGCTACGCCAGTTTCAAATTAAAAATTTACAGGAATGATCAAACTATTTATTTCATAGAAAATGATAAGCAACTCTCAACTATCCCTCATAAAATCAAAATACCGAAATAGAAAAACTACAAATGTGTCCAAAAAAAATATAAGTTTATTGGTTTTATTTCATTTATGACATTGAGCATTTTTTCTTTGAATTACATATGTACTGTTGATTTCAATACCTAAAGGTCCTGTTCCGACTTACCAAAAAAGCTCGACGACTATTCACGATGCCTACTCGCAACACTGCACGATGCTACGATGCGGTTCTGGCGAATATTACTCGTAATCATGAAGCAAATATAATCGGCGATGCATTGGCGAAACGATGCCGAGTATGTACTCGCATCGTTCAGTGGTGTACTCGGCGATTATTTATCCGATTACTTTTTACTTACTCGTGCAGTGCTCTAATACCTACTACACTCTGGATGATAATAAAACGCAGCTTATGGTGCTTACGCATGATTGCCAGCATCAGACAATTTCGTAAATATTGCACCAACAGATGCTTCCATTTTGTATTCATAAGCAAAGTATTTACAATAAAATAAGCAACCGATATTTAAAATTTTCCGAGTTTTGAAAATTTTTCGGATGGCAACCTCAGACATAGTATCGCTGAAACTTTCGATGATATCCTTGGATGAAAACGATACTCAAAGGGTAGGTTGATTAAGCACGAGAATGTAATGGTAGACTTATTGCTGCTGTGTTGGACAAATATTGCCAGCACTGAACATTTTCATCATTTGTGTTGTAGGAAATGCTGTCAGAAAATGATATTTGTTCCTTTGAGTAAGAAATGGTTGATATGATACTACAAAGAAGTATATTAAGTTTTCACACATTTTGAAGTCCGTCAAAGATAATTTCTTCGAAAATAAGTTTTGTAGCGGTTCTGATGCGCTAGACTTTTTTTTCTTTAGAAGCTAAATATGAGAGCCTAGACAGACAGCGCAGCCTAAATGATAATTTGTCGTAAATGATCATTTAAGTGCTGTGTGTCATATGGTAATTTTGACTAATTATCACTAAATGACCAAATCATCAATCATTAAGCAAATCGCTAATAATCATCAATCTTTGGTAATTTATTTTTAAATGAAGTAGAGTTGCCCGAGATAATACCAATTCCCCTTGTAAAAAGTCGCTTGTCGAATTGAAAAGGAAGAAGATAATTTTATATCATCAAATATCATCAAAAAAATTCAGTGGCTATTTCTGAGAAACGCGCCATCCGATTCAGCTGAAACTTTCAGAGCACATTAGTGTATATGCAGAATAGGTCCAGGTATCACTGAATGATAATTATCGTAAACCCTTTGGCGCCGGCGGCCATTTTAGTGATATTTTCAATATACTTATTGTTCCGTCCACAAATAATTTTTGCAAAAATTAAGGTAACGGACTGAATTTCACGCGTGTTCTTAACGTAAATTAGATAGTGTTTTGGAATTTTTTTAACCCCATGTGTGCGCTAGGTGCCTAAAAAGAGAACAGGGAAATTTAAAATTTTTTAAATTGCGATAACTTTTGACAGAGCTGTTCTATCATTATGGAACTTTCAGAACATATTGGTATTATTTAGTTGTAAATTTGTGTAGCTTTTAATGAGCATGTTGGCAACCCTGTAGCTAGGGCTGGCGCTGAAACTGAAAACCTTGAAATCGTCGACTCTCCGGAAATAATGTCATTTCTTGGCAAAAAGCCACTTATATATAAATCTTATGCTTTTTCTAGACAGCTAAGGTAAAAAACTTGAAATTTTACAACGGGCACGTCTATTAACCCTTTCCCAATTAACCTATATTTTTAGCTTCAAAAACTTCTGTTCACAGAAACTCACGATCCGATAATCAGAATTAGTTGAAATGTACAGAATGTATTGTTCTTAAGTAAAATCAGGTCTGATAGAAGTGATTTTGAAATTCGGGCAATTTTGTGCCAGTGGTGCCATTTTGAAAAATCACTAATAAAAATTAAAAAATACACACAGTAGCTGAACCTTAATTTAAACCACGTTTGGTGGACATTTGGTTGAAAAATTCGGTTGGAACTGCCAGCTATGGTAATTTTTGGTGGCTTAAATTTGGAAAATTCCTGAGGAAAATAAAGCTCTTTGCCCTACAGCTTCCAGTACAGTCATTGAATCATAACGAAATTCAAATGGCAAATAAAACTTATTGTAAGCAATATTCAGTAAAAATTTAATTTCAAAACAATGATAGGGTTACCAGCTATGGTCGTTTTTGTATTTTTTTGGCATATCTTTAGTAAGCAATTTTATCATGGAATTTTCAAATCGCAGTGATCTTATAGTGAAAATAAACACCAAATATTAAGATCTAGAAAATTTGAAAACTTTTGCGAATGGTAATCCTAAATTTCTTTGCATTCCTATAACTTCCAGTGCAGTCATTGGGTCAATACGAAATTCGCACAGCAGGTTGACTTCAACGTAAGGCAGATGCGACATATTTATTGCTACGGTGCTAACAAATGGCTGCCAGCACTAGGTCTTTTTGTTATTTTCGTTACAATAAATGCTTGCATTAAGTATTTTCATCGCAAACATTTGCAATGAAAATAAGTAAACAATGTTTAAATTTTCTAAAATCTGCACATTTCGCGGATGACAACCCCAAACACCTTTCTATCGCTGTAAATTTCGATGAAGTCACCGAAATTAAAATAAGTTTAGATTCTATTATTACTTAGGGTGTTTTATTTTTAAGTAGCAAAAGTAAGTAGTGGTAGAATACACACTCAAAATCTGCACAAATCCTCTACTTTTCTTCGAACTTTAGTGTTTCTAGCGGTTCTGATGCTTTAGGGTTTTTTTGAGATGTTAAATGAGATGTTAAATCTAAATACGAAATATTTCAAAAATGTTTATGTAGTTCTTGCGTGATTTGTACTCCAACTTCATCAATTAGAACATAAAAGAGGCAACATACACTTAACACACATTCGATTTCTCCATATTTCAAAAACTAATTCCTTTGAGTGACAAACATACAGTGACATTATTCATCATTAATGCAAGGGCTCTGTGTCAGTACCTTTTAAATTAGTAATTTAGGTATATATGATAATTAGTAATTTAAGTGCCTATCTGTCTATACTTTTATGTCTTGACATATATTTGCTGAATAGTCTTGGGGAGACTTAAATGAAAAACTTTGTTTTCCAACTCCAAATTCATCAATTAAAATTCCCAAAATGAATTTTTTTTCTAATGGCAATTATACAAACCCTTCCCGAACATATCTTTAATACTAAATTTGTCTTCTCTTTTACAGCGCTAGCACTCTTCGAACATGTTAATTTAGTTTATGGTACCATTAGTGAATTTTGTACAACATCCAGTTGCTCAGATATGACTGGACCAGGAAATAGGTAAGCATATTTTCAAAATCACTCGCCACTATTCAGTACAAATACTAATCAAAAATAATTCATCTCGTTTTAGGACATATTTATGGTTCGATGAGAAGGGTAAAAAAACAAGAGTGGCTGCGCCACAATATACTGATTATGTAATGACATTTACCCAAAAAACGGTCAGTGATGAATCAATATTTCCAACAAAATTCGCTAATGAATTTCCCAGTTCATTTGAGAGTATCGCTCGTAAAATTTTACGCTTGCTATTTCATGTGATAGCTCATCTATATGCGGCGCATTTTCGTGAAATCGCCACCTTAGGTTTACATACACATTTAAATTTAACATTTGCCCACTTAACCGCCCTGCATCGACGTTTCAATTTAATTGATGGAAAAGAAACAGATGTGTTACGTGATCTCGAGATAGCACTGCGTTTAACTGAAGATGACCAAACAACAATAGCATCAACAAGTTCATCAACATTTACTACTATTAATTCTGCTACGTCAACTATAGGCACTAGTCCTGCAACGTTTGCAACTGATGGCTTGGCAGCAGTAAGAATGGCCGATGCAGTGGGAATGATAACCACAGCTTCTAATAATGGTTCGGGGATGGATTGCTCAACGACGTTGACGTCATCAGCTTCAACTGTAGCCGCAACCAGTTGCAATCAAGGTACCGATATAACTGGTAGTAAAATTCTTGATAATAATACGACCACGACTAGTCATGACAGCTGTTTGATACATCATCATAACCTACAGCAAACCTCGTCCACAACAAAAACAACTACAGTATTATTATCACCACCAACATCAACTAGAGTCATCGATGGCGATGCAACCGTACAGCCAATCTGCACTCAACCCGAGGCGATGCATGGTGGTTTCTCTGCTGGAACGGGTCTTGGAAGCTCTGGTGCTGTTAGCGATGGAGACGGTTGTGGACAATATCATCGCTTGATTGGTGACGAGCGTCATGGAAAGAACAGCAACTTCACGATTAATAAAAACAGCGGCAACAATTTGATCAACTTTAATTGTACGAAAACAACTGGAATGGGGTGGCATACAACAGTATCACCTGCACCGAAAACACTTCAAGCCAGCGAATTAGGTAGCGGTACTCACATTAGCAGCACCACCAACAGCAGCAAACATACTGATCTGTTCGGTTACTGTAGGCCCAACATTTATCCAGATAGTAAAAATAGCACTCATCCCATTCAAACCACAAATACTAGTTTGTTACAAAAACCATGCAATAGTAACGGTGGCAGTAGAAGTAATAATGTGCATACTACAGCTGCATAGTTTTGTTCACTCCTAGTTTTTATTATTATGATTACTATGATTATAACTATTATAATTAAAGAAGATGCAAATAATAAAGATAGATCTATACATATACAAATGATATATTGAAAAAATTAAAGTGACATTAGGAGAAAAAACTATAAAGTAAATTGATACATGACGAATTTGACTAGATGAATGGAGTGAAAGGTAAAGAGCAAATATGGCAAAGAGAAAAGTAAATATTATATTTAAGTTTTAACTTAAAAAGCAAACAAGTTCACTAAACAATCACAATATTAGTTCCCTTTTTGGATGCCAAAGTCATTGCAGGGTCATGATGAACACAAAGCTTTCTCTACGCGATTTAGATACCAAAATTATTTTTTGTGACATTTTGAAAACTTACAATTCAGAAATAGCATTGTTGTAACACCTAAATCCACAACTCATTAACGAATAAATCAGTGTGTCTGTTTGCTTTTCCCTTGCACGCTATTTTGTACTGTTTCTTGTTTCTTATAATTTAATTTTTGTGATGCGTTTATCATTTCCTGATGTTATTTTATTTTAAGCTGATTCTCTCTGATTTCTTTCCAATTTAGCATTGATTGAATTCGCTAGTCAAGTAACACATATTTAAAGCTGGCTCATTAAATGTGGTTGTTTAGACATCAAAATTACTAAAACTGAACCGAAGATGAGAGAGCTAATTATTACAAAGTGAGAATAGTTTCATACGCTTATGAAAATATCATAATACAACCGATTTAAATTGTCTGCTCTCGACGAGCAGACAATCATGAAAATGATATTATAAAATATTTTGTTTCATTTTTCATTTGATTTTTGCTTTTCTGAAAGTAGGTATATGTGAGATTATCTAAATGTCAACTCAAAAATACTACCCAAAACTGTATGGCTCTCAAGAATATTTAACAATCATATGCACACATAAAATTCTTGCGTCATGATGCATTTCACTTTACCATCTCAATTCCAATGTCAACGTTCATAACAAACCACAATCTTTGCAGACATTATCCTTCATTTTAGTCCGTGAAAGAAAAGTAGTTAACAATATTTGACCAATACCTATTTATTTAGACAATGCTTGAAAGTTTGTATTCTAATTAAGTACAACGTTTTTTAATATTATTAGAATTGACACTCCTTCTGTCCGAAATTAATGTTTCCGCTGTAGTTTCATTTCATAATTTTTCATGGTGATGATCATTCACGTTTGCTTTTTTTGGTAATGAAACTTAACTAGATCATATGTATATAGGAGATTTCAATGAAGGTTTGAAATAGAGGAAAAAACCAACAAAAAATTAAAGGTAGACCAACAATTATAATAAATGAAAATAACAAGGTTAAAGAAGACGAAAAAAAGTTGAAGAACAAAATGAGAAGATGATGAAAAAAATTAGAAAATTTATTTTATTAAAAAAGTGTGCTTGCTTGTAAAAAAATAAAGAAGCCTTAATTCGATTTCAAAAAAATTAAAAATATTCTTTGAATTATTTAGCAATGAAAAAAATCTAAGGAATTTTGCAGGTAAAAAGCTGTATTTAATGAGCTGCTCTAGGTTCACCTAGGTTGAGATATCTCAGCAAAATGTGTTTCATGATTCACAACTCGGTTGCTCTAACTTGCCTGACATTGCTCTGATTTGTGTTTCATTAACCTGCTCTAAGTTGAACTAGAGCAATTTAGAACACGATTTCTGCTCTACTTTTTGGCAGAGCAGCTTCGGGCAAGCAAACGCTAAATGTCAATTATCACTGTCAAAGTACGAGTGGGGAAATAATGGCAGTCGAGTGTTCACCGAGTACAACAAATACTTTCAGAAAAGGTATAAGATGTATATAGGTTTGGTTTTGTGCAAATTGATTAAATTGTGTATTTGAAGATCTGCAGCTGTGTTCGCAATTGTTAACACGGTCGTTTTCATCGCAATCAGAGGAAGAATTTCAACAAGTGCACATGGAGAATGATTTTAAAGAGAATTCTCTTAATGTTATGTTTTCAAATATGGCGGAAAACTACAGCAGAAATAAAGCTATTTGGTTTGATGGAATGCAAGCTTCTTATTGAAGCTTACAAGGAAACCCGCCCGAAACTTGACAAACAAGTAGATGCAAAAAGTAAAAAAAGTCTAGCGCATCAGAACCACTAGAACTTATTTTCGAAGAAATTATCTTTGAGGGACTTAAAAATGTGTGAAGACGTAATACACTTCTTTGAATACCATATTAACCATTTCTTACTCAAAGGAATAAATATCATTTTCTGACAGTATTTCCTATAACACAAATGATGAAAATGTTCAGTGCTGGCAACATTTGTCCAACACAGCAGCAATAAGTCTACCATAACATGCTCGTGCTTAATCAACCTATCCTTTGAATTTCGTTTTCATCTAAGGACATCATCGAAAGTTTCAGCGATTAAACTATGTCTGGAGTTGCCATCCGAAAAATTTAAATATCGGTTGCTTATTTTATTGTAAATGCTTTGCTTATGAGTACAAAATGGAAGCATCTGTTGGTGCAATATTTACGAAAGTGTCTGGTACTGGCAATCATGCGGTAGCACCATAGCTGCTTCACGCTGAGTTAAATCCACCCTGGGAATTTCGTTTCGATTGAATGGCTGTGCTGGAAGTTATAGGAGTGGATAGAATTTAATGGTAACCATCTTCAAAACTTTTCAAATTTTTGAAACCTAAGTATTTATTGGTAACTGCCATTGCAGAATCAAGCCCATTTGAAAGTTTTATGACAGCATCGCTAGATAAAGAAATGTCAACAAATTACGAAATTCATCATAGCTGGCAACCCTTTCATGATTAGAAATGTAGCAAGATCCACTTATCACAAGAATTTCGTTTTGATTTCGTCACTGCATCGGAAGTTATAGGGAAAAAGCCTTTATTTTCCTGAGTAAATTTACAATATTTAGGAGACAAAAATTGCCATAGCTGGCAACCCTATACTAATTTTTCAACCAAGTTTCTATGAAATCTATCTTAGAGTAAGGTTCACCTACTGCGTGAATTGCGTTAAAATCTGGTGGCTGAATCGGAAGCTATAGGCCAAAAATAATTTTTTTTCTCGGTGATTTTTCAAAATGGCACAACTGCCACAGTATTGCTCGTATTTTAAAACCACTTCTATCAGACTTGGTCCTAGGTAATTCCAACATGTCCTGTAAATTTTGTACTCATTCGCATTATCCGATCGTCATTTCTCGTGAACAGAAGTTTTGAATACTGAAAATACAGGTGATTTGATCATGGGTTGCCGTTCTTGTGTACCGCGGAATTTTGAAAATTTTATTTGACTTGTAGACAAAAGTCAAAATTTAACAATAATTTGAATATTTATTTTCAAAAATCAAAAATTTTCAGGATGGTCGATGATTTGAAGGATTTTTTTTCAGGAGCCTGCTGTAGCTACGCAGTGTCCCGCACAGTCTTGAAAGTTCACGTTTGTTAAATTATAGTATTCATCAATACGGTCTGTCAATTTCACGAGGGTCCGCTGTTTTTTCTAGAAGTTATGACAAATCGAAATTTGAAAAAAATCCTTGCCTACTTTTAGGTACTCAGCGGCTACACAAGGCTCAAAATTTTTTTGTCATAGACAAGCTTAAAACATAATAAGTTCTCATTCCCAATACTTTTTTTTTAACAAAAATTTGCACTGCTTGGAAATATAGGAGTACCCGAAAATTCACCAAAATGCCCGCCGCCGCAAAATGTTAAAGATGTCTGAATTCTAGTAAATCATGGACCTACTCGCTATATACATCTATGTCCTGCGAAAATTTCATCTTAATCGGAACTCCAGAGATTATATATATATCTATAATATATATATATAATATATATATATATATATATATATATATATATATATATATATATATATATATATTATATATATATATATATATATATATATATATATATATATATATATATATATATATATATATATATATGTATATATATATATATAGGGTAATTCCATTGAAAATCGACCAATTTTCAGATAATTTTTGAATTCACCTCCTTGGAATTTGGAAATATTTTGGTATCCAGAAGATCTGGCGAGCTTATTATTGAAAATGAAATTTTTTTGGAAAATATGGTATGTTTGCGGAAATATGGCCACTTGAAGTTTTTGAGAAACGTCGGTTCGTATTGCATTCAAAAAATTGTATAAAATCTTCTACTTTACGTAGAGCCTTCAAATATAGCTTGTTGGAAAGGAGAAGGTGTAGATATTCTAGCAAAAATAGTGCGAGAAACATCCTGGCCAAAAAGGATAAAAAGGATCATTACAGTTTCCTTTATCCTTGAATATTTCAAAATGCGCACCTTCGATTTTCTTCATTTTTTTATGTATTGTAAACAGTTATATAAACTACAAGTGTGCGAAATTTCAAAGTGGAGCTCGTAAAAGTACAGTAATGAGAAATTTTTAAAGGTGTGGAATACTGTAATACTGTAACCGCTGAAGAAAATTTATAGAAAATGGTACCGAAACAAGGTAAATCTTACAAAATATGGTACGAAACAATTTTATGTTTTCAAAATAGATTTAAAAACTATTTTGCAATGCTGTTTTAAGCCCGCAGAAAATTCTAATCCAGTTTCTAACGTAGAACGATCTGTATAATTCCATTGCTTATAATTAATACCACTGACGCAATTTTCATCAATTTTTTTTTGACATATACTTAGAACAACGGCTGATCCAGGGCAATCCTGGTAGCTACCAAAATACCAATCTGTTTGTGGAGGAGAGCATATCATCAGAGATAAAAAGTTTTTATAATTAGCCAAGCTTATATCGGAACCCTTTGTTAGAAAATTTATTTTTGATCCTTTAATCGTTAATTTAACTTTTTGATGGTTTTTGAATATTCTTCTTTGATTTTACTTACTATAGATAATTCATTATTTGTTTGTTGTTTTTTCTGTAGGTAGTTTCTGCTTTATTTTAAGCACATTTTTGTACACTACGCTAGTAAAGTTTTTTTTAACTTTCTTCTTAGAATGTCCATTTTACAAAATTGTTTGTCTATATGAGCCCACAACTTTCCTTAACTTCAATTGCCTCTGATCTATACCCTAAAAGCATCTTCTTGGAATCAAATTAAACTACAGGCATTGCATTTAACCCTAATTTTAAGTTGTAAACATATACAAAATCGACAAACAAAGGAAATAATTAAAAATATACGTACAGTATAATATGTGGAGAAAACCCAAAATGGTCCTAATTGTTCATGCCGCTAGTAAATGAAAAGGAATCTTCTTTCTTTATTTTTGTTTTATGATTGTGTTCTCAATTATTGTAAACAATTTATATTCTAGTTAAAAAAAAATCGAAGTACTATTCCTTTTAAAAAATAAAATCATAAACAATAAATACCCATAACTGAAGAATCTAAGACCTTGGTTTTGCAAAAAAAAAACATAGAGCCTTCATCAAGTTATTTCATACATATACATATTGTAAGTTTCACCTTGTGTCAGTACCATTTTCTTTGGCGGTTATAGTATTTTGTTCCTTTAAAAATTTCTTACAAATGTTGCTACACTTTGAAATTTGGCACATTTGTAGCTTAACTGTTACAATATATAAATTAGTGATTAAAGGATCAAAAATAAATTTTCTAACAAAGGGTTCCGATATAAGCTTGGCTAATTATAAAAACTTTTTTTCTCTGATGAGATGCTCTCCGCCACAAACAGATTGATATTTTGGTAGCTGCCAGGATTGCCCTGGATCAGCCGTTATTCTAAGTAAATGTAAAAAACAATTGATGAAAATTGCGTCAGTGGTATTAGTTATAAGCAATGGAATTATACAGATCGTTCTACGTTAGAAACT
>OZ022263.1:139346091-139353591 GCA_963978885.1 Nemotelus pantherinus
GACTTAATTGAGATGAATATAAATTTTCTAACAGTCCGACATCCTAAGTTTGTTTTCGCACTATTTGATATAAGTTGAAATTAGAAATCAATTATTGAACAGAAATTACTTACTTTACTTATAAAAGGTGTTCGAAATGCTTGCCATCAGCGGCAATGCAGGCTCTGCATCTTCTTAAGAACGACCTTGAAATTAGGCGGGCAAAACTTCTTGAGTTTATTTCGTCGACCGCATTTCTAATTTTAGTACGTAGCTCTTCTAAGCTTTGTATTTCAGTGGAATAGACTTTTTCCTTTATTGCGCCCCAATAAAAGAAATCCAAAGGATTTAAATCGGGTGAACGAGCTGGCCACGAAATTGTTCCACCCCGTCCTATCCACCTCTCGGGATACTCACTGTTGAGAAATTCCCGTACACTTCGAGCATAATGTGCTGGGCAGCCATCATGCTGGAAATACATGTTTCCATAAATCCTCAGTGGTACGTCGTCCAATAGTTGTGATAATTGGTTTTCCAACATATCCAGATAAACTTCGGCATTCAAATTCCCCGCAAGCTCAAATGGCCCAACAACTGAACCATTAAGAATGCCCGTCCACATGTTTATTTTAAATCGGTGTTGAGATTTGTTCTGTCGCATTAGATGCGGATTCTCCACGTGCCACTCGTGCAAATTATGGAGATTCATGTAGCCATCCTTGGTGAATGTTGACTCATCCGTCCAAAGAATTTCGTCAAAGAACCGCGGATTTTCTCTATACTTCTCCAGCATAGTTTGACAAAACTGAATTCTCTCCGGGTAATCTCGCGGAAGGAGACTTTGTACACGTTGTACATGGTATGGATGAAGTTGGTTTCTCCTTAGAATTCGCTGAACTGAGCTCTTGGGTACTCCTGTAGTCATCTGAATGGCACGCACCGAGGTTGACGGTTCTTCTTCAACTGCTTCCAATACAGTGTCCTCGTAGAGATTCCAAGGTCTTCCCGCACAAGCCATTCGATGGGGCAAGCGACCCTCTGAAAATGCCCGATGCACGTTTATGAACACTCGATGATCTGGATACCGTTCAACATTTGGGTACCTCTCACGATAAAGTCGTGCTGAAGCAGAAGCATTGGATCTGCATTCCCCATAAATTAGGTGCATATTAGCATATTCCTGTGCACTATATCTAAACGGCATTATGGAATTCACACTTTACACTTTCAATAAACGGAACTACGGGAGTATTCTCTTATTTGCTAGAAAAATGCACACTTATCAAATGACCGTAATCCACTATAATGCCACGCAAATAGCAAAATAACATAACTACGCATCTAATTTTTCCATCGACCTATAGGTAACGGTTTTTAAGAAGAATAAAGTGCATTAAAATCATTTCAAATAACTAATAGCAATTAACTGGGAATTGGTTCTCTCCAAGGTAAAAACGTTATTTTTCCTTAATTAAGAAATAAAGAAGCAATTGTAATACCATTTTAGAATTAGGACTTAGTAGACTATCTTTTAAAGCTACTTGCCAAAATATCTTAGTACATTTTTTTTTCAGTACGGTTAGATGAAGTTGGGTGAAGAGTTATTTTTTAGTACATCTTTGGTGAAAGAAGTGCTATTTCACTGAAAACTAAAACAGTAATTTTTTAATTTTTGGCTGTAATTTAAAGAGCATTTATCTGGGGTTATATTATAAAAAGAAAATTAAAAAAAAAAAATTTTTTGTAGATGTAGCAGTGAAAAGATTGTCACAGGGTACGCATTTTTTCAATTTTTTTTCAAAAGCGAATATCTCAAAAAATACGCAGCTAAATTTTTTTTAAATAGTTTTCTGATTACTGTCACAACCTGCCCTATCACCCCTTTCCGGCTTGACGTTGCGTTATGGGACACCCTATATATATATATATATATATATATATATATATATATATATATATATATATATATATATATATATATATATATATATATATATATATATATATATATATATATATATATATATATATATATATATTATATATATATATATATATATATATATATATATATATATATATATATATGTATATATATATATGTATATATATATATATATATATATATATATATTTATATATATATATATATATTTATATATATATATATATATATATATATATATATATATATATATATATATATATATATATATAATTATATATAGTATTAGTACGAGTAGTACGGGAACTAATCGAGGTAAAGGTATTGGATCGAGCATAAGCCATAGTTAGCTCGCTAAAATCACTTCTGAGGCTGGAAAGTGGTCCAATACTTCTCGAGTACGGGAAAAATCTTTGTGAACAAAGTACCGTCGTTATAGAATTTATTTAAAAAGGTCGCGCGATAACCAAGCCGGCATCGTGGTGTTTTGAGGGAAAGAGGCCCCCCAGTAACCATAAAGGTAAACAGAAGTTAACGGAGTTAACAGCCGCCCTCAGCAGCGAAAGAAGTGGTCAACAGTAAGCAACCGTGTGATATCCCTAAGAAAGCAGACTTAGCCACCTGCGCGGAATCCTGGAAGCTACAGACGAAAAACTTAAACCAGCATGCAGGCTTTGAACATTTTAGTAATACTGTAAGTAATAATTCAAGACTTTTTATAATTGTAAAATCCAAAATAAGGAAAAAAAAACAACAAAAGAGCAAAAAGGAAAAATTATATTGATATATTGACACAACAGTGAATCAGAATCAGTAAAAAAATTGTAAACTAGAAAAATAGTAACATACATATCGAGAAGAAAATTATTAAAATACATGAAGAAAAAATTTACAAAGCAAATTTTAAAGTTGTGACATTTTGTCATATTTATCAGTTATTTAAGTGAAAATATTCTTATATCGAGTGATCAATAATTTTATATTGAAGTGATACAATCGTGAAAGTAATTTGTTTGTGAAAGTGGTTTTTTTATTGTGAAAGTGGTCTCTAGTTGTATAAATTATAAAGCGAATCTTACCTTACGAGAATGTCAAACCCGAGCAATCTCATTCGACCCTCACGTTTAAATTTGGGAGAAATTCCCCCTCAAATCGAAGTTGGAGATCAAGCTATTCCTCCTATTCCTTCCAACCCACAAAATGTCGGAAATAACTAGCTTAACGCTGACCTCGTGCAACTAGTGACACAGTTAGTATCGAACACCTTACGAATTGAGGGCAGACGGCTTTTCGATTCGTATATGAATCCTGCATCAGATGCAAATAATGAGTATGATGTCCCTATAAACATTAATAATGAAAGGGATTTATCCGACATGGATAAAATCCCTGATGTCGTAAAGAGCTTACGAACATTCTCGGGTGATGCTAGTGAGTTTTCCTCGTGGAGAAAGAGCGTAGAAAGAATCTTAAAAATCTACGCACACCTACAAGGCACACCCAAATATTTCGGTATTCTGTCGGTAATACGGAACAAGATCATAGGACAGGCTGATATAGCCCTTGAATCCTATAATACGCCGTTGAATTGGCCGAAAATTTCAAAATGCTTAACCTTGCACTATGCCGATAAACGTGATCTTGGTACCCTCGAGTACCAGATGACGATGCTGGTGCAGGGTAATAGCACCATCCATGAATTCTACCAAATCGTGTATCACCATCTATCGCTCATCCTAAATAAGCTATCGGCAATGGACATGGGCCAGGAATCCTTGCGCAATATGACCCAAGCTTACCGGGACAAAGCCCTTGATACCTTCGTGCGCGGTCTCAAAGGTGATCTACCACGCTTACTGAGCATCCGTGAACCTGTAGATCTACCGCAGGCCTTACACTTATGTTTGAAGCTTCAAAACGTAGATTACAGGTCTCAGCACGCGCATCATTCGCACACGACAACGCGAAGAAATCATTTGAGCATGCCATCTAGTACACCACCCCCAATTCCACCTTGATGCACAACATAAGTCCTCGGCACCTCACATCCCCAGACGCGATTTCTTCCCTGAATTACTCAATAATCCTAACCCACAGCCACCACAATTCCGCAGACAAACCTATCACCCTAACGCTTTCAACCCGAACCACAGACCGCTACCACCTAAACCACGGCAATACGAGCCAATGGACGTTGACCAGTCTATCAGATCACAAGCGGTAAATTATCAGAATAGACCGCCACTTAGACAGCAACATCAAGGTGCTCATAAACGCGCCACCTCTCAACATGCACATGTACCTAACAAGCAGCAAAGAATTTTTAATCTGGAAAATAGTGCTACAAACACAAATGACGCTCACGATCCCATGTACGACGAACATTACCAGTGTGACGAACATTACTACTATGACGAACGCAATGAACATAATGCCTGCGAAGACTCACCTTCAGACGAAACTAACCCAGGAAACAATTACCATATTGACAATCAGGAGCAACAGGACGAAATACATTTTTTAGACTGCTAAGCTCTTCGCTACCGTATATGGAATACGCTGCGAAGAGCGGAGAAACCCTAAAATTCTTAATCGATACCGGTTCGAATAAGAATTATATCCAGCCACGATTTATACGAAATCCTATCCCAAACGATAAACCTTTTAGAGCCAACTCAGTCGGTGGACCAATAGATATAACACAACATGCTTATGTCAGTCTATTCGGCCCTAAAATTAATAAGCTCAAATTTTATCTTTTGCCGCCTCTTAAAACCTTCGCCGGAATAATCGAAAATGACAGCTTAAAGGCACTTCAGGCTGTCATCCATACTAATAACGACTTTATGACCATTAAACATAATCTTAAAATTCCATTGAAGCAACAAATCTCACAAGCAGTTAACCACCTAAATTCACGAACTTCTCATCTGACTGAAGAACAAAACAAACGACTTAAACACATCTTAGGAAAGTACCCTAATCTATTCTCTGAGCCGAACGAAAAACTGACATACACCACCTCCGTCAAGGGCGAAATTCGCACCACTACCAACCCGATGGCTCTTAAAGATGAAGTAGAGAAAAGGTCCAACTAGTGATGAGTCTGCGTCCGTACGTTGACGTATGCGCCGAGGTAAACCACGCAAAGCATATGTTGCACCCAAACATAACTTTCCGAACAGCCAGAAAAGTGGCATGCTCCTTAAGCAACCTTTTGCTCAATTTTTCCTATGAGCTGTCCGTACGTAAAGTGGTAATGAGATACGACTTGACATACGTTCGCTTATGCGTTGTATGGGCACTTAAATTCACTCATGTTTGCGTACGTCAAAAAGTGCCTGTTTTGCTCTAAAACCGGTCGGTTTTGACAGACGATTCCGGCCGCAGACTCATCTTTGGTTAGGGCTAAAGAAATACAAAAACTACTGGATGATGACATCATAAGGCCATCAAAATCCCCATATAACAACCAGTTTGGATTGTCCCGAAGAAGCAAGACGGTTCAGGCGAAAGGAAATTCCGAATGGTTTTTGACTATCGCAAACTAAACTCGGTCACCATCTTTGATGCGTACCCAATACCGGACATTAATGATGTTCTCTCTAATTTGGGACAAAATCAGTTTTTTTCAACAATTGACTTGAAAAGCGGGTTCCATCAGATTCCCCTAAGGGAATGTGATATTGAGAAAACTGCTTTTTCCATCAATAATGGAAAATTTGAGTTTGTTCGACTACCATTTGGATTGAAAAATGGACCAGCCATTTTCCAAAGAGCACTAGACGACATCTTAAGGAGTCATATTGGGAAACGTTGTCGTATTTATATCGACGACATTATAGTTTTTGGCAAAGACGAAAACGAACACCTCGAGAACCTTGACATTATTCTAAACACACTCAAAAACGCCAATATTAAAATAAATCTAGATAAGTGAGAATTTCTCAAGAAGGAAGTCGAGTTTTTAGGTTTTGTTGTTAGCGTAGAGGGTATTAAAACCAACCCTAAAAAGGTGGAGGCCATCGTTTCCTTTCCGCCTCCTAGAACATTGAAGGATTTGCGCTCTTTTCTTGGTATGGCGGGATACTACCGTCGATTTATCAGGGACTATGCGAAAATCGCAAAGCCCCTGACATCTCTCTTGAGAGGGGAAGATGGACGAGTGTCCAAGCATGCTTCCAAAAACAAACCTATTTCTCTAGACAAGAACGCAATGAAGGCGTACAACAAATTAAAAAATATTCTCATCTCTCAGGATGTGGTACTATCCCATCCGGACTTCAAAAAGCCTTTCGAGCTAACCACCGACGCATCCAACTATGCAATCGGTGCTGTTCTATCGCAAGACAACAGACCCATTTCATTCCTGTCGAGAACGCTTCGCAAACCTGAAGAGAATTACGCGACGAATGAAAAGGAGATGTTGGCGATCATATGGTCACTGAACCAACTTAGAAACTATTTATACGAATTGAGTAAGGTAAGAATCTTTACCGATCATCAGCCACTCACATACGCCCTAAGCTCAAAAAACACCAATAGCAAATTAAAGTGATGGAAATCGATAACCGCAATGCTCACCGCAATGCAGAAGAAAACCGTCTGCAAATACTTGAAAATTTTTATTTCCCCAAAATGTCTTCTAAAATCAGGCAACTAGTGAAGCTCTGCACTATATGCAGAGAAAATAAATATGACAGGCACCCAAACAAACCGTATCTCCAGCCTACGCCTATTCCTAACCACCCAGGACACACTGTGTATATAGATATCTTCACCACCGAAAAACAGCGTGTCTTGACTGCCATAGACAAATTCACCAAGTTTGCGCAAGCAAAAGTACTCCCGTCCAAATCGTCCGAGGACATTAAACGACCCCTAAGAGATATACTGTTTTTCTTCTGCATCCCAGAGAATGTGGTAATTGACAACGAAGGAGCACTTCGATCCGCGGCATTATCGTCCATGCTAGAAGATGAACTGAAGATTAACCTCTTCCGCACACCTCCATATAAAAGCGAGGTAAATGGACAGGTCGAACGCTTTCACTCCACATTAATAGAGATCATGAGATGTCTGAAAAAAGAAGGACCCCCACGACCTTTCGAAGAACTGCTAGAAAGAGCGGTTAATGAATACAACTTCACTGTCCACTCCACTACAGGCAAAAAACCTGTAGAACTGTACCTTGGTAGAATCCCAAATCTCACCCCTGAAGAACTCGAAAACGCCCGCATGAGTAACATAGAAAAGCTTAAACTAAAACAGAATAAGGACATTAAAAATCATAACAAAAACAGACAGCCAACAAAGGACTACGAGACAGGACAGGTAGTATATGTCAAACAAAATAAACGAATTGGTTCAAAGTTGAATCCAAGATATCGACAAGAAGTGATCAAAGAAAATAGAAATACAACAGTTTTAACCGAATCAGGAAAAATAATCCACAAAGATAAAATACGAAATTAATTCCCTTTTCAGATCTATTATCCACTTGGTTTCGACAACGAAACACGCAGACTATCCTGAATCTCCCACTAGTTCAACATCATCCTCTCTCCCGCTATCTA
>OZ022263.1:139358591-139563591 GCA_963978885.1 Nemotelus pantherinus
TTCGATTTCACTCATCTGAGTGTTGGGTTTTGAATTCACCACACATCCCCAACTTGGAACAATCTGACTTGGAACATCTCCACTGACATTTCTCCCAGTTGACGTTTCCGAATGTCAACATTCGTAATCTTGTGTATATTAAATTCGCTGTTGTGTATATTGAATTCGGGTGGTATTGAATTCCGTGGATTCGTCCGCCGTGTTTTTCGTGCGATGATTTGTGCGTGTCGAAGTTTTCGTGTGTGAATATTTCCTGACGCGTACGCTGATATCCTCCGGACCTCAGTTTTCTTTCGTGCATGTCGATCATCCTCCGCATCTCGGATCAATTATGTTGACATTTCTACATTTACTTCCATCGCCTTTCGATCCGTGGCTTTGAATTCAGGAATCGGCAATTCGGGTA
This sequence comes from Nemotelus pantherinus, assembly GCA_963978885.1. NCBI lineage: Eukaryota > Metazoa > Arthropoda > Insecta > Diptera > Stratiomyidae > Nemotelus > Nemotelus pantherinus. Next base: position 139,358,998 of record OZ022263.1, read on the forward strand.
TCCGCTCGGTATCCATCGTATGTAGGTCAATTGTTAGCCTAGGTCTGGTGTCGTCGACATTGACGGCTCGGCCCATACGTTGCTCTGCCTTGTGGGCTAATTTGTGTCGGAACAATTCAATTCGCGATATCTCATAGATATCGCTGTGTTTTGGCCATGTCACGATCGGGATTTCATTGTTGATAATTATGGTGATGTAGTGCGTATCATTGTTTGTCGTGACTTGGTGTTGATTGTTTTCATGTGCTTTGCTACAGATTGTTTTCATGTCCCAGACTGTTTGCATGTATCTTCGGTAGATATCCATTTGAGTTCGTGTCGCTCGGTGATTACTCGTGTTGTCTTGTTGTAACTACTTAGCTAAAACTAACAGCTAAACTAACAATCTAAACTAACAATCTAAACTAACAATCTAAACTAACTCATGACTTGTGGTTCCATCGTTCTCTCTTTTAGAGGACGATGGAGATTTTTTTTTTTTTTTTATGTTTATATTGTGTTCTATGTTCGATTGTTCTAACCAAATTTCTACAAACCGTGACATGATAACTTTAATTTACCTAAGGCAACCCGTAGATTGCCGCATGTTTGGCGCTGAGTGAAACTCGTGCAGCCGATATGAGCTAATTAGCCAGTGCAGGCTAGATTAAGTCTTGCCGATGAAAGGCAATGATTTAGTTTAAGTAAAACTAAATGCAGTAATCGTAAATTAACTTTTATTTATTCAAGACTACTATACAACTTCTTTTCATATCATTCTTACAATCTATTTAGGCTAAAATTTTTGCTTACACTATTCTTACCTATCGACAATGCATAACCATTACTCAATTAGTTTCCATGCATAAGCTCATGACCTATTTCATGTGAGTTGCTTCCTATGTTTTTCCCACATTAAGTTTTCTAGTTCATTATTAGGTCTGTTCGCGTACTTCAGCAAACTGCAGCAGTAACAGAATTTGGCAGCTGGCTTCTTTTTGCTGCGAAATTTGGCTTGCAGCTAAAAGAGAGAACGATGGAGATTTTTTTTTTTTATTTTTATATTGTGTTCTATGTTCGATTGTGCTAACCAAATTTCTACAAACCGTGACACCCCCCTCGCTTCAGAGAATTTCATAGAAATTCTCGACCATCCCCGTTCGAATAACCGCGATTTATAATTCTCACTTAACACGCAATACCCGGAAGCCGACACAAATGTCCGTCCATCCCGTTCGATACTTGAATTCTGAATTTTTTTTTTTTTTGACGCTATATCACACAACACCCATTCCCTTCACGTCATGCAAGCACACTCTTTACATCCACATCTCTATTACTCCAATCATCATTTTCTCTACATGTTTATATGTTGCCTGTTTTAGATTTGCCTGGTGTCGGTACTTTTACCCTTATTATCTAAAATACTAATGCCCTTCGAACTCGTTTTTAGGATACGCTACTTCACCATACGAAGGTCATTCTCTACAACGAATGCCAAAGGGAAGGACAAAAAAAACGAAAGTAATATACAAAGAAGCAACAAAAGGAAAAAAAAGGGGAGAAAAAAAATGACAAGGAGGAAACTTTCACCACCACCACGCTATCGGTATTTTTTTAAATATACAAATCAATTCTAATCCCATGCTAACACCTATAAACTAACCCTAGAATACATCACTAAATATGAAACTAATACTAGGCTTTTTTTTCCCCTAGTGTAGATGGCAAAAAAAATCTGCATACCAGATCCCCGGGTAACCTATCACCACGGGGTATGTGAGGTTTGACTCACTAAAAAAAAGGACCATCTACAAGCCCACGAAGTTCCGAGTCGGGACCCGCCTAAGCACTGCTTCGACCCGGTCGTGCTGTCTCACCCATTGGTAACCACGGACTTCAAGAACTACCACAGCTTATGGGTCGGTAAGGCAACCCTCCTCCCGCTTTATACGCAGCACTTTCTCAACGTACGTTGAGACTGCGCGCCAGTTTTCCTCGTTTCGCAGCATTGCATCCACGATCGTCTCAGGTGCTACCAGGCCGATCGTGGACTCAATGGTGCGCCTCAAACTTACGAAGCGACTGCACATAAAGAATGTGTGCTGAGCATCATCGAGCTCAGTCACACAGTACCGGCAGTACGGTGTGACCACCTTACCCATTCTGTTCAGGTATTTCCTGAAGTACCCGTGCCCTGTCAAAAATTGACAAAGGTAAAAGTTTACCTCTCCGTGGCTCCGGCTAAGCCAAGGCTCAATAAGACCAATTAGCTTAGCCGTCCAGCGTCCTTTATCACTTTCACTCCAGCGTTGTTGCCAAAGTAGGAGGGTCAGTGTACGCGCGTGCGTCAAAGCCTCAGTTCTGTCCAGCTCTGAGCGAAAGAGGTACCCCTCCTTGCGTTCTCGCGCTAGCAGATCGATCGGGATTACTCCCGATACAACCATCACAGCCTCTTCTGAGACCGTGCGGTAGCTACACGCGATTCGCAGGGCGCCCCTGCGCTGGACACTGGCGATGCGCTTCCGGAACTTTCTAGTTCGAAGTGCATCTCCCCAAATTTCGGCGCCATATAGCAAGATGGAATTGGTCGTCACCATCAGCAGTCTCCGTCTCGTCTCACTGGGTCCGCCAACGTTGGCCATTAGCCTACTCAGCGAAGTGACGACTACCAGAGCCCTGTCACATGCCCTGCGGATATGATCCCAATACGTCAGCTTGGTGTCCAGTGTCACTCCCAGATACCTGACCGACTTGCTGGTCTGGACCCCGACGGAGCCAACCGTCATGGGTATGACAGTTGGTATCCTCCGCTTCGTCAGCATGACAATCTCTGTCTTTGAGACTGCCAGCTGGAGGCCGTGCTCAGTCATCCACCGATCCACCCTTCTCATAACTTGGTTAAGTCTAAGTTGAGCGAGATCGGCAGATCTAGAAGTGATTACAGCTGCGACGTCATCAGCGTAACCTACCAGGAACACATCCGCAGGCATTTCCAGGCGCAGCAGATCATCGTACATGATGTTCCAGAGGTCAGGTCCTAAGATTGACCCCTGTGCCGCACCTGAGGTGACAGGCCTCCTTCTGACTCCGTCCTCAGTGTCATAGAGTAACCATCGGTCCCTGAGGTAGTCCCGCATCATGGCCAGCAAGTAGCCAGGAATACGGAACCTCCCTTCAAGGGCCCGAAGGATGTCCGTCCACCTCGCCGAGTTGTAGGCGTTTTGCACGTCAAGCGTTACCAGCAAGACGACCGGTCTGGCCCGGTAACATGCCTCTTCCGCTCTTGCTACAGCCCCAACAACCTCTGAGATGGCATCGATTGTTGAATGACCCCTCCGGAAGCCGTGCTGCCTGCAAGAAAGATCATCGGCTGATCTCACAGCTGACAGCAATCGCGGCTTCAGTAACCCTTCGAGAAGCTTCCCAGCAGTGTCCAGCATGCACAGCGGGCGGTATGCTGATGGGCAGCCCAGGTTACCCTTCCCCTTATCTACAAGTACTAGTCGAGCCACTTTCCACCGCGACGGGAAGACCCCCGCGACTAAACATGAATTATACAAATCCAATAATAGACGCGGTTGACTCTCCGCCACGACTTTAAGCGCCTCGACCGGCACTCCGTCAGGCCCTGGGGCCTTCCGGTTCTTCATCCTGGACACCGCACTGTTCAGCTCCTTGTCCGTAAAAAAAGGAACATCCGCCAGGTTAACGAATATGGGCCCATCAATCCTTGGCGGGTGCACCGGGAACAGCGAACCAACGATATGCTCCATGGATATCGCGTCCATGAGAGTGCTAGATCGCATACAGCCAAGTCTGCGAGTGACCAATTTGTAGCCATCTCCCCACGGGTCTGAATTGACCTCCTCACAAAGAGCCTGCCATTTGGCACGTTTACTCCTTGTGATGGCCTTGGTCAGCTCCCTCTTTGCCGCAATGTGAGCAGCAGATAGCTCTGCCACTCCCGGCCTATTTCTGGCTCGCTGTGCCCTGCGCCTGCACGCCAAAGCGATGCGTCGCAGTTCGGCGATTTCATCGTTCCACCAGTACGCATGTTGCCTCCTACGAAAGGGTTTCCGTTTGGGCATTGAAGCCTCACACGCCCTGCGAATCCACCCCATGGTTCTGTCAGCAGCGGCCTCTGCTGCTGCACGAGTCACTGGGGACCCAGATGTTAGAGGCTCCCCTCCCAAACTCGAAACGAGCGATGCGACCATCTCGTCCCTGTTACATTTAGCGGCATTCCAGCCTAGCCACTTACAGGAAGAGCCTTGGCGTCTTTGCATGCTCTCAGCAATTTGGAAGGTGATGTAGTTGTGATCACTTGCAGTGTAATCTTCCATCACCCTCCAATCGCTGACGAGTGCCGCAAGTCTCTCCGATGCCATGGTGACATCGGGAATGGATTCGCCAAAACCGGGCCGTCGGAATGTTGGCGTCGAACCCGTATTCAACACCAACAAACCCAACCCCGATGCCATCTCGACTATGCGCCGTCCGCGAGTGTTTTAGGTAGGCATACCCCACTCCAATGCCCTTGCATTAAAGTCACCCCCTACAATGACATTGCCAGCGATGCCGCGGAGAGAGTCTTCTAGTGAGCTAAGTTTGACTCCGAATTCCTGCATTGAGTCATTCGGAGACAGGTAGCAGCTCACAAAGGTGATCTCTCCGTATGTCACCCACACGTGACCGTTGCCTGAGCCGCGGGCGCCGATGCGAGCCCTCTGCCCGTCAGCGATCCAGATCACCGCGTACCCCGTAGCATCTACTGGCCAAGCGGACGAGTTCCTCCCCCTATAAGGCTCGCTGATCAATATGATCTGAGCCTTATGTTCGCGGACTAGTTGCGTGAGGAGGTCGTCCGCAGCTCTGCAGCCCTGCAGGTTGCCTTGAAGAACTCTCATGCCCTACCCTGCTTTTTCTTGGCATCGAGTGCGTCTCTGAAAACTCGACACGTACTCGATCCCATCAGATGCTTGGCGTCATTCACGCCATGTTTCTCAGTGCATAATATGCACTGAGCCTGCGCAGAGCAATCTGCTGCCCGGTGCCCTACCTGTCCACACTTCCAGCAGCTGGTGCTCCGGTCCGGACCCTTGCAGCTACGCCTTGTGTGGTCGTAGCCTAGGCACCGGTAGCAGCGTGTCACCTCAGCCCACCTTCGCACTCGGGCACTTATCATTCCTACCCGGACTCGACCAGACTTGAGGATTTTGGATGCTGGTGCCTCATCCAGCTCCACCACGGCTCTCCTCTGCTCCCTTGTGTTAGGAGGGAAGAGTGTGGTTTTCACCTCGCCGGCTCCTTCCTCGCCAGCCTCGCGTTTGATGGAGGATGTCACTTCTTCGCTGACTGTGAGACAATCGAGGTCGAGAAGCTCGATCTTGACTCTAGGGGTCACAAGCTTCACGTCCCCCTGGCCATCTACGGCGGCCCGGATCGAATCCTGCAATTTCGCGCGGTCATCACAGCGCGCGATCTCCAAAAGGAGATCTTGATCCTTCTGCTGTCTTTCTGATACGCTTTACTAGCGTACCAGTTTCATCCGGGGAAACACCTTGGCGGATGGCCCCTAGGACCTCCGCGTAGGTCCTTCCTGGAGCCGGTTTTACTATGACAGCGTCTATTTTTTTCCCTCGCTGTCTTTGCCTGCCATTCTTCTTTTTTTTCTTCACCACTACTTTCTTATTGCCCTGTGGTTTATACTCTTTTTGGGCCTTTTCCGTCCCAGCGGGGGTCACTGGTGTTTTTGCGACGCTTCCCTTTTTCTTCTTGTGGGTAACCGTCACCCACTTCCTGAGGTCCGAAACTGGCACGTCCTTCCTCACCCGGACTTCCTGAATATCTTCAGGGCTAGATTCAGCCACGCGCTTATTCTGCCGTGGCTGATCTACCCCCGGGACCCCTGCAACAGTGGTTGACTCAGCGATCTTTTCCTCCAAGACCCGCTGGTAATCTACCTCTGCCTTCTGCCAGTTCGTTCGGCAGGTGAAAATTACCTCAAAGGCCTCCTCCAGCTCCAACATACCATCCTTGACGTGCTTTGAAATATTTCTCTGCACGTTGGCGGCTTGGAGCATTTTTTGTAGGATACATTGACACTTCTTCAAAATATCCTCCTCAGCCACTCGCTCACGCTTTATGTACTCCCTCCTAGGGGACACACGTGCAAGTGGCATATTTTCTTCTGGAGCTCTTGTTTCAGTGCTCTCCCGTGGATAACTTTTCGGGGTCTCCAGATCACTGCGAGCGGATTCAGCAGTTTGAGGTTCCTGCGCCTCTACTGAGCATCCGGAACCAATCAATCCAGAGGGGGGGTCCTCTGGACCCTTGGCCTCCTCGCAAACGCAAAACGGTCGATGGCGGCGCCTCCTTCGCCCTGCGTCGCCGCTGTCGTCCCCATGTTCTGTTGTCCGTCAGTCTTGTCTTTTGTGTTATTTTGTTAATGTAACATGTTCAGTTTTGTTGGGTCCCAACTCAGAGCCGCTATCTCCACCCGGATGTGCAGTCGCCTTAATGACCTCGTGGTAATCTATGCAAAGCAGGGAGGCCGACGCGAGGGTTGATCACCAGCCTTCATGGGGCTGGATCTCAGAGCCAGGTCAGCGCTAATCGGGAACAATGTCAACCGAACCTGCACCACCAACTCAATGGTGCGGGCTTCGAACGTACTCTGAGACTTGCCAGGTTTTAACGGGACGGAGACGGCATGACATTAGCCTGGAGCCGTTCACGCTCGGATTTCACTCCGGCGGTACCGCGCATAAATCGACTAGGTCCAGAATGCCATAACCGCCAGCCCACATACATTTTTCGCAAATCATCGGTCGTGCCTTGAACCATTAAGCTAAGCCAGGTCATGCCATAAAAAATCCTTACTGCCATTGCCAGAAATTCAAATTATCAATCGAATCGTAAAGCCATGAGAAAAGCCGAGTCGTACCGGTTGTTGTTGGGCCATTTGGCGTTACCCGGGGTGCACCGCGAGGAGGCGACCCAACATTACACCCCACTAGGCTTCCTTATAACTAGCCCTTCACCGTCTATCTTCACAACCCTTCTCTTAATCCACCACCAAAAAGACTTATTAATAGTTAATTCAACTCGCTGTGGCCTAACGTTATTGTAGTTTAGTCCCTCCACCACTCATTAATACCTTAACTTCCCATAGCAAATTCGAGCTCCAGCTAATGATACCCATACGAATTCATCCAAATCTAAAACACGGCACGTACCACTTAAGGTCTTTAGCATGCCATGTACCTGCGCTCTTTCCCTTTTCGTCTAATAACTCGTACGTCCAAGTCGACGTCTGTTTCGAAACCGTGAAGGGACCTACGAACGCGGGGGCTAGTTTAGCGGAAAAGTACTTGCTCGCGTCGAATTGAGCATAATTTCTCCTCCATACGCAATCTCCTACCTGAAAAACTTCTGCTCGTCGACGGAGATCATAGCGACTTTTATTAGCCGTAGCCGCCTTCTGCATCCTCTTCACTACGTCTGCTAGTATTCCTTCTAGTGTCCGGGCTCTCGTCATTGGCGATAAATCCCTCCGCGCGTCAGACGGGAGTTCAACTCTTTCTCGATAGGTAACCATCTCCCTACCGAAATTCAGTAAGTAGGGAGAAAAACCAGTGACCTCGTGCCTATACGTACGTAACGCGCACTCGGTTTTGGCCAAATTTTGGTCCCAAGAGCGATTATTGTCTGCAGCGTAACATCTCAGCATGCATTTGATGTCTTGGTTTCGCCGTTCTGCCGGGTTAGCTTGAGGATAATACAAAGCAGTGTAACTCACTTGAACACCGTATTCCTCCACTGCTTTGCTGAAATGTCTACCCTTAAACTGCACTCCATTGTCGCAAACTAGAACTCTCGGAACGCCGAAGACCAAGAAAACGTTTTCTTCCAATAAGCGAAAAACCGTTGACGCCGTCGCGGTTCGTACTGGAAGTATAACTGAGAATTTGGTGACATAGTCCACCACTGTCAAGATATAGCTATGGCTCCGAGTCGACCTGGGTAATGGTCCCACCAGGTCTATACATACCATTTCCCACGGTGCTTTCGCTACCCCCGCTCTAGACGACATCAGACCCACCGGTGCCTTTCGGTCTACTTTACATGCCTGGCACACTTTACACCTTCTGCCGTATTCTTTAATGTCAGACCGCATTCCAGGCCAGTAGTGGTTTTGTGAAACACGCGCCAACGTTTGAGCGGCTCCTCTATGCCCCGCTTTTGGGTCTTCGTGACATCTATTAAGAATTTCACCCCTTTCTGTTTTCGGCACTACGCGCTTCCAGGCAGCACTCGTCTCCCCTCTTCTCTCTTTACCGGAGGTTTGTTTCCAGAGCGTGTCACTTACGATTCTCCAATTTGAATACTTCCGCGGGTCATCCCGGACGTTTTCTACCATTTTCGTAAACCACTTATCCGACATTTGAGGAGCCGATATGCTGTCTAACTCTACGATTGCCCGTGAAAGTGCGTCAGGGACTTAATGTTCTTTCGCCTTCCTATGCACCACTTCAAACTCAAATTGTTGGAGGCGCACCGCCCATCTCGCTAATCTGCCGGTTGGTTTCTTAAGCTTGTTCAGCCAAATCAGCGAGTGATGATCTGTTATTACTACGAAACGTGTTCCCTCGATGTATGGACGGAATTTTTCGACGGCCCAAAGCACTGCTAAACACTCCCGTTCAGTTGTAGAGTACCTTCTCTCCTGTGCCGATAGTGACCTGCTCAAATAACATACCACTTTTTCTCCCGTAGAGTGCGCCTGGCTCAACACCGCTCCTATACCCACATTTGAAGCGTCGGTTTGCACCTTAAAGGGCAGATCGAAGTCGGGACACGCCAACACCGGTGCGGTGGACAACTTATGTTTACAGGCATTGAAAGCCCGTTCACAATCACTGGACCAGTTGAACTTACGTCCTTTCTTTAAAAGATCGTTTAGTGGAGCCACCATAGTAGCATGATCCGGGATAAACCGACGGTACCATGATACCATCCCCAATAGCTGTCTGACTTGCTTCACTGATCCCAGCCGGGGATACTCACTTATGGCCTTCACTTTCTCAGGATCGACATGCAGCCCTTCCTCGTCTACCACGTACCCGAAATACTTTAATTGTGCCCTGCAGAAATGGCACTTTTCTCTTGCCACGCGTAAGCCTTCTTCTCTCAGACGCGTGAAAACCTCTCGCAATATCTCCAAATGTCGATCAAAAGTGTCTGTAACCACAATAATATCATCTAAGTATGTAAATACGAACGGTTCGAGAGCGGGTCCCAACACTATATCTATTAAGCATTGCCACGTAGCCCCAGAATTGTGGAGTCCAAAAGGCATTCGTAAGAAATGAAACAGGCCTCTTCCTGGTACAGTGAATGCAGTATATTGACGTGAATCCTTTGCCATTGGTACTTGCCAGTACGCAGACTTCACGTCCAGCGTCGACAAGTACTTCGCATTCCGTAGTTTCTCCAGCGTCGTGGAGATATACGGCAGGGGATAAGCATCTTTCTCGGACACTGCATTCACCTTCCTAAAGTCCACACAAAAACGATAGGACCCGTCTTTCTTTCGGACTAAAAGAATTGGCGAAGACCAAGGACTCGACTACGGCTCAACTACCCCTAATCTTAGCATCTCATCCAGCTCCAGATTTATTTGGCGTTGTACCGCGGGCGAGACTGGATAATATCGTTGCTTAATTGGAGCCGCCGTCGTTTTGATCCCATGCTTCACAGACTTCGCGCAACCCAACCCATCGCCCATCAGACAAAATTGCTCAGTCAACATTCCAGTTAGTTTTGCTGCCTCCTCTTCGGATAGGTGAGATTGACCGCGTAGCACCTTCCCCGACACCGTCTCTGCCATAGCAACGGATGTCCACTGTCGCCCCTTCATGTCCAGTACTACTCCGAAGCCTTGCCAAAAATCTACTCCCAATATAACTTCCTGAGGGATTGCCAAAATGACCAGTACTTCCAATTCCCTCTTTCGACCATTCAGCGCGAAGTCCAGACGCACTACACCGTTCACCTTACACACCTCTCCGTTTGCAAGCCGCACCTCTTCAACTTCGCCATCGTTCAGCATTACTCCTCTACTGACCAAACGCAACCATCCTCTTTCTCCCAGAATCGTACGACTCGCGCCCGAATCTAACAGACCTTCCATGACGACGCCCGCTATCTCCACCCGCAAGTGAGGGCGAGTGTCCTGACCACTGCTAGCTAACGCGTAGTCCACGATCGGAGACTTTCCCACTTGTTGCGGCCTCCCTCTAGTGCTCGTTTGGTCGCCTAGTGAGCACGGCGACCGTTTCGCGGAGTTTGCCGTTCTGATCGCACATGGGCCTCTGGCTCCGCTGCCCTAGCTCGACACGTTGGACACGCCGCTCGCAAAACCCCTTGACGACCGCAACCGAAACAACGCCGAGGCTCTGTACATTCTCTAGACACGTGGCCTTCCCTCCTACAGTTCCAGCACTGTACGCGGCCCCGTCCGGACAGCGCGGCTACCTGCTCTGAAGGTTCGGCGTTCATGTAAGCCAAGTCCGGTTCCAAGCATCGTCTTGGACGAGTATTGGGTAGCCCTTGTGGCATCCAGCGTTCGCCCCATCTTCACCAGATCCGCAATCGATGATATCGGCGTCAAGCTCAAGTGTTGTTGATAGAAAGGCGAAATGTTTCTGCGCAAAGTCCTCAATTTCTCTTCCTCCGAGCAGCTTTGTTTCAAACGCGAGAAAAGGCGCTCCATTACTGCCACATACACCCCCATCGATTCGTTCTCGCCTTGAGTTCGTTTACGGATTTCATCACGAAGATGGTCCTCGTAGTCCGTCGGCAAGAACTCTGCCCTAAGCTCCTCCACGAGCTCATCCCAGCACGCCACTAACCCGCGGTTGGCTCTAAACCAAATCAGCGCTCGCGAGTCAAATAGGTCTACAGCTGCGCTGAAGAGCTGTGACTTCGTGAGACCTCTCGCCTGCCGTAACTCCTCAACCCGCTCAAGGAAAGCGTTTACAGACCCTGACGCATCTCCGCTGAACTTAAGCCCCCATTTCGCCACTTCCGCCAGGGACGATGCCTTCACCTCATGCGGTGCAACCCTCGTCCGGGAATCATCCTCAAACTCAGCCTCGATTTCACTATCCCCCTCGGTTTTGTCTACTAAGTTACTCATGGCTATGATGAGTCGATTACGGATCTTTCGTGCACCTTCCAGCTGTTCGGGTGTGGATGCCTGCATCTTACTTAGTCGGCGGAAACCGAATTCTATCTTGACCCTAACCTTTAGATAGTCCAACGAAGCTTTATCTCCTGACACCTTCGAGATTAGCTCTTCAACGTCCGATACTTTCGCTGTCAATTCAGAAAAATCGGTTTCAAAATCGAATGGATACGCCACTTCTACGTAGGACGTATCCAGAGCTGACTCCGCCTTCAGTGTAGCCCTTAGTGTTTTGCGCATATTTTCCATCGTGTCCGATGGAAAACCACGGATAGCGAGCTCATACGTGAGCTCGTCCTTACTTAGACGATCCACTAAAATCTTCATTTTAATATTCTCCAACGAATACCTACAGTAGGCTGAACAACCGGATCGGGTCTTTGATCAGACAATATGAAACGAGAAACCGCGAAACAGCGAAATGCCCTCACCAAAATCGCAACCTTCCGACGATCTCGCACTAAAACCTAATTCTTCAATCTGTTTGACCCTAAAATTGCACTTCTCAGTTACTCTAACACATTATCCCCCAAGAATTTAAATATAAGAGAACCTCATTAAGAGAACAATGTATCCAAAAATTCCACCTATAATCGATCCGAAATAAAAATAAAAGCTTCGCAAAATATATATATTTTAAAGTGACAATCTATAAGATTATTAGTTTACACACGTTATCTTCAATATACTGAATCTTGAAAGGAATAATGAAAGGAACGACCTTTTTTTCCTTTCTATGCATACCGTTAACACCGTAATTAATACCACTATCTACCTCAGCTTCTTTGTGGTTTTACCTGAAACTCTTCTATAGCACACTATCACACTTTCACACCTCCCGTACGCACAAATTGCAAAATTCACTATTTCTATTGCTTAATCCGAACTCTTGCTTATCCACCCTATCACACAGACAAAATCCAGAATTCAAATATATGATCATAAAATTATATCAATATAATAATAAATATAAATATCAATAATAAATATCTGTATATATAGATACTATGAACTTGTACCATCCATCTTTAAAAATTCAAAAATATTCAAAATGAATTTCAAAATGAAGATAATATCACCGTTCTCGCGTAAGATACTTTAAAATTCGCTTTTAAGATTGCTATAAACATCAATTTACGCGCCTAAATGCCTTCCCACAATTTGGGACTTGGCTCATCAAATTTTCACGAGTATAGTTGCGTACCGTTTTTACCGCTATTACCGTTATATGCCCCACGTTGGGCGCCAATTTGTCACCGTTACTCGCCGCAACGCGCTCTAGAACCCTTTACAAGGGCGGCAGTTTTCGGGCGGCTTTCGCTCGCGAAGAAAAAGGGTCGCGGGTGGGCGCCACTCGCTTCTAACCCGAAACACTGCCTCGCTACCGTCGCCCTGAAGCGAGAAGATGATGACGGCCTCCTATGTACAACACCGATTCGCTATCGATAATTACAAACCCCGCACAATTCACGATCACACACTTTATTGTATTTAAATAATAATACTACGTTATCTTCTGACGCGTTACCATTCAATGGTAATCTTCTCAAAAATTTCTTCCTTCTTGTAAAATTCTACTAAATTTAAATCCACAATTTTAACTTACTAGCTATCTAACCGGCCGATTTCGGGTTTATTCTGGATCGCCGCGATGCATTTACTCTCGCGATGGGGCCCTTTTCGTAGATTGATCCTCGCAATCGAGTGGAAATTCAATTTTGCAAACGTCCCTCGTAACTTGTCCTCCACGTTTGATTCACACTTCGCAAAACGGCTATTTCGTCCACTGAAACTGAAATCCTCCCTCGCAGATTTTTTCCAGTACCACAAACGTTTAGTTACTACTAATGCTGCCGCTTCCAAATTCTCCAGATTACCGTCAGTGGTTATAATTTCGCCAAGTCCGCGTCCAAATATGCAAAAAGCCAAAAGAAAACAACTTATCACATTGATTCTGCACCTGCAGCTCAAGACCTCCGTCCACTCACCCAATTCACGGCAAAAGAGACCCTCTTTCATCAATCCTGCCCACAGGAAAATTTTCCTGGCGGCAGCGGGATTTTCAAAATCCGTTTGGTGCACTCACCCGAATTCGATTTCACTCATCTGAGTGTTGGGTTTCGAATTCACCACACATCCCCAACTTGGAACAGTGTGACTTGGAACATCTCCACTGACATTTCTCCCAGTTGACGTTTCCGAATGTCAACATTCGTAATCTTGTGTATATTAAATTCGCTGTTGTGTATATTGAATTCGGGTGGTGCTCCAGGATTTTCGGCATCAAATTCCAGGTAGGTGGTTAATTTGCATTTCAAAACCCCTCATTCCATGAGAAAACATGTGTGTGATTCTCCCGGTAACCTTTGATTTGTTCGTATTAGCTAATATTAGCTTACGGCCGTGGATTCGTCCGCCGTGTTTTTCGTGCGATGATTTGTGCGTGTCGAAGTTTTCGTGTGTGAATATTTCCTGACGCGTACGCAGATATCCTCCGGACCTCAGTTTTCTTTCGTGCATGTCGATCATCCTCCGCATCTCGGGTCAATTATGCTGACATTTCATTTCATTTTGTTGACAAGCTAATATTAGCTAATACGAACAAATCAAAGGTTACCGGGAGGATCGCACACATGTTTTCTCACTCATCTGAGTGTTGGGTTTCGAATTCACCACACATCCCCAACTTGGAACAGTTTGACTTGGAACATCTCCACTGACATTTCTCCCAGTTGACGTTTCCGAATGTCAACATTCGTAATCTTGTGTATATTAAATTCGCTGTTATGTATATTGAATTCGGGTGGTATTGAATTCCGTGGATTCGTCCGCCGTGTTTTTCGTGCGATGATTTGTGCGTGTCGAAGTTTTCGTGTGTGAATATTTCCTGACGCGTACGCTGATATCCTCCGGACCTCAGTTTTCTTTCGTGCATGTCGATCATCCTCCGCATCTCGGATCAATTATGTTGACATTTCTACATTTACTTCCATCGCCTTTCGATCCGTGGCTTTGAATTCAGGAATCAGCAATTCGGGTATCCGCTCGGTATCCATCGTATGTAGGTCAATTGTTAGCCTAGGTCTGGTGTCGTCGACATTGACGGCTCGGCCCATACGTTGCTCTGCCTTGTGGGCTAATTTGTGTCGGAACAATTCAATTCGCGATATCTCATAGATATCGCTGTGTTTTGGCCATGTCGCGATCGGGATTTCATTGTTGATAATTATGGTGATGTAGTGCGTATCATTGTTTGTCGTGACTTGGTGTTGATTGTTTTCATGTGCTTTGCTACAGATTGTTTTCATGTCCCAGACTGTTTGCATGTATCTTCGGTAGATATCCATTTGAGTTCGTGTCGCTCGGTGATTACTCGTGTTGTCTTGTTGTAACTACTTAGCTAAAACTAACAGCTAAACTAACAATCTAAACTAACAATCTAAACTAACAATCTAAACTAACAATCTAAACTAACTCATGACTTGTGGTTCCATCGTTCTCTCTTTTAGAGGACGATGGAGATTTTTTTTTTTTTTTTATGTTTATATTGTGTTCTATGTTCGATTGTTCTAACCAAATTTCTACAAACCGTGACATGATAACTTTAATTTACCTAAGGCAACCCGTAGATTGCCGCATGTTTGGCACTGAGTGAAACTCGTGCAGCCGATATGAGCTAATTAGCCAGTGCAGGCTAGATTAAGTCTTGCCGATGAAAGGCAACGATTTAGTTTAAGTAAAACTAAATGCAGTAATCGTAAATTAACTTGTATTCATTCAAGACTACTATACAACTTCTTTTCATATCATTCTTTCAATCTATTTAGGCTAAAATTTTTGCTTACACTCTTCTTACCTATCGACAATGCATAACCATTACTCAATTAGTTTCCATGCATAAGCTCATGACCTATTTCATGTGAGTTGCTTCCTATGTTTTTCCCACATTAAGTTTTCTAGCTCATTATTAGGTCTGTTCGCGTACTTCAGCAAACTGCAGCAGTAACAGAATTTGGCAGCTGGCTTCTTTTTGCTGCGAAATTTGGCTTGCAGCAAGAGTACAAAAACGACTTCCTGCGAATCTATTTTAATATATTATAATAGATTCAGGTACGCGAACAAACTTATTGATTACACGTGACAAATATCTTCATAGTCTCATCATATACATAATCCATATTCCAGGTCAATACAACACCCATCAAACCAAGACATACATCATATACAGAAACCACATAGAATATGTCCAAACCAGGACAAAATGTCTTATACACATCAATGCTATAGTGGAATATGGATGTAGTCTATGCTTATCAAGGTTAAGTGTCTTGAAAGTCAATTAATTTTTGTCTTGTCTTACGTGTATGTATATTTGAGCAATTGACTCATTACACCCCTTCCGTTTCAAGGAGTCGAGCATTTATATTTAAATGCGAGATTAGTTTGTTGGTTATGTATTCTTGATAGGTTCTTAATAAATATTGAATTACATTGTCTTAAAAAAAAATTTCGAATATCACATTTTATACATTATTTAGGATTTTTTTTGTATAACTTAAGCCTATTGTTGTGCATCCATTTATTCTTATTTTCTATTTCAATTAGTGTGTTTACACCTTTTGTGTCCATTACTTTATATGTACCTTTATATGGTTTATCATGTTATCTTCTATTTTCAGTTTTTAAGAATACTAAATCACCTAGTTCTATTTTCAGAGGGTTTGAGTAAAGCATATCGCACACTATTCCGACACGACACGTCACAACACGACACGACAAAAATCTGTGAGAATAAATTGTGTGGAATTGTATGAACGCCCGCACATTTGACCAACAAGTCACGACACGACAGGATAGCAAAAATTTTTTGTCGTTTGGGATGTTCGAATTTAATCCAATCCGACAAATGATGTACGTCGTTGTAGCGTGTCGTGTCGGTTAAGTGTGCGGCCTTTCATATAGCTTCATAGATTTTAGATAAGCATAGACATAGATAAGCATCAGTTGTCGTTCGGCAGTTTAATATTTAAAAAAAAAAAAAATTACGAATTGGAAATGGATAAAGTAAATTTTTTTGGCCAGAAAATAGAAAGAGCTGTATGAAATAAGTTCAAAAAATTCAAAAAAGCACAAAAGAAGGATAATATATGAGAAGAATTTGCTGAGAAAATTTCAATTTTAATATTTTTATATGTTTCACATTACACACTTTCCATTTTATTAATCATAATACATTTTCTGAACAATTCATGATAAGCATCAGTTGTCGTTATTCAGTTTGATATTAAATAAAATATCAAACTGGTAATGGATGTAAAATTTTGGCCAGAAACTACTGGGTGGCGCAAACGTTTCTGTCCTTAGTATTTCCTGTACAACATTGAACACACTTGAAGCAACATAATATATAATTAGTATGAATTATGCCTTTTTTCATTTTCAACAGTCTAAAATTTGTTTTCAGAAACTTTCATATAAAGTTGACTATTTACCGTTCTTATCAGTTCGATCCGCTGAAAAATTCCAAAGTTTTTCAAGCTTTGAAAAAAGTTGGATATATTAATCCTCTTTGAATTTGGTACTTATTTTTACCGACTCTTAAACATCGCTGAATTAATTAAAGCTATGTAGGTTTAAGAAAAAAAAGAAGAGGGTTTCGAAATTTGGAAAGATAGCTTTTTCCCATTAATTTATTCGGGTTGATTTTTCATATCAAAGAGCAGAAACTTTTACGCCACCCTGTGGAAAGAATTGTATGAAATTAGCTCAAAAAGTTACGACAACATACAAAAGAAGACAAATAGATGGGAAAAAATTACAATTAATTTCAGTTTTATTATTTTTTTATATTTTTAACAATACAAATTTTTCATTGCATTAAACATAATGCATTTTCTGAACACTTTTCACAAACTGATGTGTCGGTCGGTTCGGTATAGTGTGCGTTGGTCTACCGACTGTCGTACGACATTTTTCTATGTCGTGTCGTGTCGTGACGGAATAGTGTGCGACAAGTTTAATTCTGTTTGCTATTTCGTGCTGTTTTAGCTATTTCAATTAACTGTTTGGCTTTTGTTAGAGAAGTTCTTAATCTCAATTTTAACTCATTCTTGTAATTATTCAAATTGTATATTTTTTCTGAATCTTTCAAAATCTCATTCGGTAAATATGAAAGCTTGCTAAAAACTAAATCATAAGGAGTATTTGTATCAATGTTTGGGGTTGTATTATAGGAAAAAGTGTAGAAAGGTAGCCATTCGTGCCAATTATCATTATCAACAAAAGATAATATGTATTCGTTCAACACACGATGATTTTTTTCTACTACGCCTAGTGTTTCATGATGGTATGGTGTCGAAAATATTTGTTTGATATCTAGGAGATTGCATATTTCTTTCATTAAACTATTTGTGAATTCAGTGCTTAAATCTGTTTTTAATACCTTAAAATGTCCATATAAAAAAATAAACTTGTTTACAAATGCTTTTGCCACTGTTGTAGCATCCTTACTTTCTATTGGTTTAGCAATTATGTATTTTATCAACTCACACTGTATAGAGAGGATTTATCTATAGTCATTAGAAATTCTCAATGGTGCAACAATGTCTGCGCTTACAATTTCAAAACTAGTAGACGGTGTTTCAGTTTTCATGATATTTTCTTTAGTGTGCTTTGTTACTTTATTTAATTTGCATTTATCGCACTGTTTAATGTGTTTCTTAACCATTTTCTTCATATCCTTCCAACAATATCTTCGTTTCAACTTTAAAAGTGTTCTGCGTACTCCTGCATGTCCTCCATGTGGCGAATTGTGGTACTCGATTATCAGTTCCTTTTACTTGTTAATATCTTGAATTTTTAAAGGCGGCTCGTATATCAGTATCTTCAAGTCATGACTTTCTTCACGTTGCAACGTATTAAATAATCTCTTAAATTTATTTCTCGGTACGTACCTAAATATTTCATTTTTATTAGAAAGTGCTAGTGCATTTATGCTATGGTTCTTTGAATATGCTATCAACTTCTTCATGACAGAAACGAATTCCGTATATGAATTATCATTATAACTATCGTGGGTGTGTTCAATGTGCATGCTATAGCACTGGGGTGGGCAAACTTAATACTGGTACGATCGACATTATTTTTATTAATTTATGCTCGATCGACTTCAAAAAATGGGTTAAATTAAAAACAAATAAAAATTTAATTAAGGTATTTATTGATATTAAAATATTAAATACATTGTATTTACTACTTTGTGCAATGTACTTTATTTATAAATATTTTGGATTAATTTTGGATGTATATGCGTGACACTTGATTTCATCAAAAAGTATTCTGCAGTTAGGCTTGTAAGGACTGATGCACAATCGAATAGATGCCAATAAGTGGTCATCAATCAGAGAAGTCCTAAGTTGCGATTTGATGTTTTTAATTTGAGAAAACATTGCTTCACATAGATAAATGGAAGCAAAATAATGCAAATAACCTCATTATCATCTCAATAATGGATATTTGGTAATAAAATCCTAGAACAATTTTCATTTGCACGTGCTATTATTAAAATTTCTAACACTAGATACGATGAATTCAATTATAAAGTATAAGCTAGGTTTGATGAAATATCCTCGTTATCGAATTCTCCAAAAGGAAATGAAATAGATTCAAAAATCGGTTGAAGGTTATGGAGATTTGCAAATTGTCTCTCGAATTTTTGATTAAGATATTCTAGTTCATGACAAAACATTTCAATAATACTTTCACCAGTAAGTTAGGTCGTACCGGTTGGCACGAGACCACACATAGACCTATTGGCCCATAGTGATACCAGATAAATGGGCCAGGAATAATAAAATTCGGTCCAAACGGCCATCGTAGGCCCGGACTTTTCGCGAACTAAAGGATGTCCTTCAGCTTTTGCATTTTACATTCACCAGAAAGTTTAATATGTTTTTCTAAATATGGCAAATATTTAAAAATGTTGCCAATTTAATTGAAATGCAAAAGGTTTTAATTTTACTTTAAACAACAAGTGAACAATTATTTCCTTTTACTTGTAATTGTAAATTAAGCGAATTGTAATGGCCCATAAAATCCGTAAGAAACGCAATAATTTCACTCAAAAGATTTAAAAATCTTTGCAAAGAGCTTCTGGAGCTGAGCCACCTAAAGCTTAGTACTGTCTCCGATTTCACGTTAAGTTTTCATGCAAATTTTCACGTGAAATCTGTTTCGGCGCAAATTAAGCTTGAAAATAAGCAAGAATTGTACTCACTTTTAAGCGTGAAAAATTGCTTGGAAGAAAGTTCGCTTTGGAAATGCAGATGACTTTGACACATGTCTCCAATCATTCCACGCCAATTTATTATGTCCAGCTCATTCTTTCGAGCTAAAAAGTGACATTTGTTGTTTGACTTTCAAAATTGAGTTTTGCAGATGTCCTTTCAATAACAAAAGCGACCCGAAATTGAAATTCTTCACATTTTATCCGTCAGAATTGAATAGTGTCTCCGCTTGTATCCATTGTCAAAATTTCCGCTCGAAAGAATGACCAGATAATAGAGACATGTCAAAATTTAGCTTCACGATTAACTTCAGTAGCAGCCCTAATCCATTATTATAAATTATACAATGAAATTATATGAAATCAGGACTCTGTTCATTTTATTTGCAAAAGGCTAAAAATCCGAAATTTCTACCAATCATAAAAGTGTCCCCGTCGGTAGGTATAGCAACCAATTTATGCAAAGTGCAAATTTGTTTTTTCAGCAAATGGCATAATCAGTTGCCAACATATCAGAGCCTCGTGTTGTTCCCTTTGTCAGAAGTATTGTTAAAAATTCTTCTTTCACGGAAACAATGAATTGTGGAGTATCAATGCTATCTGCTGACTGGTCAAAATGCAACAAAAAGAAACGGCACCTTTGTATATTATTTTTTAGTTGTTGAGCAACATTTTTATTCATATCTTCAATACGACGAGATACAGTTCTGCGAGAAACTTGCAAATCTTTAATTGCATTGAGAATTTCACTTTTATATTTAAAATTGGAAAATAATTTCTCACTGCCCTCAAGAAATGCTTCCTTAAACATTTCTCCATCCTGATAAAACTTTTTATGTTTTGCCAAAATGTAGGTTAGGACATTAGATGCTTCAGTTGCCATTTTGGATTGATGCATAGGCTTTTGGGGCAAAAGTTGTGGTGTGGTTCATTGATTTTTTAATGCTTTTATTTTTTGTTTATAATTCGGTGCAGACAAGGGGTGTGTTCAATGTGCATGAATGAACTGTAATGATTTCCACCTACAAGTAGTCACGCCAGTCAAGTATGCACTGTGAGCTGGTGTCTGATGAGAAGCAGTGCATACTTTCGAAACCACTTTGTCAAAATAGAATTTTCAATGTAGATTAAAATTTTTAATGTTAATAAAAAGTTGTTCAATTTTAATCATCCCGCAAAAACATCTCCAATTTGATTCTGCTTTCGGAGGCTGATTCCGCAAAACGATCGAAGTTTCCCGTTTCAATATGCTCGGCTTCGATGCTGTAGAAATGATATACGTTGTCTATGCTGATTTATAGACAAGAAGGGAACCGTGATCAAATTCAATTACCTTTACTAAGTAAAATTATATCCATGGATATAAGTCGGAGATGTTAAAATTTGTCACAACTAGCATAAATAAAAATGTAATGATTTCCACCTGCAAGTGGTCACGCCAGTCAAGTATGCACTGTGTGCTGGTGTCTGATGAGAAGCAGTGCATACTTTCGAAACCACTTTGTCAAAATAGAATTTTCAATGTAGATTAAAATTTTTAATGTTAATAAAAAGTTGTTCAATTTTAATCATCCCGCAAAAACATTTTCAATTTGATTCTGCTTTCGGAGGCTGATTCCGCAAAACGATCGAAGTTTTCCGTTTCGATATGCTCGGCTTCGATGCTGTAGAAATGATATACGTTGTCTATGCTGATTTATAGACAAGAAGGGAACCGTGATCAAATTCAATTACCTTTGCTAAGTAAAATTATATCCATGGATATAAGTCGGAGATGTTAAAATTTGTCACAACTAGCATAAATAAAAATGTAATGATTTCCACCTGCAAGTGGTCACGCCAGTCAAGTATGCACTGTGTGCTGGTGTCTGATGAGAAGCAGTGCATTCTTTCGAAACCACTTTGTCAAAATAGAATTTTCAATGTAGATTAAAATTTTTAATGCTAATAAAAAGTTGTTCAATTTTAATCATCCCGCAAAAACATTTCCAATAGGATTATGGTGTTTGAAACTTTATATAGCCTTCATATATTTAGATGCAGCAATGTTCTCTATTTGTTTGATAGTGTCTATATCGGTTGAGCCGTATCTGTTTGTTTGTCCCATTAATACGGACACTAGCTTCTTAAATGGACAAATTGCGTCTAGCAATAATGAGATTGAGCAATAACAGGTCTGTGATGCCCTTAGATGTCCTGGGCTGCACGCGCGCTACAATGAAAGTATCAACGTGTATTTCCTAGACCGAGAGGCCCGGGTAAACCGCTGAATCACTTTCATGCTTGGGATTGTGAACTGCAACTGTTCACATGAACCTGGAATTTCCAGTAAGTGCGAGTCATTAGCTCGTATTGATTACGTCCCTGCCCTTTGTACACACCGCCCTTCGCTACTACCGATTGAATTATTTAGTGAGGTCTCCGGACGTGATCACTGTGACGGCTCCGTGTGTTACGGCTTGTCACCGTACGGCCTCCGCCGCTACGAAATCAGACCCTGCCTTCTGTCCCGGAAGGTCAGGGCGGCAGCCTCGGGTGGCTGGCTCACTTACCGAGAAAGGGGGTGAGTCCGGGCGCCACTCGTTTCTAGCCCTCGACTGCCTCTATTATCCGCGCCGCGAAACGAGAAGTCGGCCGGATGGTCTGTATTATCACGATAGATCCTTTTCACTAGAGTAAACACCGCGTTACACCAATTTACAGGAATTTTATTATTATAATTCAAATTCAAAATCTGCCAGATACTAATTCACTATTTTACCGAAACCTACGCGGCGCCGCGAATCAAACAAAATTATACTCATCTATAATTTTACACATCCAAACCTAAATCTTATCTTAAACTAAATATCTTGCCACGTACCTTCGCCGCTCGTCGGAATCTGTATCTATGCGCTGAGTCGTTCCGCAACAATGTAACCGTCGTCTTCGCTTCGATATTTTACTCACTCGCCGCTTGTATCTTCGCCGCTCGTTCAGAATATATTCCTATGCGCTGAGCCGTTCCGCAACAATGTAACCGTCGTCTTCGCTTCAATATTTTACTCACTCGTCGCTTCCGTTCACATAATCCCAGTAGAACTCGCTATCGATTTTAGTCGGACGCACCGTCTCTGCCTCCGCTACGGCCTTCTCAACCGCCAATCGTTCCTTAATTCAGGGGACTAAATTCCGCTGGTTCGCTGTCCTGCCTGTCAGGATTGACTCCGGTTTTCACTCCTCAGAGTCGGGATCAAGTAAAATGAAAAAGATTTATTGCTTTCGATTCGTTCTGCTAACTATTATTTTCCGATCTGCTCACCTCAACGTCGGGATCCAAAAGAACTTCATTTACTCATCCGGGTCACTGCAGAGCCTCGGTCCTGCTTGTGCGACCCCGTTTTTTTCTGCGGGACTATTCCCATGTCGATTCCTCTGCATTGAATAATACCGCCCTACCAGGGCAATGACTTCTAACAGCGGTCATTGATCCTGTATTTGCCCGCTCTTATCTGGCAACGCCACTTCCAGTCATATTGTGACCTTTATCATTTGCCACTTTGAGTCGCCTATCGTGAACTTCCTCATCTGTCACTTCACGAGTGTTCATATCATGTTTACGCTGTCAACAGGTGAGTGTTTATTTGAGTTTGATTTTGTTAAATTCCATCCATTTTAGTTGTGAGAATGGTCTGTACGGCGTCCGAATTGTGCGAAAATCTCTCCAATGGGTCAAGAAACCTGAATCGCGGCTATCCCATCCGCCCTCGGATGTAATTTCTGCATGGGATTCGGAGCTGTCTCCAGTCGGTTTTTTTTAGTGCCGCCGTCGTGGGACCGCACCGTCCGCTTATCTGATGTTGAGAATATTTCCCTGCGTCGAAAAGATATGCATGACGCCCCGGCTTTAGGCGATGCATTCCAGCCTACCTTGAACGAAGGCCACTAGTATGGTCGAAAGGAGTGAGTTAGGTGGAACATGCCATTTCTGCTCCCACCCCATGGATCTCTTCGGGTGAGTCGTTTCATTCCTGTTTTGTGTATTTTCGCCCCGCATCGTCGACCCTGCACCCGGCCCTTTTATCGATCGTCCTACGTCGGGGCAAAACAGACGTTGGCTGTGAAGTTGACGTTCGGTCACGGCTGTTTTGGCCCGATACCAGCGAATCGTTGCATCTACGACAACATCCTCCTTCATGTGTACGTGGCCTACCTTAACAGTTCTAAGATACCATACGCTAATACAAAATTAGTAATTTAATCTGCAGTTCTAAGATACCATATGCCAATACAAAATTAGTAATTTAATCTGCAGTTCTAAGATACCATATGCCAATACAAAATTAATAATTTAATCAACAGTTCTCGCCTACTTCGCCGTGTTTTCTCACATTTATATATTTCTTAGTACAGCCGGGAATCGACCCCGTGATATCACCCCCTTCTCCAGAGAATTATCCCGGAATTCTCGTTAACAATTATTTCCGATCTAACTCTCGATTATGTGCTGATTCGCCATTTGACCTTTCGATAGGCCCAAACTTTCGCGAAGCTTATTCCGGTTATTTATAATTCCGATTTGAATTCTCAATCACTCTTTACGCCCGCTAGGCACTGAGCCCGACAGTTACACCTCACACAATCACGCTACGATTACTCTTTTCACCCTGTCACGCTTGTTTATATATATCATGTAGTAGTCTGGGCTAGTATAAGTATTTGAACCTTTCGTGATGCCATCTTCTAATCTTCTATGATCACGATTTTAGGACGCCAACACTACCACACGTATGGACACAAACGACACCGTCAGACTTTTACACGGAAAGGGAGAACAACACAACCACGGAACACAAAGGAGGCCATAAAGGAAAACCTGGAGGCGATCGCGGCACTTCACTCTAACTATGGTATGTTTTTTTTTTCCTTATTTGTCATCTTTTTATTAGTCACATAACGCTCCTCTCTAAATTCCCGAGTTCATTTAATGATAACCGTTAGTCAGCTTCCCAGTTGTACCTGCTTCCTGATCGGTCTATTCTCTGCTTGTCCCTTACCGTCCGTTGAACTATGTGTTTTTCCTCAACTGTGTGTATTTCCACGACATTCTCATATTCGATAAATAATATATCCCACCACCAAGAAAATTATCTACTAAGACTAAACTAAACCAATCTCTAATACCCTTCACCGACTATCCTACTATACCCTAATATAACCCACCACCACTGCTTAATGTATTGACCGCAAGCCCTTCTACCCCTTCCTGGACCGCCTAATCTTAGGTCACACCACTGGCGTCATCCTCCCCGTTGACATATTGTTTTAAGTCCTTCACATGCCAAATGCCTGCGGTCTTATCCTTCTCGTCGACAAGCTCACATGTCCACGTCGATAGTTTCGACTTAATCCTGAACGGACCGGTGTAGGCTGGAGCTAGCTTCGCTGCGAAGTTTTTACTCGCATCGGATAGAGCATAATTCTTTCTGCATACTTTGTCTCCCACCTGGAAGTTCACGGGACGTCGTCGGAGATCATAACGTCTCTTACTACTAGTGGCGGCCTGACGCATTCGGCTAACCACCTCCTGACGGACTTCTTCCAATACTTTTGTATTTCCCAACGGCGAGAAATCGCGACTCTTGTCTACTGGTGGATCGACTCCGTCGCGGAACGTCACCATTTCCCTACCAAAGTTCAAAAAGTATGGGGTGTAACCCGTCACCTCATGCTTGTACGTCCTTAACGCACACGCGATCTTAGGCAGGTATTGATCCCACAAACGATGGTTATCTGAAGCGTAGCATCTTAGCATACACTTAATGTCCTGATTACGCCTCTCAGTTGGGTTGGCCTGGGGATGATATAGGGCGGTGTAATGTATCCTTACACCGTAACCTTCCACCGCCGACTTGAAGTGCTTGCCCCTAAATTGCACTCCGTTGTCACATATCAGGATCCTGGGTACTCCGTATACCAAAAACACGTTCTCCTCCAACAGTCGGAAGACAGTTGATGCTGTCGCTGTTCGTAGCGGCAATATTACAGAGTACTTCGTGACGTAATCGACGATCGTCAAGATGTAGACATTCCCCCGCGTTGATCTAGGTAATGGTCCCACCAGATCCATACTAATCATCTCCCAGGGTGTCTTGGCTTCGCCAGCCCTACTAGCCATCAGACCGATTGGGGATTTCCTCTCCACCTTGCAGGCCTGACACACCTTACATCGCCGTACATACGCTTGTATGTCTTTCCGCATTCGAGGCCAATAATAGTTTTGGTCGACACGCGACCACGTTCGAGTAACACCCATGTGACCTGCTTTCGGATCGTCGTGATATCGGTTCAGTATTACGCTCCTTTCTGCCTTCGGGATCACCCTTTTCCAGACAAGGTCGTTTCTGCCATCATTCTTCCGCGCTGGGACCTGCTTCCACAGCGCATTCTCTGTCACCATCCAGTTTACGAATCTACACGGGTCGTTCCGCACGCTGTTCACCATCTTCTCAAACCACCGATCTGATGATGAGGGTATTGCTATGTCACCCACTTCCGCAATCGCTCGAGACAGCGCATCGGGTACAACATGCTCCTTTCCCTTCCGGTGCACGACTTCAAAATCAAATTGCTGAAGGCGGACGGCCCATCTCGCCAATCTGCCGGTCGGATCCTTCAGTTTGTTGAGCCACACAAGAGAATGATGGTCAGTGATCACAACGAAGCGTGTGCCCTCAATGTACGGTCGGAGTTTTTCTATCGCCCATAACACACCCAAACACTCTCTTTCCGTAGCCGAGTACTTTCTTTCCAATTTCGAGAGTGCGCGGCTAAGGTAGCACACCACCTTTTCACCGGTTGGGTGTGCCTGACTCAAGACAGCTCCAATCCCTACATCGGATGCGTCCGTTTGTACCTTGAAAGGTAAGTCGAAGTCGGGACACGCTAACACTGGAGCCGACGTAAGTCTCTGTCTGCAGGCCTCAAATGCCCGTTCACACTCATCTGACCACAAAAACTTCCGTCCCTTCTTTAGCAGATCACTAAGAGGCGCCACCATCGTCGCGTGACCCGATATGAATCGACGGTACCAGGATACCATCCCCAATAGTTGCCTGACTTGTTTGACCGACTTTGGTCGAGGAAAATCCTTGACAGCCTGCACTTTTTCGGGATCCACATGTAGGCCTTCTTCATCCACCAGATATCCTAAGTACTTTAACTGCGCCCTGCAGAACTGACACTTCTCTTTGGATACCTTTAGCCCTTCCTCCCTCAATCGTACGAAAACCTCTCGTAACACGTCCATATGGTGTTCGAATGTTTCGGTTACGATGATAATGTCATCTAGATAGGTAAACACGAACGGCTCGAGTGCGGGACCCAACACGGTATCGATAAGCCTTTGCCAAGTGGCCCCTGAGTTATGTAGCCCAAAAGGCATTCTCCGAAACTGAAATAGCCCCCTCCCAGGCACGGTGAAAGCTGTATATTTCTGTGATTCCTTCGCCATAGGCACCTGCCAATACACCGACTTTACGTCCAGCGTTGACAGGTACTTAGCATTCCGCAGCTTATCCAGAGTTGAGGACATATATGGCAACGGGTACGCATCCTTGTCAGACACCGCATTCAGCTTCCGGAAATCAACACAAAACCGATATGATCCGTCCTTCTTTCGGACCAACAATATCGGAGATGACCATGCGCTTGCCGATGGTTCTACCACGCCAGATTCTAGCATTTCATTCAACTCTATGTTAATTTGTTTCTGAACAGCCGGCGAAACCGGGTAATACCTTTGCTTAATCGGAGGGGAGTTAGTTTTGATGACATGGGTCACCGATTTTGCGCAGCCCAGCCCCTCTCCCATCAACTCGAACTGTTCCTCTAACAACTCTGACAAGATTTTAGCCTCGCTAGCCGATAAATTGGACAGGCTCCGCAGCGTCTTTCCGGCCGTTGTTTCCACTGTCGCGACTGAGGTCCACTGTTGCCCCTTCATGTCAAGGATCACTCCAAAACATTTCCAAAAATCGATGCCTAATATCAACGCCTGAGGAACCGAAGGTATCACTAATACTTCTAATTCATGCTGTCGACCGTTCAATTCAAACTTCAGCCTTGCCATACCCGCCACTGGACACGTCTCCCCATTAGCAAGCCGAACTTCCCCGATCTCATTCTGTGTTAGCGCTACACCTTCTCTTCTTAACCGATGCCACCCCTCCTTCCCTATGATTGTGCGACTAGCTCCTGAATCCAGCAAGCCCTCCATCCCTATACCCTCCACACTCACCTGCAAATGAGGCCTACTGTCCTGGTTCCCCTTCGCCAGCGCGTAGTCCACCATCGGAGAAGCTAGTACCCGTTGCGGCCTCTTCAACGTGCTCGCTCGACCGCTTAGTGAGCACGCCGGTCGTTTCCCGGAGTTGACTGGGTTGATCGGTCACGCGGACCTTGCTCACTCGCCCTGGCCCGGCATGTAGAACACGGCTCGGGACACTCCCTCGATAGATGACCCTCGCGTTTGCAATTCCAACACTGCATTACTCGCGATCCACCTACCGCTGCCACTTGTTCTGTGTTTCCCGCCTCAACATATGCCAGGTCAGGCTCTAAGCAGCGTCTAGATCGCGTGTTCGGAGGTATAAATGCCGCTACTGAGGCCCTCGTGGCGTCCAAGGTCCGGCCCAGCCTGACCAGATCCCTGATTGTGTCTATCGGGGTCAAACTAAGCTGTTGTTGGTAAAAAGGCGCAATATTCCTTCGGAGGATGCGCAACTTTTCTTGCTCTGTGCAGATAGTCTTTAGTCTGCTGAAGAGACGTTCCATGGTCGCCAAGTACACACCCATAGACTCGTTCTCTCCCTGCGTTCGCCTCCTGATCTCCTCCCACAAGCGGTCCTCATAATCTGACGGCAGGAACTCAGCTTTCAACTCCACCACCAGTTCATCCCAACACTTCACCAGACTGCGATTGGCACGGAACCATATGAGAGCCTTGGCCTCGAAAAGATCTACTGCCGACGTAAACAATTGTTGCTTTGACAGGCCTCGAGCCTGACGCAGTTCCTCAACGCGCTCCAAAAAGGCGTTGACGGAACCGCTCGCATCTCCGCTAAACCTAAGCCCCCATTTGGCCACCTCCGCCGGATTCACCACCTTCGTCTGCTGTACCGTGGATGCCTCCGGCGTTCTATTGCTTTGCTCAGTCTCATCTTCACTGGGATCTTCGACCTTCTCCGCTAATGTTCCCATCGCCAGAATGAGTCTGTTCCGGAGCTTCTTCGTGCTCGCTTTCTGTTCCAAGGTAATGGCCCTCACGTTCCCCAGCCTGCGGAACCCGAATTCAATCCTCACTTTGGCTTTCAGGAACTCTAAGGATGCTTTGCTGCCCATCACCTTTTCCACCAGCTCCTCGGCCTCCGTTACCTTTGCCTCTAGTTCCCGGCAGTCCGTCTCGAAGTCAAACGGATAGTCCGTTTCTACATATGACGTGTCCGACTCCGCCTCGGCCTTCAGCGTCGCCCTCAATGCCTTCCGCATATTGTCTACAGTATCAGCGTCGAATCCCCGGATGGCTAGCTCGTACGTAAGCTCATCCTTACTCAAACGGTCCACCAGAATTTTCATTTTGGCTGCTAAAAATTGCTATTTTCTGAAAACTTAACACAATTTTCCCCTAATAATCGTCGCAAAATGCCTGCGGCAATCCCTAGAAGTCAAACTCCCACCCTAAAATCTGGAACAATCTAAATATATATTGCCTCTTATAGTCTAATTCCCAGACCTACAATAACAACCCTATACGGTGCCTCTTATACACTAACTTCAAAATCTAGAATGTCGATACTATATATAGCCTCTTCTTTGCTTACACATACACTCACTCATCCACACTCTCAACTTTTGCTCCACTCGTTCCCCACACTATACCCAATACCTCACTATACGAACGATCCAGAATTCAAATAGAAATTTTATGTTAACGGACACGTATATTGTTACAACTCGGATAGCGATTGATATGAGTTCCGATAATATATGCGTCCGAAATAAGTATCCGTTCAATTCAATATCACGAAGATACGCGATACATGCAACTCCGGTTTCGGAATTCTGCGCTAACTTAACGGCTTACTACGATTTCAATCCTACCAACGCGATTTTCCTCCGTTACTCGCCTTCCCACAATTTGGGACTTGGCAAACTAAAAATTTTCACTAGTACCGTTATGTGTTGATACCGTTATGCCCCACGTTGGGCGCCAATTTGTCACCGTACGGCCTCCGCCGCTACGAAATCAGACCCTGCCTTCTGTCCCGTAAGGTCAGGGCGGCAGCCTCAGGTGGCTGGCTCACTTACCGAGAAAGGGGGTGAGTCCGGGCGCCACTCGTTTCTAGCCCTCGACTGCCTCTATTATCCGCGCCGCGAAACGAGAAGTCGGCCGGATGGTCTGTATTATCACGATAGATCCTTTTCACTAGAGTAAACACCGCGTTACACCAATTTACAGGAATTTTATTATTATAATTCAAATTCAAAATCTGCCAGATACTAATTCACTATTTTACCGAAACCTACGCGGCGCCGCGAATCAAACAAAATTATACTCATCTATAATTTTACACATCCAAACCTAAATCTTATCTTAAACTAAATATCTTACCACGTACCTTCGCCGCTCGTCGGAATCTGTATCTATGCGCTGAGTCGTTCCGCAACAATGTAACCGTCGTCTTCGCTTCGATATTTTACTCACTCGCCGCTTGTATCTTCGCCGCTCGTTCAGAATATATTCCTATGCGCTGAGCCGTTCCGCAACAATGTAACCGTCGTCTCCGCTTCGATATTTTACTCACTCGTCGCTTCCGTTCACATAATCCCAGTAGAACTCGCTATCGATTTTAGTCGGACGCACCGTCTCTGCCTCCGCTACGGCCTTCTCAACCGCCAATCGTTCCTTAATTCAGGGGACTAAATTCCGCTGGTTCGCTGTCCTGCCTGTCAGGATTGACTCCGGTTTTCACTCCTCAGAGTCGGGATCAAGTAAAATGAAAAAGATTTATTGCTTTCGATTCGTTCTGCTAACTATTATTTTCCGATCTGCTCACCTCAACGTCGGGATCCAGAAGAACTTCATTTACTCATCCGGGTCACTGCAGAGCCTCGGTCCTGCTTGTGCGACCCCGTTTTTTTCTGCGGGACTATTCCCATGTCGATTCCTCTGCATTGAATAATACCGCCCTACCAGGGCAATGACTTCTAACAGCGGTCATTGATCCTGTATTTGACCGCTCTTATCTGGCAACGCCACTTCCAGTCATATTGTGACCTTTATCATTTGCCACTTTGAGTCGCCTATCGTGAACTTCCTCATCTGTCACTTCACGAGTGTTCATATCATGTTTACGCTGTCAACAGGTGAGTGTTTATTTGAGTTTGATTTTGTTAAATTCCATCCATTTTAGTTGTGAGAATGGTCTGTACGGCGTCCGAATTGTGCGAAAATCTCTCCAATGGGTCAAGAAACCTGAATCGCGGCTATCCCATCCGCCCTCGGATGTAATTTCTGCATGGGATTCGGAGCTGTCTCCAGTCGGTTTTTTTTTAGTGCCGCCGTCGTGGGACCGCACCGTCCGCTTATCTGATGTTGAGAATATTTCCCTGCGTCGAAAAGATATGCATGACGCCCCGGCTTTAGGCGATGCATTCTAGCCTACCTTGAACGAAGGCCACTAGTATGGTCGAAAGGAGTGAGTTAGGTGGAACATGCCATTTCTGCTCCCACCCCATGGATCTCTTCGGGTGAGTCGTTTCATTCCTGTTTTGTGTATTTTCGCCCCGCATCGTCGACCCTGCACCCGGCCCTTTTATCGATCGTCCTACGTCGGGGCAAAACAGACGTTGGCTGTGAAGTTGACGTTCGGTCACGGCTGTTTTGGCCCGATGCCAGCGAATCGTTGCATCTACGACAACATCCTCCTTCATGTGTACGTGGCCTACCTTAACAGTTCTAAGATACCATACGCTAATACAAAATTAGTAATTTAATCTGCAGTTCTAAGATACCATATGCCAATACAAAATTAGTAATTTAATCTGCAGTTCTAAGATACCATATGCCAATACAAAATTAATAATTTAATCAACAGTTCTCGCCTACTTCGCCGTGTTTTCTCACATTTATATATTTCTTAGTACAGCCGGGAATCGACCCCGTGATATCACCCCCTTCTCCAGAGAATTATCCCGGAATTCTCGTTAACAATTATTTCCGATCTAACTCTCGATTATGTGCTGATTCGCCATTTGACCTTTCGATAGGCCCAAACTTTCGCGAAGCTTATTCCGGTTATTTATAATTCCGATTTGAATTCTCAATCACTCTTTACGCCCGCTAGGCACTGAGCCCGACAGTTACACCTCACACAATCACGCTACGATTACTCTTTTCACCCTGTCACGCTTGTTTATATATATCATGTAGTAGTCTGGGCTAGTATAAGTATTTGAACCTTTCGTGATGCCATCTTCTAATCTTCTATGATCACGATTTTAGGACGCCAACACTACCACACGTATGGACACAAACGACACCGTCAGACTTTTACACGGAAAGGGAGAACAACACAACCACGGAACACAAAGGAGGCCATAAAGGAAAACCTGGAGGCGATCGCGGCACTTCACTCTAACTATGGTATGTTTTTTTTTCCTTATTTGTCATCTTTTTATTAGTCACATAACGCTCCTCTCTAAATTCCCGAGTTCATTTAATGATAACCGTTAGTCAGCTTCCCAGTTGTACCTGCTTCCTGATCGGTCTATTCTCTGCTTGTCCCTTACCGTCCGTTGAACTATGTGTTTTTCCTCAACTGTGTGTATTTCCACGACCTTCTCATATTCGATAAATAATATATCCCACCACCAAGAAAATTATCTACTAAGACTAAACTAAACCAATCTCTAATACCCTTCACCGACTATCCTACTATACCCTAATATAACCCACCACCACTGCTTAATGTATTGACCGCAAGCCCTTCTACCCCTTCCTGGACCGCCTAATCTTAGGTCACACCACTGGCGTCATCCTCCCCGTTGACATATTGTTTTAAGTCCTTCACATGCCAAATGCCTGCGGTCTTATCCTTCTCGTCGACAAGCTCACATGTCCACGTCGATAGTTTCGACTTAATCCTGAACGGACCGGTGTAGGCTGGAGCTAGCTTCGCTGCGAAGTTTTTACTCGCATCGGATAGAGCATAATTCTTTCTCCATACTTTGTCTCCCACCTGGAAGTTCACGGGACATCGTCGGAGATCATAACGTCTCTTACTACTAGTGGCGGCCTGACGCATTCGGCTAACCACCTCCTGACGGACTTCTTCCAATACTTTTGTATTTCCCAACGGCGAGAAATCGCGACTCTTGTCTACTGGTGGATCGACTCCGTCGCGGAACGTCACCATTTCCCTACCAAAGTTCAAAAAGTATGGGGTGTAACCCGTCACCTCATGCTTGTACGTCCTTAACGCACACGCGATCTTAGGCAGGTATTGATCCCACAAACGATGGTTATCTGAAGCGTAGCATCTTAGCATACACTTAATGTCCTGATTACGCCTCTCAGTTGGGTTGGCCTGGGGATGATATAGGGCGGTGTAATGTATCCTTACACCGTAACCTTCCACCGCCGACTTGAAGTGCTTGCCCCTAAATTGCACTCCGTTGTCACATATCAGGATCCTGGGTACTCCGTATACCAAAAACACGTTCTCCTCCAACAGTCGGAAGACAGTTGATGCTGTCGCTGTTCGTAGCGGCAATATTACAGAGTACTTCGTGACGTAATCGACGATCGTCAAGATGTAGACATTCCCCCGCGTTGATCTAGGTAATGGTCCCACCAGATCCATACTAATCATCTCCCAGGGTGTCTTGGCTTCGCCAGCCCTACTAGCCATCAGACCGATTGGGGATTTCCTCTCCACCTTGCAGGCCTGACACACCTTACATCGCCGTACATACGCTTGTATGTCTTTCCGCATTCGAGGCCAATAATAGTTTTGGTCGACACGCGACCACGTTCGAGTAACACCCATGTGACCTGCTTTCGGATCGTCGTGATATCGGTTCAGTATTACGCTCCTTTCTGCCTTCGGGATCACCCTTTTCCAGACAAGGTCGTTTCTGCCATCATTCTTCCGCGCTGGGACCTGCTTCCACAGCGCATTCTCTGTCACCATCCAGTTTACGAATCTACACGGGTCGTTCCGCACGCTGTTCACCATCTTCTCAAACCACCGATCTGATGATGAGGGTATTGCTATGTCACCCACTTCCGCAATCGCTCGAGACAGCGCATCGGGTACAACATGCTCCTTTCCCTTCCGGTGCACGACTTCAAAATCAAATTGCTGAAGGCGGACGGCCCATCTCGCCAATCTGCCGGTCGGATCCTTCAGTTTGTTGAGCCACACAAGAGAATGATGGTCAGTGATCACAACGAAGCGTGTGCCCTCAATGTACGGTCGGAGTTTTTCTATCGCCCATAACACACCCAAACACTCTCTTTCCGTAGCCGAGTACTTTCTTTCCAATTTCGAGAGTGCGCGGCTAAGGTAGCACACCACCTTTTCACCGGTTGGGTGTGCCTGACTCAAGACAGCTCCAATCCCTACATCGGATGCGTCCGTTTGTACCTTGAAAGGTAAGTCGAAGTCGGGACACGCTAACACTGGAGCCGACGTAAGTCTCTGTCTGCAGGCCTCAAATGCCCGTTCACACTCATCTGACCACAAAAACTTCCGTCCCTTCTTTAGCAGATCACTAAGAGGCGCCACCATCGTCGCGTGACCCGATATGAATCGACGGTACCAGGATACCATCCCCAATAGTTGCCTGACTTGTTTGACCGACTTTGGTCGAGGAAAATCCTTGACAGCCTGCACTTTTTCGGGATCCACATGTAGGCCTTCTTCATCCACCAGATATCCTAAGTACTTTAACTGCGCCCTGCAGAACTGACACTTCTCTTTGGATACCTTTAGCCCTTCCTCCCTCAATCGTACGAAAACCTCTCGTAACACGTCCATATGGTGTTCGAATGTTTCGGTTACGATGATAATGTCATCTAGATAGGTAAACACGAACGGCTCGAGTGCGGGACCCAACACGGTATCGATAAGCCTTTGCCAAGTGGCCCCTGAGTTATGTAGCCCAAAAGGCATTCTCCGAAACTGAAATAGCCCCCTCCCAGGCACGGTGAAAGCTGTATATTTCTGTGATTCCTTCGCCATAGGCACCTGCCAATACACCGACTTTACGTCCAGCGTTGACAGGTACTTAGCATTCCGCAGCTTATCCAGAGTTGAGGACATATATGGCAACGGGTACGCATCCTTGTCAGACACCGCATTCAGCTTCCGGAAATCAACACAAAACCGATATGATCCGTCCTTCTTTCGGACCAACAATATCGGAGATGACCATGCGCTTGCCGATGGTTCTACCACGCCAGATTCTAGCATTTCATTCAACTCTATGTTAATTTGTTTCTGAACAGCCGGCGAAACCGGGTAATACCTTTGCTTAATCGGAGGGGAGTTAGTTTTGATGACATGGGTCACCGATTTTGCGCAGCCCAGCCCCTCTCCCATCAACTCGAACTGTTCCTCTAACAACTCTGACAAGATTTTAGCCTCGCTAGCCGATAAATTGGACAGGCTCCGCAGCGTCTTTCCGGCCGTTGTTTCCACTGTCGCGACTGAGGTCCACTGTTGCCCCTTCATGTCAAGGATCACTCCAAAACATTTCCAAAAATCGATGCCTAATATCAACGCCTGAGGAACCGAAGGTATCACTAATACTTCTAATTCATGCTGTCGACCGTTCAATTCAAACTTCAGCCTTGCCATACCCGCCACTGGACACGTCTCCCCATTAGCAAGCCGAACTTCCCCGATCTCATTCTGTGTTAGCGCTACACCTTCTCTTCTTAACCGATGCCACCCCTCCTTCCCTATGATTGTGCGACTAGCTCCTGAATCCAGCAAGCCCTCCATCCCTATACCCTCCACACTCACCTGCAAATGAGGCCTACTGTCCTGGTTCCCCTTCGCCAGCGCGTAGTCCACCATCGGAGAAGCTAGTACCCGTTGCGGCCTCTTCAACGTGCTCGCTCGACCGCTTAGTGAGCACGCCGGTCGTTTCCCGGAGTTGACTGGGTTGATCGGTCACGCGGACCTTGCTCACTCGCCCTGGCCCGGCATGTAGAACACGGCTCGGGACACTCCCTCGATAGATGACCCTCGCGTTTGCAATTCCAACACTGCATTACTCGCGATCCACCTACCGCTGCCACTTGTTCTGTGTTTCCCGCCTCAACATATGCCAGGTCAGGCTCTAAGCAGCGTCTAGATCGCGTGTTCGGAGGTATAAATGCCGCTACTGAGGCCCTCGTGGCGTCCAAGGTCCGGCCCAGCCTGACCAGATCCCTGATTGTGTCTATCGGGGTCAAACTAAGCTGTTGTTGGTAAAAAGGCGCAATATTCCTTCGGAGGATGCGCAACTTTTCTTGCTCTGTGCAGATAGTCTTTAGTCTGCTGAAGAGACGTTCCATGGTCGCCAAGTACACACCCATAGACTCGTTCTCTCCCTGCGTTCGCCTCCTGATCTCCTCCCACAAGCGGTCCTCATAATCTGACGGCAGGAACTCAGCTTTCAACTCCACCACCAGTTCATCCCAACACTTCACCAGACTGCGATTGGCACGGAACCATATGAGAGCCTTGGCCTCGAAAAGATCTACTGCCGACGTAAACAATTGTTGCTTTGACAGGCCTCGAGCCTGACGCAGTTCCTCAACGCGCTCCAAAAAGGCGTTGACGGAACCGCTCGCATCTCCGCTAAACCTAAGCCCCCATTTGGCCACCTCCGCCGGATTCACCACCTTCGTCTGCTGTACCGTGGATGCCTCCGGCGTTCTATTGCTTTGCTCAGTCTCATCTTCACTGGGATCTTCGACCTTCTCCGCTAATGTTCCCATCGCCAGAATGAGTCTGTTCCGGAGCTTCTTCGTGCTCGCTTTCTGTTCCAAGGTAATGGCCCTCACGTTCCCCAGCCTGCGGAACCCGAACTCAATCCTCACTTTGGCTTTCAGGAACTCTAAGGATGCTTTGCTGCCCATCACCTTTTCCACCAGCTCCTCGGCCTCCGTTACCTTTGCCTCTAGTTCCCGGCAGTCCGTCTCGAAGTCAAACGGATAGTCCGTTTCTACATATGACGTGTCCGACTCCGCCTCGGCCTTCAGCGTCGCCCTCAATGCCTTCCGCATATTGTCTACAGTATCAGCGTCGAATCCCCGGATGGCTAGCTCGTACGTAAGCTCATCCTTACTCAAACGGTCCACCAGAATTTTCATTTTGGCTGCTAAAAATTGCTATTTTCTGAAAACTTAACACAATTTTCCCCTAATAATCGTCGCAAAATGCCTGCGGCAATCCCTAGAAGTCAAACTCCCACCCTAAAATCTGGAACAATCTAAATATATATTGCCTCTTATAGTCTAATTCCCAGACCTACAATAACAACCCTATACGGTGCCTCTTATACACTAACTTCAAAATCTAGAATGTCGATACTATATATAGCCTCTTCTTGTAACACTCACTCATCCACACTCTCAACTTTTGCTCCACTCGTTCCCCACACTATACCCAATACCTCACTATACGAACGATCCAGAATTCAAATAGAAATTTTATGTTAACGGACACGTATATTGTTACAACTCGGATAGCGATTGATATGAGTTCCGATAATATATGCGTCCGAAATAAGTATCCGTTCAATTCAATATCACGAAGATACGCGATACATGCAACTCCGGTTTCGGAATTCTGCGCTAACTTAACGGCTTACTACGATTTCAATCCTACCAACGCGATTTTCCTCCGTTACTCGCCTTCCCACAATTTGGGACTTGGCAAACTAAAAATTTTCACTAGTACCGTTATGTGTTGATACCGTTATGCCCCACGTTGGGCGCCAATTTGTCACCGTACGGCCTCCGCCGCTACGAAATCAGACCCTGCCTTCTGTCCCGTAAGGTCAGGGCGGCAGCCTCGGGTGGCTGGCTCACTTACCGAGAAAGGGGGTGAGTCCGGGCGCCACTCGTTTCTAGCCCTCGACTGCCTCTATTATCCGCGCCGCGAAACGAGAAGTCGGCCGGATGGTCTGTATTATCACGATAGATCCTTTTCACTAGAGTAAACACCGCGTTACACCAATTTACAGGAATTTTATTATTATAATTCAAATTCAAAATCTGCCAGATACTAATTCACTATTTTACCGAAACCTACGCGGCGCCGCGAATCAAACAAAATTATACTCATCTATAATTTTACACATCCAAACCTAAATCTTATCTTAAACTAAATATCTTGCCACGTACCTTCGCCGCTCGTCGGAATCTGTATCTATGCGCTGAGTCGTTCCGCAACAATGTAACCGTCGTCTTCGCTTCGATATTTTACTCACTCGCCGCTTGTATCTTCGCCGCTCGTTCAGAATATATTCCTATGCGCTGAGCCGTTCCGCAACAATGTAACCGTCGTCTCCGCTTCGATATTTTACTCACTCGTCGCTTCCGTTCACATAATCCCAGTAGAACTCGCTATCGATTTTAGTTTCTAAACTGCACCGTCTCTGCCTCCGCTACGGCCTTCTCAACCGCCAATCGTTCCTTAATTCAGGGGACTAAATTCCGCTGGTTCGCTGTCCTGCCTGTCAGGATTGACTCCGGTTTTCACTCCTCAGAGTCGGGATCAAGTAAAATGAAAAAGATTTATTGCTTTCGATTCGTTCTGCTAACTATTATTTTCCGATCTGCTCACCTCAACGTCGGGATCCAGAAGAACTTCATTTACTCATCCGGGTCACTGCAGAGCCTCGGTCCTGCTTGTGCGACCCCGTTTTTTTCTGCGGGACTATTCCCATGTCGATTCCTCTGCATTGAATAATACCGCCCTACCAGGGCAATGACTTCTAACAGCGGTCATTGATCCTGTATTTGACCGCTCTTATCTGGCAACGCCACTTCCAGTCATATTGTGACCTTTATCATTTGCCACTTTGAGTCGCCTATCGTGAACTTCCTCATCTGTCACTTCACGAGTGTTCATATCATGTTTACGCTGTCAACAGGTGAGTGTTTATTTGAGTTTGATTTTGTTAAATTCCATCCATTTTAGTTGTGAGAATGGTCTGTACGGCGTCCGAATTGTGCGAAAATCTCTCCAATGGGTCAAGAAACCTGAATCGCGGCTATCCCATCCGCCCTCGGATGTAATTTCTGCATGGGATTCGGAGCTGTCTCCAGTCGGTTTTTTTTTAGTGCCGCCGTCGTGGGACCGCACCGTCCGCTTATCTGATGTTGAGAATATTTCCCTGCGTCGAAAAGATATGCATGACGCCCCGGCTTTAGGCGATGCATTCTAGCCTACCTTGAACGAAGGCCACTAGTATGGTCGAAAGGAGTGAGTTAGGTGGAACATGCCATTTCTGCTCCCACCCCATGGATCTCTTCGGGTGAGTCGTTTCATTCCTGTTTTGTGTATTTTCGCCCCGCATCGTCGACCCTGCACCCGGCCCTTTTATCGATCGTCCTACGTCGGGGCAAAACAGACGTTGGCTGTGAAGTTGACGTTCGGTCACGGCTGTTTTGGCCCGATGCCAGCGAATCGTTGCATCTACGACAACATCCTCCTTCATGTGTACGTGGCCTACCTTAACAGTTCTAAGATACCATACGCTAATACAAAATTAGTAATTTAATCTGCAGTTCTAAGATACCATATGCCAATACAAAATTAGTAATTTAATCTGCAGTTCTAAGATACCATATGCCAATACAAAATTAATAATTTAATCAACAGTTCTCGCCTACTTCGCCGTGTTTTCTCACATTTATATATTTCTTAGTACAGCCGGGAATCGACCCCGTGATATCACCCCCTTCTCCAGAGAATTATCCCGGAATTCTCGTTAACAATTATTTCCGATCTAACTCTCGATTATGTGCTGATTCGCCATTTGACCTTTCGATAGGCCCAAACTTTCGCGAAGCTTATTCCGGTTATTTATAATTCCGATTTGAATTCTCAATCACTCTTTACGCCCGCTAGGCACTGAGCCCGACAGTTACACCTCACACAATCACGCTACGATTACTCTTTTCACCCTGTCACGCTTGTTTATATATATCATGTAGTAGTCTGGGCTAGTATAAGTATTTGAACCTTTCGTGATGCCATCTTCTAATCTTCTATGATCACGATTTTAGGACGCCAACACTACCACACGTATGGACACAAACGAAACCGTCAGACTTTTACACGGAAAGGGAGAACAACACAACCACGGAACACAAAGGAGGCCATAAAGGAAAACCTGGAGGCGATCGCGGCACTTCACTCTAACTATGGTATGTTTTTTTTTTTCCTTATTTGTCATCTTTTTATTAGTCACATAACGCTCCTCTCTAAATTCCCGAGTTCATTTAATGATAACCGTTAGTCAGCTTCCCAGTTGTACCTGCTTCCTGATCGGTCTATTCTCTGCTTGTCCCTTACCGTCCGTTGAACTATGTGTTTTTCCTCAACTGTGTGTATTTCCACGACCTTCTCATATTCGATAAATAATATATCCCACCACCAAGAAAATTATCTACTAAGACTAAACTAAACCAATCTCTAATACCCTTCACCGACTATCCTACTATACCCTAATATAACCCACCACCACTGCTTAATGTATTGACCGCAAGCCCTTCTACCCCTTCCTGGACCGCCTAATCTTAGGTCACACCACTGGCGTCATCCTCCCCGTTGACATATTGTTTTAAGTCCTTCACATGCCAAATGCCTGCGGTCTTATCCTTCTCGTCGACAAGCTCACATGTCCACGTCGATAGTTTCGACTTAATCCTGAACGGACCGGTGTAGGCTGGAGCTAGCTTCGCTGCGAAGTTTTTACTCGCATCGGATAGAGCATAATTCTTTCTCCATACTTTGTCTCCCACCTGGAAGTTCACGGGACATCGTCGGAGATCATAACGTCTCTTACTACTAGTGGCGGCCTGACGCATTCGGCTAACCACCTCCTGACGGACTTCTTCCAATACTTTTGTATTTCCCAACGGCGAGAAATCGCGACTCTTGTCTACTGGTGGATCGACTCCGTCGCGGAACGTCACCATTTCCCTACCAAAGTTCAAAAAGTATGGAGTGTAACCCGTCACCTCATGCTTGTACGTCCTTAACGCACACACGATCTTAGGCAGGTATTGATCCCACAAACGATGGTTATCTGAAGCGTAGCATCTTAGCATACCCTTAATGTCCTGATTACGCCTCTCAGTTGGGTTGGCCTGGGGATGATATAGGGCGGTGTAATGTATCCTTACACCGTAACCTTCCACCGCCGACTTGAAGTGCTTGCCCCTAAATTGCACTCCGTTGTCACATATCAGGATCCTGGGTACTCCGTATACCAAAAACACGTTCTCCTCCAACAGTCGGAAGACAGTTGATGCTGTCGCTGTTCGTAGCGGCAATATTACAGAGTACTTCGTGACGTAATCGACGATCGTCAAGATGTAGACATTCCCCCGCGTTGATCTAGGTAATGGTCCCACCAGATCCGATTAAAGGAAAATATTGATGTCAATCCTACTATTCAGGAAGCTTATAATGAAGTAGTTAAGGAATTCTCGACAAAGTCTCGCGATGCTTATGCCAATTATATTAAGAAAACCGGTGAAAGTATAATCCACGACCCAAAAAAATTCTTTGATTTTGTAAATATGAAGCGGAAAGTCACTGGTTATCCATTGTCAATGTCCTATAATAATATCACCTCTGCTTCTCCTAAAGATATCTGCGATTTATTCGCAGATAATTTCCAGAGAATTTTCACTGTATCAGACCCATCTAACTCAAATGTTTCTCCTTCTAATTCAGCACCAACCACTTTTCTCAGCCAAATTAAAATATCACGCGAAGAAATACGTAAAGCTATATTGGAGCTCGATTGCAACAAAGGCCCTGGTCCTGATCTTCTTCCGCCGACCTTCCTACGGAGGTGTGTAGAGCAGCTAATAACACCCCTGCATATTTTCTTTGACAGGTCGCTTTCATCCGGTGTTTTCCCATCCTGTTGGAAACTTTCATATGTTACACCAATTTTCAAAAATGGCGATAGACGCTGCGTCGAAAATTACAGGGGCATTGCCATTTTATCTTCCATTCCAAAACTTTTTGAAAAAATTGTTTACATTAAACTTTCCCCACTAGTTGACTCCCGTCTGAATGAGCAACAGCATGGCTTTAGAAAAGGTCGCTCAACTATCACAAACTTGACAATCCTAGTTTCGGACGTTTTGTGTAAAATGGAAAAAGGCTATCAAATTGACGCAGTCTACACTGACTTTAGCAAAGCTTTTGACAGAGTTGACCATTCTATATTGATCCTTAAGCTGCACAAATTCGGACTTGCCGGATCTTTACTAAGCTGGCTCAGTTCCTACCTCCACAACCGAATACAACTCGTTAAATTTCAAGGAATTTTATCAAAAAATATATTTGCTACCTCTGGTGTTCCACAAGGTAGTCATCTTGGCCCACTTCTCTTTAACATATTCATTTCGGATCTATCTGACGTCCTGTCAAACATTCCTCACCTACTTTATGCAGACGACCTCAAACTCTACCACACCATTGAATCTAAATCTGATGCACTTTTCCTTCAATCCAAGCTTAATTCTCTTGTTCAGTGGTGCAATATAAACAAGCTCTCGCTGAATATTGATAAGTGCCAAATCATAAGTTTTAGCCGTAAATGCATGGTTACGCAGAATACCTACTTTCTCGGCAACAACTTATTAACTCGCGTTGATAGCGTTGTTGATCTCGGTGTTGTGATGGATGTGAAACTTCGTTTCACCTTGCACTACGACAAAATTCTTTCCCGTGCGAATAAGCAGCTCGGCTTTATTAAACGACGTGCCAAGGAGTTTAAAAACTTGTGGGCCACAAGATCATTATACACTGCACTTGTACGCCCTCTTCTCGAATACGCCTGTATTATTTGGAACCCAGCCTTTGAAATTCACAATAACAGACTCGAGTCCATTCAAAAACAATTTTTACTTTTCGCCCTAAGAGATCTGTACAACCCTTACGATTTCGAAAATTTACCGCCATATGAGTTTAGACTGGGTCATTTAAACTTAACTTCACTTGCATCTAGAAGAATGATGATATCGGCCTGCTTCACATTTGACGTAATTAGAGGCGTTATTAGAGTTGAGTTCCTTAATAGTAAATTTGTGATAAATATCCCCTTAAGGAACACCAGGTCCAATCGTTTGCTAAAGGAATATTCACATTCTACCATATATGCAGCTAATGAGCCAGTGAATAGATGCTGCAGGGTCTTCAATGGCTTTAGCAACCTTTATTCCCCAACGATTTCCAAACTATCCTACAAATCTTCCCTTATCCAAGCCATTTGTACACAATAACTTTTAAGCTCTTGTTTAATTATCGTTTTTAATTGTTATTCTTTTATTTCCTTGTTATTTTACTTATTGTCTATTTTAAACTTATTTGTTTACTCCATTAGTTATTTATTTATTTATGTGTTATTTATTTGTACCTACACTTTTTTATTTCTTTTTTATTTTACTTCTTGTCTATTTTAAACTTATTTGTTTACTGCATTAGTTATTTATTTATTAATGTGTTATTTATTTGTACCTTACTCTATTTTGTTTGTTTTTAAATAATTAGATATTTCATGTTTTTTTTATGTATGTATATGTATTTATGCCTTGTTTGGCTAATAAATAAAAATAAAAAAAAAATAAAATAAAAAAATAATCATCTCCCAGGGTGTCTTGGCTTCGCCAGCCCTACTAGCCATCAGACCGATTGGGGATTTCCTCTCCACCTTGCAGGCCTGACACACCTTACATCGCCGTACATACGCTTGTATGTCTTTCCGCATTCGAGGCCAATAATAGTTTTGGTCGACACGCGACCACGTTCGAGTAACACCCATGTGACCTGCTTTCGGATCGTCGTGATATCGGTTCAGTATTACGCTCCTTTCTGCCTTCGGGATCACCCTTTTCCAGACAAGGTCGTTTCTGCCATCATTCTTCCGCGCTGGGACCTGCTTCCACAGCGCATTCTCTGTCACCATCCAGTTTACGAATCTACACGGGTCGTTCCGCACGCTGTTCACCATCTTCTCAAACCACCGATCTGATGATGAGGGTATTGCTATGTCACCCACTTCCGCAATCGCTCGAGACAGCGCATCGGGTACAACATGCTCCTTTCCCTTCCGGTGCACGACTTCAAAATCAAATTGCTGAAGGCGGACGGCCCATCTCGCCAATCTGCCGGTCGGATCCTTCAGTTTGTTGAGCCACACAAGAGAATGATGGTCAGTGATCACAACGAAGCGTGTGCCCTCAATGTACGGTCGGAGTTTTTCTATCGCCCATAACACACCCAAACACTCTCTTTCCGTAGCCGAGTACTTTCTTTCCAATTTCGAGAGTGCGTGGCTAAGGTAGCACACCACCTTTTCACCGGTTGGGTGTGCCTGACTCAAGACAGCTCCAATCCCTACATCGGATGCGTCCGTTTGT
This sequence comes from Nemotelus pantherinus, assembly GCA_963978885.1. Taxonomy (NCBI): domain Eukaryota; kingdom Metazoa; phylum Arthropoda; class Insecta; order Diptera; family Stratiomyidae; genus Nemotelus; species Nemotelus pantherinus. The sequence goes on from OZ022263.1 coordinate 139,403,227, forward strand.
ACCTTGAAAGGTAAGTCGAAGTCGGGACACGCTAACACTGGAGCCGACGTAAGTCTCTGTCTGCAGGCCTCAAATGCCCGTTCACACTCATCTGACCACAAAAACTTCCGTCCCTTCTTTAGCAGATCACTAAGAGGCGCCACCATCGTCGCGTGACCCGATATGAATCGACGGTACCAGGATACCATCCCCAATAGTTGCCTGACTTGTTTGACCGACTTTGGTCGAGGAAAATCCTTGACAGCCTGCACTTTTTCGGGATCCACATGTAGGCCTTCTTTATCCACCAGATATCCTAAGTACTTTAACTGCGCCCTGCAGAACTGACACTTCTCTTTGGATACCTTTAGCCCTTCCTCCCTCAATCGTACGAAAACCTCTCGTAACACGTCCATATGGTGTTCGAATGTTTCGGTTACGATGATAATGTCATCTAGATAGGTAAACACGAACGGCTCGAGTGCGGGACCCAACACGGTATCGATAAGCCTTTGCCAAGTGGCCCCTGAGTTATGTAGCCCAAAAGGCATTCTCCGAAACTGAAATAGCCCCCTCCCAGGCACGGTGAAAGCTGTATATTTCTGTGATTCCTTCGCCATAGGCACCTGCCAATACACCGACTTTACGTCCAGCGTTGACAGGTACTTAGCATTCCGCAGCTTATCCAGAGTTGAGGACATATATGGCAACGGGTACGCATCCTTGTCAGACACCGCATTCAGCTTCCGGAAATCAACACAAAACCGATATGATCCGTCCTTCTTTCGGACCAACAATATCGGAGATGACCATGCGCTTGCCGATGGTTCTACCACCCCAGATTCTAGCATTTCATTCAACTCTATGTTAATTTGTTTCTGAACAGCCGGCGAAACCGGGTAATACCTTTGCTTAATCGGAGGGGAGTTAGTTTTGATGACATGGGTCACCGATTTTGCGCAGCCCAGCCCCTCTCCCATCAACTCGAACTGTTCCTCTAACAACTCTGACAAGATTTTAGCCTCGCTAGCCGATAAATTGGACAGGCTCCGCAGCGTCTTTCCGGCCGTTGTTTCCACTGTCGCGACTGAGGTCCACTGTTGCCCCTTCATGTCAAGGATCACTCCAAAACATATCCAAAAATCGATGCCTAATATCAACGCCTGAGGAACCGAAGGTATCACTAATACTTCTAATTCATGCTGTCGACCGTTCAATTCAAACTTCAGCCTTGCCATACCCGCCACTGGACACGTCTCCCCATTAGCAAGCCGAACTTCCCCGATCTCATTCTGTGTTAGCGCTACACCTTCTCTTCTTAACCGATGCCACCCCTCCTTCCCTATGATTGTGCGACTAGCTCCTGAATCCAGCAAGCCCTCCATCCCTATACCCTCCACACTCACCTGCAAATGAGGCCTACTGTCCTGGTTCCCCTTCGCCAGCGCGTAGTCCACCATCGGAGAAGCTAGTACCCGTTGCGGCCTCTTCAACGTGCTCGCTCGACCGCTTAGTGAGCACGCCGGTCGTTTCCCGGAGTTGACTGGGTTGATCGGTCACGCGGACCTTGCTCACTCGCCCTGGCCCGGCATGTAGAACACGGCTCGGGACACTCCCTCGATAGATGACCCTCGCGTTTGCAATTCCAACACTGCATTACTCGCGATCCACCTACCGCTGCCACTTGTTCTGTGTTTCCCGCCTCAACATATGCCAGGTCAGGCTCTAAGCAGCGTCTAGATCGCGTGTTCGGAGGTATAAATGCCGCTACTGAGGCCCTCGTGGCGTCCAAGGTCCGGCCCAGCCTGACCAGATCCCTGATTGTGTCTATCGGGGTCAAACTAAGCTGTTGTTGGTAAAAAGGCGCAATATTCCTTCGGAGGATGCGCAACTTTTCTTGCTCTGTGCAGATAGTCTTTAGTCTGCTGAAGAGACGTTCCATGGTCGCCAAGTACACACCCATAGACTCGTTCTCTCCCTGCGTTCGCCTCCTGATCTCCTCCCACAAGCGGTCCTCATAATCTGACGGCAGGAACTCAGCTTTCAACTCCACCACCAGTTCATCCCAACACTTCACCAGACTGCGATTGGCACGGAACCATATGAGAGCCTTGGCCTCGAAAAGATCTACTGCCGACGTAAACAATTGTTGCTTTGACAGGCCTCGAGCCTGACGCAGTTCCTCAACGCGCTCCAAAAAGGCGTTGACGGAACCGCTCGCATCTCCGCTAAACCTAAGCCCCCATTTGGCCACCTCCGCCGGATTCACCACCTTCGTCTGCTGTACCGTGGATGCCTCCGGCGTTCTATTGCTTTGCTCAGTCTCATCTTCACTGGGATCTTCGACCTTCTCCGCTAATGTTCCCATCGCCAGAATGAGTCTGTTCCGGAGCTTCTTCGTGCTCGCTTTCTGTTCCAAGGTAATGGCCCTCACGTTCCCCAGCCTGCGGAACCCGAACTCAATCCTCACTTTGGCTTTCAGGAACTCTAAGGATGCTTTGCTGCCCATCACCTTTTCCACCAGCTCCTCGGCCTCCGTTACCTTTGCCTCTAGTTCCCGGCAGTCCGTCTCGAAGTCAAACGGATAGTCCGTTTCTACATATGACGTGTCCGACTCCGCCTCGGCCTTCAGCGTCGCCCTCAATGCCTTCCGCATATTGTCTACAGTATCAGCGTCGAATCCCCAGATGGCTAGCTCGTACGTAAGCTCATCCTTACTCAAACGGTCCACCAGAATTTTCATTTTGGCTGCTAAAAATTGCTATTTTCTGAAAACTTAACACAATTTTCCCCTAATAATCGTCGCAAAATGCCTGCGGCAATCCCTAGAAGTCAAACTCCCACCCTAAAATCTGGAACAATCTAAATATATATTGCCTCTTATAGTCTAATTCCCAGACCTACAATAACAACCCTATACGGTGCCTCTTATACACTAACTTCAAAATCTAGAATGTCGATACTATATATAGCCTCTTCTTTGCTTACACATACACTCACTCATCCACACTCTCAACTTTTGCTCCACTCGTTCCCCACACTATACCCAATACCTCACTATACGAACGATCCAGAATTCAAATAGAAATTTTATGTTAACGGACACGTATATTGTTACAACTCGGATAGCGATTGATATGAGTTCCGATAATATATGCGTCCGAAATAAGTATCCGTTCAATTCAATATCACGAAGATACGCGATACATGCAACTCCGGTTTCGGAATTCTGCGCTAACTTAACGGCTTACTACGATTTCAATCCTACCAACGCGATTTTCCTCCGTTACTCGCCTTCCCACAATTTGGGACTTGGCAAACTAAAAATTTTCACTAGTACCGTTATGTGTTGATACCGTTATGCCCCACGTTGGGCGCCAATTTGTCACCGTACGGCCTCCGCCGCTACGAAATCAGACCCTGCCTTCTGTCCCGTAAGGTCAGGGCGGCAGCCTCGGGTGGCTGGCTCACTTACCGAGAAAGGGGGTGAGTCCGGGCGCCACTCGTTTCTAGCCCTCGACTGCCTCTATTATCCGCGCCGCGAAACGAGAAGTCGGCCGGATGGTCTGTATTATCACGATAGATCCTTTTCACTAGAGTAAACACCGCGTTACACCAATTTACAGGAATTTTATTATTATAATTCAAATTCAAAACCTGCCAGATACTAATTCACTATTTTACCGAAACCTACGCGGCGCCGCGAATCAAACAAAATTATACTCATCTATAATTTTACACATCCAAACCTAAATCTTATCTTAAACTAAATATCTTGCCACGTACCTTCGCCGCTCGTCGGAATCTGTATCTATGCGCTGAGTCGTTCCGCAACAATGTAACCGTCGTCTTCGCTTCGATATTTTACTCACTCGCCGCTTGTATCTTCGCCGCTCGTTCAGAATATATTCCTATGCGCTGAGCCGTTCCGCAACAATGTAACCGTCGTCTCCGCTTCGATATTTTACTCACTCGTCGCTTCCGTTCACATAATCCCAGTAGAACTCGCTATCGATTTTAGTCGGACGCACCGTCTCTGCCTCCGCTACGGCCTTCTCAACCGCCAATCGTTCCTTAATTCAGGGGACTAAATTCCGCTGGTTCGCTGTCCTGCCTGTCAGGATTGACTCCGGTTTTCACTCCTCAGAGTCGGGATCAAGTAAAATGAAAAAGATTTATTGCTTTCGATTCGTTCTGCTAACTATTATTTTCCGATCTGCTCACCTCAACGTCGGGATCCAGAAGAACTTCATTTACTCATCCGGGTCACTGCAGAGCCTCGGTCCTGCTTGTGCGACCCCGTTTTTTTCTGCGGGACTATTCCCATGTCGATTCCTCTGCATTGAATAATACCGCCCTACCAGGGCAATGACTTCTAACAGCGGTCATTGATCCTGTATTTGACCGCTCTTATCTGGCAACGCCACTTCCAGTCATATTGTGACCTTTATCATTTGCCACTTTGAGTCGCCTATCGTGAACTTCCTCATCTGTCACTTCACGAGTGTTCATATCATGTTTACGCTGTCAACAGGTGAGTGTTTATTTGAGTTTGATTTTGTTAAATTCCATCCATTTTAGTTGTGAGAATGGTCTGTACGGCGTCCGAATTGTGCGAAAATCTCTCCAATGGGTCAAGAAACCTGAATCGCGGCTATCCCATCCGCCCTCGGATGTAATTTCTGCATGGGATTCGGAGCTGTCTCCAGTCGGTTTTTTTTTAGTGCCGCCGTCGTGGGACCGCACCGTCCGCTTATCTGATGTTGAGAATATTTCCCTGCGTCGAAAAGATATGCATGACGCCCCGGCTTTAAGCGATGCATTCTAGCCTACCTTGAACGAAGGCCACTAGTATGGTCGAAAGGAGTGAGTTAGGTGGAACATGCCATTTCTGCTCCCACCCCATGGATCTCTTCGGGTGAGTCGTTTCATTCCTGTTTTGTGTATTTTCGCCCCGCATCGTCGACCCTGCACCCGGCCCTTTTATCGATCGTCCTACGTCGGGGCAAAACAGACGTTGGCTGTGAAGTTGACGTTCGGTCACGGCTGTTTTGGCCCGATGCCAGCGAATCGTTGCATCTACGACAACATCCTCCTTCATGTGTACGTGGCCTACCTTAACAGTTCTAAGATACCATACGCTAATACAAAATTAGTAATTTAATCTGCAGTTCTAAGATACCATATGCCAATACAAAATTAGTAATTTAATCTGCAGTTCTAAGATACCATATGCCAATACAAAATTAATAATTTAATCAACAGTTCTCGCCTACTTCGCCGTGTTTTCTCACATTTATATATTTCTTAGTACAGCCGGGAATCGACCCCGTGATATCACCCCCTTCTCCAGAGAATTATCCCGGAATTCTCGTTAACAATTATTTCCGATCTAACTCTCGATTATGTGCTGATTCGCCATTTGACCTTTCGATAGGCCCAAACTTTCGCGAAGCTTATTCCGGTTATTTATAATTCCGATTTGAATTCTCAATCACTCTTTACGCCCGCTAGGCACTGAGCCCGACAGTTACACCTCACACAATCACGCTACGATTACTCTTTTCACCCTGTCACGCTTGTTTATATATATCATGTAGTAGTCTGGGCTAGTATAAGTATTTGAACCTTTCGTGATGCCATCTTCTAATCTTCTATGATCACGATTTTAGGACGCCAACACTACCACACGTATGGACACAAACGACACCGTCAGACTTTTACACGGAAAGGGAGAACAACACAACCACGGAACACAAAGGAGGCCATAAAGGAAAACCTGGAGGCGATCGCGGCACTTCACTCTAACTATGGTATGTTTTTTTTTTCCTTATTTGTCATCTTTTTATTAGTCACATAACGCTCCTCTCTAAATTCCCGAGTTCATTTAATGATAACCGTTAGTCAGCTTCCCAGTTGTACCTGCTTCCTGATCGGTCTATTCTCTGCTTGTCCCTTACCGTCCGTTGAACTATGTGTTTTTCCTCAACTGTGTGTATTTCCACGACCTTCTCATACTCGATAAATAATATATCCCACCACCAAGAAAATTATCTACTAAGACTAAACTAAACCAATCTCTAATACCCTTCACCGACTATCCTACTATACCCTAATATAACCCACCACCACTGCTTAATGTATTGACCGCAAGCCCTTCTACCCCTTCCTGGACCGCCTAATCTTAGGTCACACCACTGGCGTCATCCTCCCCGTTGACATATTGTTTTAAGTCCTTCACATGCCAAATGCCTGCGGTCTTATCCTTCTCGTCGACAAGCTCACATGTCCACGTCGATAGTTTCGACTTAATCCTGAACGGACCGGTGTAGGCTGGAGCTAGCTTCGCTGCGAAGTTTTTACTCGCACCGGATAGAGCATAATTCTTTCTCCATACTTTGTCTCCCACCTGGAAGTTCACGGGACATCGTCGGAGATCATAACGTCTCTTACTACTAGTGGCGGCCTGACGCATTCGGCTAACCACCTCCTGACGGACTTCTTCCAATACTTTTGTATTTCCCAACGGCGAGAAATCGCGACTCTTGTCTACTGGTGGATCGACTCCGTCGCGGAACGTCACCATTTCCCTACCAAAGTTCAAAAAGTATGGGGTGTAACCCGTCACCTCATGCTTGTACGTCCTTAACGCACACGCGATCTTAGGCAGGTATTGATCCCACAAACGATGGTTATCTGAAGCGTAGCATCTTAGCATACACTTAATGTCCTGATTACGCCTCTCAGTTGGGTTGGCCTGGGGATGATATAGGGCGGTGTAATGTATCCTTACACCGTAACCTTCCACCGCCGACTTGAAGTGCTTGCCCCTAAATTGCACTCCGTTGTCACATATCAGGATCCTGGGTACTCCGTATACCAAAAACACGTTCTCCTCCAACAGTCGGAAGACAGTTGATGCTGTCGCTGTTCGTAGCGGCAATATTACAGAGTACTTCGTGACGTAATCGACGATCGTCAAGATGTAGACATTCCCCCGCGTTGATCTAGGTAATGGTCCCACCAGATCCATACTAATCATCTCCCAGGGTGTCTTGGCTTCGCCAGCCCTACTAGCCATCAGACCGATTGGGGATTTCCTCTCCACCTTGCAGGCCTGACACACCTTACATCGCTGTACATACGATTGTATGTCTTTCCGCATTCGAGGCCAATAATAGTTTTGGTCGACACGCGACCACGTTCGAGTAACACCCATGTGACCTGCTTTCGGATCGTCGTGATATCGGTTCAGTATTACGCTCCTTTCTGCCTTCGGGATCACCCTTTTCCAGACAAGGTCGTTTCTGCCATCATTCTTCCGCGCTGGGACCTGCTTCCACAGCGCATTCTCTGTCACCATCCAGTTTACGAATCTACACGGGTCGTTCCGCACGCTGTTCACCATCTTCTCAAACCACCGATCTGATGATGAGGGTATTGCTATGTCACCCACTTCCGCAATCGCTCGAGACAGCGCATCGGGTACAACATGCTCCTTTCCCTTCCGGTGCACGACTTCAAAATCAAATTGCTGAAGGCGGACGGCCCATCTCGCCAATCTGCCGGTCGGATCCTTCAGTTTGTTGAGCCACACAAGAGAATGATGGTCAGTGATCACAACGAAGCGTGTGCCCTCAATGTACGGTCGGAGTTTTTCTATCGCCCATAACACACCCAAACACTCTCTTTCCGTAGCCGAGTACTTTCTTTCCAATTTCGAGAGTGCGCGGCTAAGGTAGCACACCACCTTTTCACCGGTTGGGTGTGCCTGACTCAAGACAGCTCCAATCCCTACATCGGATGCGTCCGTTTGTACCTTGAAAGGTAAGTCGAAGTCGGGACACGCTAACACTGGAGCCGACGTAAGTCTCTGTCTGCAGGCCTCAAATGCCCGTTCACACTCATCTGACCACAAAAACTTCCGTCCCTTCTTTAGCAGATCACTAAGAGGCGCCACCATCGTCGCGTGACCCGATATGAATCGACGGTACCAGGATACCATCCCCAATAGTTGCCTGACTTGTTTGACCGACTTTGGTCGAGGAAAATCCTTGACAGCCTGCACTTTTTCGGGATCCACATGTAGGCCTTCTTCATCCACCAGATATCCTAAGTACTTTAACTGCGCCCTGCAGAACTGACACTTCTCTTTGGATACCTTTAGCCCTTCCTCCCTCAATCGTACGAAAACCTCTCGTAACACGTCCATATGGTGTTCGAATGTTTCGGTTACGATGATAATGTCATCTAGATAGGTAAACACGAACGGCTCGAGTGCGGGACCCAACACGGTATCGATAAGCCTTTGCCAAGTGGCCCCTGAGTTATGTAGCCCAAAAGGCATTCTCCGAAACTGAAATAGCCCCCTCCCAGGCACGGTGAAAGCTGTATATTTCTGTGATTCCTTCGCCATAGGCACCTGCCAATACACCGACTTTACGTCCAGCGTTGACAGGTACTTAGCATTCCGCAGCTTATCCAGAGTTGAGGACATATATGGCAACGGGTACGCATCCTTGTCAGACACCGCATTCAGCTTCCGGAAATCAACACAAAACCGATATGATCCGTCCTTCTTTCGGACCAACAATATCGGAGATGACCATGCGCTTGCCGATGGTTCTACCACCCCAGATTCTAGCATTTCATTCAACTCTATGTTAATTTGTTTCTGAACAGCCAGCGAAACCGGGTAATACCTTTGCTTAATCGGAGGGGAGTTAGTTTTGATGACATGGGTCACCGATTTTGCGCAGCCCAGCCCCTCTCCCATCAACTCGAACTGTTCCTCTAACAACTCTGACAAGATTTTAGCCTCGCTAGCCGATAAATTGGACAGGCTCCGCAGCGTCTTTCCGGCCGTTGTTTCCACTGTCGCGACTGAGGTCCACTGTTGCCCCTTCATGTCCAGGACCACTCCAAAACATATCCAAAAATCGATGCCTAATATCAACGCCTGAGGAACCGAAGGTATCACTAATACTTCTAATTCATGCTGTCGACCGTTCAATTCAAACTTCAGCCTTGCCATACCCGCCACTGGACACGTCTCCCCATTAGCAAGCCGAACTTCCCCGATCTCATTCTGTGTTAGCGCTACACCTTCTCTTCTTAACCGATGCCACCCCTCCTTCCCTATGATTGTGCGACTAGCTCCTGAATCCAGCAAGCCCTCCATCCCTATACCCTCCACACTCACCTGCAAATGAGGCCTACTGTCCTGGTTCCCCTTCGCCAGCGCGTAGTCCACCATCGGAGAAGCTAGTACCCGTTGCGGCCTCTTCAACGTGCTCGCTCGACCGCTTAGTGAGCACGCCGGTCGTTTCCCGGAGTTGACTGGGTTGATCGGTCACGCGGACCTTGCTCACTCGCCCTGGCCCGGCATGTAGAACACGGCTCGGGACACTCCCTCGATAGATGACCCTCGCGTTTGCAATTCCAACACTGCATTACTCGCGATCCACCTACCGCTGCCACTTGTTCTGTGTTTCCCGCCTCAACATATGCCAGGTCAGGCTCTAAGCAGCGTCTAGATCGCGTGTTCGGAGGTATAAATGCCGCTACTGAGGCCCTCGTGGCGTCCAAGGTCCGGCCCAGCCTGACCAGATCCCTGATTGTGTCTATCGGGGTCAAACTAAGCTGTTGTTGGTAAAAAGGCGCAATATTCCTTCGGAGGATGCGCAACTTTTCTTGCTCTGTGCAGATAGTCTTTAGTCTGCTGAAGAGACGTTCCATGGTCGCCAAGTACACACCCATAGACTCGTTCTCTCCCTGCGTTCGCCTCCTGATCTCCTCCCACAAGCGGTCCTCATAATCTGACGGCAGGAACTCAGCTTTCAACTCCACCACCAGTTCATCCCAACACTTCACCAGACTGCGATTGGCACGGAACCATATGAGAGCCTTGGCCTCGAAAAGATCTACTGCCGACGTAAACAATTGTTGCTTTGACAGGCCTCGAGCCTGACGCAGTTCCTCAACGCGCTCCAAAAAGGCGTTGACGGAACCGCTCGCATCTCCGCTAAACCTAAGCCCCCATTTGGCCACCTCCGCCGGATTCACCACCTTCGTCTGCTGTACCGTGGATGCCTCCGGCGTTCTATTGCTTTGCTCAGTCTCATCTTCACTGGGATCTTCGACCTTCTCCGCTAATGTTCCCATCGCCAGAATGAGTCTGTTCCGGAGCTTCTTCGTGCTCGCTTTCTGTTCCAAGGTAATGGCCCTCACGTTCCCCAGACTGCGGAACCCGAACTCAATCCTCACTTTGGCTTTCAGGAACTCTAAGGATGCTTTGATGCCCATCACCTTTTCCACCAGCTCCTCGGCCTCCGTTACCTTTGCCTCTAGTTCCCGGCAGTCCGTCTCGAAGTCAAACGGATAGTCCGTTTCTACATATGACGTGTCCGACTCCGCCTCGGCCTTCAGCGTCGCCCTCAATGCCTTCCGCATATTGTCTACAGTATCAGCGTCGAATCCCCGGATGGCTAGCTCGTACGTAAGCTCATCCTTACTCAAACGGTCCACCAGAATTTTCATTTTGGCTGCTAAAAATTGCTATTTTCTGAAAACTTAACACAATTTTCCCCTAATAATCGTCGCAAAATGCCTGCGGCAATCCCTAGAAGTCAAACTCCCACCCTAAAATCTGGAACAATCTAAATATATATTGCCTCTTATAGTCTAATTCCCAGACCTACAATAACAACCCTATACGGTGCCTCTTATACACTAACTTCAAAATCTAGAATGTCGATACTATATATAGCCTCTTCTTTGCTTACACATACACTCACTCATCCACACTCTCAACTTTTGCTCCACTCGTTCCCCACACTATACCCAATACCTCACTATACGAACGATCCAGAATTCAAATAGAAATTTTATGTTAACGGACACGTATATTGTTACAACTCGGATAGCGATTGATATGAGTTCCGATAATATATGCGTCCGAAATAAGTATCCGTTCAATTCAATATCACGAAGATACGCGATACATGCAACTCCGGTTTCGGAATTCTGCGCTAACTTAACGGCTTACTACGATTTCAATCCTACCAACGCGATTTTCCTCCGTTACTCGCCTTCCCACAATTTGGGACTTGGCAAACTAAAAATTTTCACTAGTACCGTTATGTGTTGATACCGTTATGCCCCACGTTGGGCGCCAATTTGTCACCGTACGGCCTCCGCCGCTACGAAATCAGACCCTGCCTTCTGTCCCGGAAGGTCAGGGCGGCAGCCTCGGGTGGCTGGCTCACTTACCGAGAAAGGGGGTGAGTCCGGGCGCCACTCGTTTCTAGCCCTCGACTGCCTCTATTATCCGCGCCGCGAAACGAGAAGTCGGCCGGATGGTCTGTATTATCACGATAGATCCTTTTCACTAGAGTAAACACCGCGTTACACCAATTTACAGGAATTTTATTATTATAATTCAAATTCAAAATCTGCCAGATACTAATTCACTATTTTACCGAAACCTACGCGGCGCCGCGAATCAAACAAAATTATACTCATCTATAATTTTACACATCCAAACCTAAATCTTATCTTAAACTAAATATCTTACCACGTACCTTCGCCGCTCGTCGGAATCTGTATCTATGCGCTGAGTCGTTCCGCAACAATGTAACCGTCGTCTTCGCTTCGATATTTTACTCACTCGCCGCTTGTATCTTCGCCGCTCGTTCAGAATATATTCCTATGCGCTGAGCCGTTCCGCAACAATGTAACCGTCGTCTTCGCTTCGATATTTTACTCACTCGTCGCTTCCGTTCACATAATCCCAGTAGAACTCGCTATCGATTTTAGTCGGACGCACCGTCTCTGCCTCCGCTACGGCCTTCTCAACCGCCAATCGTTCCTTAATTCAGGGGACTAAATTCCGCTGGTTCGCTGTCCTGCCTGTCAGGATTGACTCCGGTTTTCACTCCTCAGAGTCGGGATCAAGTAAAATGAAAAAGATTTATTGCTTTCGATTCGTTCTGCTAACTATTATTTTCCGATCTGCTCACCTCAACGTCGGGATCCAGAAGAACTTCATTTACTCATCCGGGTCACTGCAGAGCCTCGGTCCTGCTTGTGCGACCCCGTTTTTTTCTGCGGGACTATTCCCATGTCGATTCCTCTGCATTGAATAATACCGCCCTACCAGAGCAATGACTTCTAACAGCGGTCATTGATCCTGTATTTGACCGCTCTTATCTGGCAACGCCACTTCCAGTCATATTGTGACCTTTATCATTTGCCACTTTGAGTCGCCTATCGTGAACTTCCTCATCTGTCACTTCACGAGTGTTCATATCATGTTTACGCTGTCAACAGGTGAGTGTTTATTTGAGTTTGATTTTGTTAAATTCCATCCATTTTAGTTGTGAGAATGGTCTGTACGGCGTCCGAATTGTGCGAAAATCTCTCCAATGGGTCAAGAAACCTGAATCGCGGCTATCCCATCCGCCCTCGGATGTAATTTCTGCATGGGATTCGGAGCTGTCTCCAGTCGGTTTTTTTTTAGTGCCGCCGTCGTGGGACCGCACCGTCCGCTTATCTGATGTTGAGAATATTTCCCTGCGTCGAAAAGATATGCATGACGCCCCGGCTTTAGGCGATGCATTCCAGCCTACCTTGAACGAAGGCCACTAGTATGGTCGAAAGGAGTGAGTTAGGTGGAACATGCCATTTCTGCTCCCGCCCCATGGATCTCTTCGGGTGAGTCGTTTCATTCCTGTTTTGTGTATTTTCGCCCCGCATCGTCGACCCTGCACCCGGCCCTTTTATCGATCGTCCTACGTCGGGGCAAAACAGACGTTGGCTGTGAAGTTGACGTTCGGTCACGGCTGTTTTGGCCCGATGCCAGCGAATCGTTGCATCTACGACAACATCCTCCTTCATGTGTACGTGGCCTACCTTAACAGTTCTAAGATACCATACGCTAATACAAAATTAGTAATTTAATCTGCAGTTCTAAGATACCATATGCCAATACAAAATTAGTAATTTAATCTGCAGTTCTAAGATACCATATGCCAATACAAAATTAATAATTTAATCAACAGTTCTCGCCTACTTCGCCGTGTTTTCTCACATTTATATATTTCTTAGTACAGCCGGGAATCGACCCCGTGATAGGCTGTTTCGCAAAAGTTCACCGAACTTGATTATTTAGAGGAAGTAAAAGTCGTAACAAGGTTTCCGTAGGTGAACCTGCGGAAGGATCATTATTGATTCTTCAAAACAATAACAAAAACATATATTTTATCATTGATAAATTATATAACTGAAATTAATGGAATTGACGGAAGGTTTAAACCTGAAATTAATGAAATTGACGGAAGGCATATATTAAAACGTTATAAAGTTTTAATTTAAAGCAAACATATAAAGCAAACGAAAAGCATTTTCCAAAGTAAAAGCGTTGTTCAAATTGATCAAATAAAATCAGTATAGCGTATCTGATTTTATAAGTTTCTAAGTTCACAAAAGAAAATATGATTTGATTATTATCAAACATATGTATAAAAGATTTCCAAAAATCAAAAATAAGCAATTAGATTTTAAAAACATACATTCAATAACACACTTCATTCTCAGAAATGATAAATAAAGTGATCAATATCACGATGTCTGGAGCAAGAAGATATCATACTTATACAGAAAAGTCATTCGTTCTCAGATCATTATACATTATACATGGGGTGTGTTCAATGTGCATGCTATAGCTGCTATTAGCTGCTAATTTAGCAGCTCTGGCTGTCCAATGTCACGAAATACCTACTTTCTGATGCTTGCTATTTGACAGTCGGGCTGTCCAAGATTCCGGAATAGCTGCTAAGGTAGCAGCTATTCGCTGCTCGTAGTCTGGAGGATAGCTAGAAAGTAGCTAAGGCAAAATGGCCGTGCGTACACAGCTGACATGCAGTTTAAACGTCATTTTCAATTGGAACTTGAAATAAAAAGAAGTTTTTGCGCTTTTTTGACACAGGAGATGAGAAATAAATTTGAAAATAGTTACAGCATAAATTAAATACGGGCTTTTAAACACTTAAACTCAACTCGAGTTTTAAGTTGGCTTGTACACAGCGCAGCTCATCTAGAGTTTTTAGAAGGCGAGCATGAAGCGTAAAAGGCCGGGTGCTCTGATTTCTTTATTATCAAATTTTCAACGATTATTTTTTGCTCTTTTTCTCATTTATGGCATCAAAAGCCGGAGATAAGTGATACGTTTGAAATATGTTAGAAAAATTTTAATGGATTGTGCAGCTGTATGTTGAAAACTCATAAATTTTATAGTTTCCAATCCTCGAAAATGCAAAAATTACAATAAAAAATTGAAACAAAATTATTTTTGAATTTCCTGTGTAAAGGCTGACCTTCGTAGCAGCTCTTGGCTGTCCAATATCCATAGCTGCTTCACCTAGCTAGTGCAAATTTTGACACTTGCTAAAGTGATGCTATGCTATGCTTTTGGAGCAGCTAGAGCATGCACATTGAACACACCCATGATATAATAAAAATATATATGGGGCGCCATATATAAATAAAACGATAACATCAAAATGATGTTATCGAAAGAAAAACTTTCAAATGCTAAATAATTTTAAAATATTTGTATTTTATAAATGAAATTCTGGAATCATTCAGCCAAAGCGCAGAATTCATATATATAAAATACGCATAAAAGAATATGTGAAAATGATTGCGTTAATCGGTGGAAGCAAGTCCAGTTCTTAGCGTACACAAAGCATATATAGCACGCGGACGGATGCCATGAATTCTCTCGTACTTTCGGTATATCTTTCTATTATAGAGACACGAAGGCAGTCTCGTAGTAGCATAGATATGCAAAGGACTCCGGATACCATGTATAATATGTGTATGTATAATATGTATATTTCATGGTATAGGGGCAATACCCTCGATCTATAAGACCTGAAAAATCTTGTAGAACGGGTTTCCTGAAGAAATTCTATAGAAAAACTATAGAATTTATCATTTCGAAAAATTATCTTAGCATTTGAAAGCATTACACTTTCTCGATTGGGGCATGCTTTCTCAAATTGAGAATGTGATATGAACTGAGAGTGATATGAACTAGTATTATAAGTAGACTATTTGCATAATATAGAAATTCTTGATATAATATATTTATATTGTTTTTGATATAATATGCTTATAGAATTTATCATAGTATCATACTTTTCGATTTAGTACCATGCTTTTCGAAATTGAAAATGTGATATAAACTGAGAATGATGTAAACAAGTATATAAATGCTTATTGCAAATAGCAAACAGCCTATTAAGAACCTTAAAAACAGCCTATTAAAAACTAATAAACAGCCATATTAGTAAACGTGAACAATGAATATGAAACTAATTTATATGCCAAAATCAATATCGAACACAACTTCAAATTTATAATAGAAAGTTTGCAAAAAGCCTTATAAAAGAGATATAAATATATTGTTATACTTAATAGTATTTCATATGAAATATTATAACAAGTTAAAGATACTATCAAAGGTATACTAGGATGGTATCTAAGATATTCGTAACAATTTCATCTCTATAATATCAATAATAATACATAAGTATTATTATTGAGCAAAATTTTTTTTTTGCTTTAATAAAAATTTCAAAGAAAAAATAAATTACCCTAAGCGGAGGCTCATGGATCGATGAAGAACGCAGCAAAATGCGCGTCATCGTGTGAACTGCAGGACACATGAACATCGACATTTTGAACGCATATTGGAGTCCATGCTTTACATGTATCTAAAAAGTATATGTTGCATGGACTACATATGGTTGAGGGTTGTAAGAATATCTCTAACTTAAAAAGAAATTGAGTTGCTTTTTATGGAATTATTACAATTTCAATAAAAATGCATAAATTGTATTATTAAGAGTATGAAAATTGATTTATTAGTTTTCAAAAGAAACTCTTATAATATAAAGAAAATATCATTTGGGGAAAGATATATCAAAGACTTATATATAAATCAATAATACTCATCACCACTCCGAACCGTTTGGCGAAATCCACCCCCAGAATCAGGGTCAATGGTAGAGAAGGAACCACCAGCACCCGCAACCACTCCATCTTCTCCCTCAGCTTGAACGGTACCACCGCTGTTCCCGTAATGGGGCATCCTTGGTCATTGGCCAACCGTATTGTTTGTTGGTTGGTCGCAAGGAGCTCCACTCCCAGCTCCTTCCTTGCTCGCCAGCCCTCTCCACCCACTACAGTATTGGAAGCGCTAGAATCCAATAGCCCCAGGAATTTACGCCCCAGAACGTCCACCTCGAGGTGTTGCCTATCATCTCCTGGCCTCTGATTCAATAAGTAGCTTAGTTGCGCGGCCTTGTCCGTCTCGCTCGGCGTGTCCAGGCTGCCGCCTACTGGACACCGTGCCCGTTTCCCGAAGGTTCTGGTGGGCCCCTCCTACTTCGGAAGTCTGTGCGTGGTGGCCCCCCATTACGACTCGGTCGTTTCTGACAATTTGGGCAATTAATTTTTCTCACGCCTACCCGACCACAGCCGAAACACTTAGGAGGCTCAGGGCAATTCCGGGAAGTGTGTCCGTTCCGTCGGCAATTCCAGCACTGAATATCATTTCCGGAGATAGTCGCTATATTCACCCTGTCTGCAAACTCCACGTACGCCAGATCCGGTTCCAACAACCGTTGAGACTTGCGAGTAGGCGGTGGTAAATAGGCTTCTACAGCGACTCTCGTTGCTTCTAAGGAACGACCCACTCGGATAAGATCAGCAATGGTCCGTACTGGGGTTAGTGCCAGTTGTGTCTGGTAAAAAGGAGCGATGTTTCTCCTAAGGATCTTCAACTTCTCCTCTTCCGAACACGGGATCGCGCGGCGTCTAAACAGCCCCTCCATCACCGAGACGTATACTCCCATGGTTTCTTCTGGCCCTTGTGTGCGTCTCATGATCTCTCCGAGCAAGCGATCATCGTAATCTGGTGGCAAGAACTCAGCGCGCATCTCCTGGATGAGTTCCTGCCACGAACTTACCCTGGATCGATTCGCCCGAAACCAAACTAACGCCTTCCCTTCAAAAATCTCCACTGCCGACTGAAACAACTGCCCGGTGTTAGCCCCCCTTGCTATCCGCAGCTGTTCCACACGCTCGAGGAAAGCACTGAGCGACCCCGAGTCCCCACTATAACGCAAACCCCAGTTTGCCACCTCTTGCCCTTTTGCCAGCAGCGGTACCATCCTGGGTGCCGAAGTCGAAGGGTTGCTAGGAATTTCTAAATTGGAAATCTCTCGGCTGGGCGTCGATTCCCGCTCGTTGTTATGGACGTCTTCTGGTACAATGGCTGACCCTACCTCCTCATTCTCCTCCTCACCTTCGGTCTTTACTAACAATTCGCCCATTGCCATAATCAGCCTAGTCCGGAGTATGCTGGCCTCCTCCCCCATCTCCTCGTTGTCGTGTTGCACGTTCTTCAACCTTCGAATCCCGAACTCGATCTTCGTTTTAATTTTAAAGAACTCCGACGACTGCTGCCCCCCCTGAAAACCTGAAATCAAAGTCTGGACCTCGAGGAGTTTCCCCTCTACTGCCTCCAAATCCTCCTTGAGAGTGAAAAGGTATTCCCTCCCGGGAATCAGAGAGGTATCCATCGAGGCCTCCGCTCTCATGGACACTCGAAGCATCTTTCTCATCGATTCCACCGTTCCAGTCGGCTGACCCCGGATCTCCAGCTCGTAGACAAGCTCACTTTTACTGAGCCAATCCACCAGTATCTTTGTTGCCTGACCCATATCGATGTGATTGCGCAACTCTGAGGCTGAAACTAAAGATGTATTACCCGCTCCTATAATACACTCAATAATTTGCTGTGATCTATCTGGCTAAGTCTAGAACCGTTCCTTCTGCACCACGTTACTACAAAGAACCTCCAAGGACCGAAAGGTTTGAATTGCTGACTGCGCCAGGCACCACACAAAACTTCCAAAACTCCACTTTACTCAAGCACCTCCTAGTCACTTATCGACTCCCGACAAGCTGATTTTTTTTTTTCAGCAATTACTTACGCGCTGCCGTCCCCTTTGCTCTGAACTACTGAAATATTAACCCACCGGAAGATACCACTCCGACCGATGGGGCCCTGTTCTACTCTGTAGTTACTAGATTTATACAAAAACTCATTAACCATGAAAATGGTGCGGACGTGAGCGCGTAGACACAAGATCCGGGAGTTTTACCCGTGGCTTACCTGGCGTATTCGACAGCAGATAAGAAAATTTCAACTGATAGCGACACTCAACAAGTTAAGTGGGATCGCAAGCTGATAGCGATTTCCGAACCCCACCGAAGATCCCAATTGGAAATGTTAAAATCAAGACGATAATCCACGAGGGCACTCAACCCCCGGTCTCGACTTATTCACGCGACACTGGGAAATCCTCACCAATGCGGAATTTGTCAAAAGGTATTTTAAAATTTTACAACAACACAATAGCGAGCAGCACATTCACCACACGATCTGACACTCACTCAACCTAGCCTTCCGTAGGTAGAACCAAATGTTTGGAAAAATTTGCTGAAAATTTTATTTTAAAATACATATGAAGACTCTACCTCACCTCAAATTCAAAACGCGCGTTATAATATTTTGAGCTATGATCACTAAATACGTAGGCTTCTGCCCATGGCCACATGCAAATGCTCTCCGAATTAGTATCTTTGTAACTGTATTTTTGTATCTGTATCTTTGGATCTGTATCTTTGTGTCGTTTTTACGGTAATTTTAATTTGCCCCCGTGCTTTGATCGAACCGATAACTAATTTTGACCGAAATTGCAACCACGTGTTAACCAAAATTGATCGCTTCTTATAATCGAAATCGGAAACCGGTTTTAACTGAAATTATAAGCCCCACGTTGGGCGCCAATTTGTTACCGTAAAGAATTTAAAACACGGCTGACCGTCCTTCCGCCCCCATCAGGGGCAAAAGGGGTAGATCCGGGTGGCCTTCGCTCACGGGGAACGGGGTGGGTGGTTGCCACTCGCTTCACTTCCAAAATCTACCTTTCACCGTCGCCCCGAGGCGAGAAGGTGGCGGCGGGTTCACCAATTTCACGCGAAAGAAAGAAAAAAGGAGTTGTTTCGAACTGTGAGGCGCGATGCCCCGTTTTATTACACGAGTCTAATTCTGATTTTCAAAAAGATTCTACCATGAATGATAGAAGTATCTAACCCGTTCTATAGCACTTTCCCGCTTCTAGTTTACATATCCGGCTATGTAGAATAGTTCACTTCAAGCTAATAATTTAGCTCAATTAACACAATTGATTCCGCAAGATCTAAGTAGTTCACTACTAACTAATGATTTAACTCGATTAACACAATTGATTTCACAAGATATAGATAATTATACAATCTTATTCTAGCTAACCTGATTGGAGTACTCAGTTGTCGCTTCGATGTCGATCGCTACCCTTATCCCACGATGGGGCCCTTCGTCGATGAATTCCCGCACAACCTGCGCCGTTAAAGATGCAGCACCCAAGAAAAATTCTGCCGTACGCACTGTTGTCGTCACCAAAATCATTTAATCCAAAAATCACCACGATCTGCCGTACGCACTGTTGTCGTTGCCAAAATCATTAAATTCAAAAAACACCACGATCTGCCGTACGCACTGTTGTCGTCGCCAAAATCATCAAATCCAAAAATCACTTCGATCTGCCGTACGCATGTTGCCGTCGCCAAAATCATTAAATTCAAAGATATCACCACGATCGCCTTTCTCCAGTATCCTTGGAGCAACCTTGCCTCCTTAATTGCTCGTGCACACGTCGACCGGTCCAAAATTGAAGGCAAGAAATATATAAAAAAGAAAATATCGTTAGTAGCGCCTGCCGCTAGCCTTCACGTCTGGTTCCTTACCCGGTCGCCAAAAGAAGAACGATCCCGCTTTTCGAGGCACCTTGCTAGGGCCTCGTGGCTTTCTTTCCTCCTTTTAGTCCCGTTTTAACTGTTTTTCAGGCTCGCCAATCGTACGCAACTCATGTTGCTCTCAACATAAGAGTAGAGAACTTATGAGGAGAGGGACATCAGTAAAGCCAACAGGGCAAAAATCGCATACAAACATAAAAACGTAAAAATTACTACGGCGTAGTTAATTTAATTTTTCGTGATTTGAGAAGGGGCAAACACTTGGCGCAAAACTTTGAATACGGCTATTGCGTCTGCATGTTTGCTTTTACGTGTTTGTTTGAAACAAAACATTCTCACATAAACTTGTCTGCTGATTCTTAAATACATGCGTGTTTTAACAGAGAGTAAAATTTGAACCTTGCACATTTTATTGCTGTGTGAAGTCTTGAAATTCAACAGAATTTTCAAATGCCGGCACAATGCTCATTTGTTTGCTTTCAGGTAGCATAAGTGTTTCCCGAATTGCACATAAGCAACATGTTTTTGAAACCAAATACACATGTTTTCTTGTTTGAAAATATACAGCATAAGTATAATGTTCAGAAATTATCAAATTTGTAGCCTTCTTATACCTTTTGCAATCGGACTTGGGTCTGGCTTCAGTGGAATTTGGTCATTTTTGATTTAAACCTCGTTGGTTTTACATGAGAAGTAAAACCAACGTACATGAGAGACATGTGACAAGTCTATTAAATATCAAAACTACCGAAAGCTAATCAAACATTTTATATCATAGCTGTTTAATTTTGATTTATTTTAGCAACTTACATAATTTTCTCTAGCTTCATAAAGATATGATGAGCTGCGCCACTGACCGAAACCATAGTAACCACGGCGATGCAAAAGTCACTTCCGACAATGTAAACAATTCATCGGTGCACAAACTTTTCTTTAGTGCTTTTTCTTTAGTTTCTTTTTCTTCAGTGCGCACTGTATTTTCGCACTGAGATAATATTAGACCGTATTATGTAGATATTGAATAATTTTTTTTGAAAAAAGTCACTACAATCACGCTGAAACCTTGCTGATTTTAGCAAAAACTATCTACTCACTTTTACATGATTTTCTTGTTTATATTTATTGCTATTTCGCGATTTACGCACTAAAACATAAAAATCGAATATGATTGTAAACTGAAACCACTAATCAAGTTTAAAATCACTGCAGTACAACACAATTAATCGTGTTTTAAATAGCTTGCACTGAAACCAAAACCGGCGGCGCGTACATTTGACAGCTAAGCCCAACCAGGCCCAAGCCAGAGAGAATAAAAGAGCGCGTTTTTGTCCTATTACACAGGCACGAATGTAGGGCCAGAAGGATGGGGTAGGCCGCTCCTCTTAGTTTTCTACTCTCATCTCTCAACCATGTACTTGGTATGGACACTGCCATACCGACAGTCGGTTCGACCAATCGGCTTAGTCTAGAGCCCGTCATTGGCGCTGCCGTCGTCGTCTGGCACTTGTTAGCTGACTAAACCAAAGTGTATAGTATGACAAGTGAGTCAACTCCCTCTATCTTCCAAAGAAGCTACTTGTAATTGGTACTCCAGTTACCAATAGTGGGCAGAAAATATATAAAAAATCTATGCGACACAAGTTTAAACTGCTGTTGATATAGGATGTTGTTTGGCTGGCTGGAATAGTCGTTTGTAGTTTCTCTGCATGAGCGACTTGTTGTTCGAATACAGTTGATTAGTGAATTGCTGAGGGATCGGGTGAACGCTTCGGTTTTTGTTGCCTTGCTTAGAAAATTTGGCGTGGTCGGTACATCAGCTGAGTCGTTCCCAATTGTCGCCTTTGAGCTCCGTTCATATCCTACTCTTAATTTCTATTTATTTCTAAAGATAATCAACATCTACTTGTTTACTAACTATCTCTATATGTATTTTATTATTTTTCTCTTTTTTTTCTTTTTTTTCTAACTAAATACTTTATCCATATTGGCTACATTTATTTACGTGTCATAGTACGGGTTAAAACATTTTCCTCTCTAGCAAGAACGACAAGAAGTAATTCAAGTTTGACTAGAAAGCACATCCGATCACAATATACATATATAATTTGAAATGGAAATATGGCGCAAACGTGACCTTCATGTAAATCTGAATGTTCTTAGTATTTTATATTTTATTCAAATATTCAAAAGGCTTTGAGAGCAAAAGTAGCTGAAATCGGCCAATTTTGGGTTAGAGTGGTTTGAGACATAACAGGCCAAGACCTATTGCTGTGACACAATCAGTTCGGTTTTGTACGAAAGTAAGAGGTTTTTTGACCACATTTTTGCAAAAACTGCCTTTACGGCGCTTTCGATGATTGAAAGTGGTCGGAGAGTATAATAATGATATTTTAAGGACGAAAAAAAAATTTTGATAGGGAACATTGGGCAAAAACGTCCAATTTCCTCAAAAAAATTTTTTTGGTCTAACATGAATTCGGGGACCTTTCTGAGTAGTTTCGGGCGAAATTTCCATACAAGTCTAGGAAAAAGCGGCCTTGTTTGGAAGATACGGCAAAAGTAGCTGAAATCGGCCAATTTTGGGTTAGAGTGGTTTGGGATATAACGGGCCAAGACCTTGTAACGCCAGCAAATATCGGTAGATATTGGAATTGGAAAAAAAAAAAGTAAAGTAGAATTTAAGTTAGTGCGGTAATAGACCTGGTAACTATAATTGAATGTAACTATATAGATGAATTGAATGAAATTGAAATTGTAAGAAAAAAAAAGTAGAATTTAAGTTAGTACGGTAATAGAACTGGTAACTATAATTGAATGTAACTATATAGATGAATTGAATGAAATTGAAATTGAATTGTAGAAAAAATTGTAAATATAAGTGTGATGGTGTCGCGACGAACTCCCCTACCGATGGAATCGAGCACTCCCAGCCAAGCCAAGCCAAGCCGTCGATGTACATATATGTGACGATCGGCGAGTACCTGACCCGGAAGCGAGCAACCCATAGCACTGCTAAGGAGCCAAGCGAAAGGGATCGACGAAAACAATTTCTCTTTGAAAAGGAACGCGGAATTCCGGCCGAATGCCGGCGATATAGCGCCTGCATCACAAACAGAATCTGAATCATTGGTAGCAGTAACACCGTCCCGAATAGCGTCAACGCAAACTCTACTTTCGGCTCGAGCAATTGAAATTTATGCACTAATCGCTTCACGAGACCGTCCAAATGCGAACTTCATACGAATTTTAACTTGCCGATAAACGATCCGACATACGAAATCGGAAAGGGTAACTACGAACCGTCAAAAACCTAATTGAAACGCTGTGTACGCGCTCTGCAAAGGACCGGCCGACTACAAACTTCAGGTCATCGGAAAACACACATAAAAGGCTATGATATAAAATAAGCAGACATTGCCTGGGCCCTTATAGAAATATCCACTGGAGATGCTTGATATCGCAAATATTATGTAAAACTGATTAAACAAACACGATATTAAAGTTGATTCACTTGACACTTTCACCATGGAAAGAATACAAACAAAGCCGATTGGTCGAACCGCCACCAAGCGGCAATTGGAAAGGGTGCGCTCCGACAACGAGAACTGCGAGAAAATGCACTTGCGAATGCGCGTGCAATGGGCCAATGCACCCGCCAGCATATTACCAATCCCAAAAGCACTTGGTGGACAACGGAATTCGCAGATACCGCAGCAGCGGTTGGAAATCCCTCTAGGGAAAGGTTTCGTGGCGAGTCGACAGGGCTTGGGAGCTCTCTTCTTCTGGCAACCAAGGTGAGACACGCACGCGTTGGCGCAAGCTCCTTCTTTTGTAACCAATTTTCTTTTTTTTTGCTGATTGGAATCCGACTGGACGTGACGAGAAACGAGGATTTATCCTGAGCTATTGGTCGACAGCCGAGTGGTGGGTAAAATCCAAGATTTATTGAGGAAGAAAGATAGTACGCAGCTTCGACAATATTCAAGTGGTGCGGAGCGCCTAAAGGAACACGGCTCACAGCAAACGAGCGACGGCGTGCAACAGCAACTTGAGCCGCAGCGAATATCATTGGGCCAGCATCGACGGCAGCATTTGTCATTCGGGGAAGCACCGGTTCGGTAGGAATCGTACGAGCGAGTGGTGGCGACGCATTGGCTGTGAATAAGGTGAAGTGAACTCGTCGCACGTGATATCGCAGATAAACGTTAACTCACGGCAGCAGTAGAGCGACGCTTCGGGGAAACACCCATTTGGTGGAGATTGTACGAGCGAGTTAGAGCGGATAATATTCAAGGTAGGCTAAGTTTCCTTACTGCTATTGTATTAAGAGGAAGTAGAGTTAGAGCGAATAATATTCAAGGTAGGCGAAGTCACCTTACTGCTATTGTATTAAGAGGAAGTAGAGTAGGTAACGCGGCGCCGTCGATAGATATAGAAGTGGAATTAATTTGCGATCAATAAAACGTTGTTAATATTGTCAATTGCTGGTGTTACCTTGTGCCCTTCTGGTGGGTCGAATCAGTGATTATCGAGTGGCTATCGCGAAGAGTTAAAATCGTAAAAGTAAGTACACCGCCGTCGATTTCTCGCTTAGAGACGGTGGCTTAAGAGACGGTTCCGGTTACGAATTTGTAAAGCGAGTGGCGCCTGTAAACGACCCACATCCGTTTCCACGGGAGTTAGCCGACCGGAACTGTCCCCTTCGCCCTCCATCGGGAGGCGGAGGCTACGTTGCTCGAATTAGAGCGTAATAAATTGGCGCCCAACGTCTACGGGGTTTTGAAGAATTAACTATTTTGAATAAGTACGCGAATCGGAATTTTGAAAAATTGGAAGATATTTTGAAACCGTGAATGTTAATTAAGAACGGGAATAGATTATTGCATGACAAATTTACATATTATCGTATAGGAAATTGTTTGAATATCATTTTTACAAACATCTAACATAGAATATATTTATTATATCCAATTTTATCCGGTATTTAATACCTGGATGATACGCATTTTGGGAGTTTGTTTTTGGTTCTACCATCGATGCGTAATAATGATACTATAAGAGTGTAAGTTTTGCATGATCTGCAGGGTACGAAATATATTATCAAGTGTGACATTGGTGGGAAAAGACATCTTGCGGTGTGGTTTTTAGTGTGTGTGGATTTAGTTGACTAGTTCGGAAGACCTAGTACTGCGGTAGACGTAGTGTAACTAACATTAGTAAGTTGGTATTTTCGAGTGTTAGTTTTTGAATTTCGTATTGGCGAGGGTCTGTAGCAGTAGAGGCTAAGAAAATTGCGTCAATATTTCCATATCGGTAACGTCAAGGTTGGAAGAATTTACGGCCGCCTGTGCAGTGCGGTGTATATAACGTGTGCGCGAAGTTCTGGGTTGGAAAATCGGTATTCGGGTTGTCTAGGTGGTAGCTGGTGTCCGACTCGTGATTCTTGCGGTTCCCCACAGCAGAGGCAGCATATATTAAGGCAGTACGAGAGGCGCTTGAATTTTCTGGTGGTGTTCAGTAGGGCGTTGGCGACTGGACAGTTCGTCATTTAGTTGTACTAGATAGATTTTATTAAGGGCGTACATTAGGAAATGGCTAGCGGAAGCGGTGTTGGAAAGATCTCGGTCGATCGGCTGAGTAAAGACGAACTCGCGTATGAATTATCAATCCGGGGTATGGCTGGTGACACGGTGGAGACCATGCGGAAACTGCTGAGGGGGGCTTTAAGAAGCGAAGTAGCCTTGGGTGAGTCTGTTGCAATGGCAACGTATCCGTTTTCATTCTCAGAGGACCGAGAGGCGTTAACCGCAAAATTAGCTGAGATCAAAATGTTAGTGGACCCATTTGTGGGCGATTTTAATTCGCCGGAATTTAGTAAAGTCAAGGGTAAAATATGCTTCGCCCTGCGACGGTTGGGTAGAATGAAAGGGGAAACGGGGGAAGAAAGAGACTTCTTGAGGCAGGCCAAGGGCCAACTAATGTTAGCTATGGGTGACCTGCTCTTCAAGGCAGGCGGCGCAGAAAGCGAGGAGTCTGAGGAGGTATGGACTCTGGACAGTCCAACATGGTCAGCCCCGAGTACCCCGATGTTTCAGCCTCAAAAGCCAACAGATCTCCAAAAATGGGGGCTGAAATTTAGTGGAGAATCGCCATATTCGGTGAGCGCGTTCCTCGAACGGGTGGAAGAGCTTAGGGAGGCAAAGGGTCTAACAAAAGCGCAGCTGTTCCGGTCGGCCGTAGACCTTTTTGAAGGAAAAGCTCTAATTTGGTTTCGAGCGAACCGCGCAATCTGCCAGAGTTGGGAGGGCCTGGTGAAGGAATTACGAGCCCAATTCCTTCCCGCAGACTACGATGATAGGCTGCTGGATGAAATTAGACGTCGTACGCAGGGCAACACGGAGTCAATCGGTGTATTTGTGGCGGTGATGGAGGGTTTGTTCCGTCGATTGAGTGACCAACCGAGCGAAGCGGAGAAGTTGAAAATACTCCGCAAAAATATTGCTCCCTTTTACCAGACTCCGCTGGCTCTGGTGAAATTCGAATCGATTGGAGAACTGGTGACGCTGGGGCGTTCATTGGAGGCGACGAGAGTGTCCGTGGAATCATTTGTGCCACCTACTCCAAGAAGAACTCCGAGGGTTTTGGAACCGGACCTGGCGTATTTGGAGACGCAAAACTTAGCTGCAGTGGAAGTACCGGGCGTATCGAGAAGCATCACGTGCTGGAATTGTAAGAAGTCTGGACATACGTCGAGGGAGTGTCAAGATCCGGCTAAGTGTTTCGGGTGTGGAAGAGTAGGAACGGTTAGGGCGAGGTGTGTTGACTGTAGGGAAGGTGGACGAGGAAATGGAGGTCAAGCAAGGGCCGCCCAATATAGCCGAAATCCGACTTCGGGGGTTAGTCGCCAGGGAAACGGCAATCGGGCCTAGTGGGCGACAAACTAGGCCCTCGTCCGATTTCGAGCGTCGCAAGAGATAGCCAAGTGGGGTATATGCTGCACAGCGCAGAGGGGGATAACCGCCCTTACGTAGAGATAGCAATTCAGGGTCAGAGATTTCTGGGGCTGGTGGATTCAGGAGCGTCGAAATCAGTGATTGGTGGAAAGGGATGGGAGCTGATCCGGAGTCTAGGTGTCGAACTAAAACAAAGCGGTCGGAGAGACCTGCGATTGGCAAACGGAGTGGGTTGTGGTGTGGAAGGAGTAGCGTATTGCCCAATCACGGTGCATGGAAAAGAGAGATGGCTGGAGGTTTTGGTAGCACCTGCGATTCCTCATCTCATACTGGGAGTAGATTTCCTGCGGCTATTCGGGATTGTGTTGAATGTGGCGAAGGAGCAGTGGGAGATGGTCGCGTCGTTGGAGGGGCTCAAGTCCGAGCAACTGATCGGCAGGAGCCGATTGACACATGGGGAGGAAGTGGAGTTGGAGGCAATGCTCGAAGAAGAGTTCCGGATGATGGGGGAAGGAATTGGTTGCACCGATAGGATAGAGCACGTCATACGAACCGAGTCCAATCCGATCAAACAGCGCTACTATCCCGTCTCACCGGCAGTACAAAAGCATATTGACGCCGAACTAAATGAAATGCTTGAGGCAGGGATAGTGGAGCCTTCCAGCAGTCCGTGGGCTTCGCCGATTGTTTTGATTAAGAAGAAGGATGGGTCGTTCCGGTTTTGTGTGGACTACCGGAAGCTCAACAAGGTGTCGGAAAGAGATGCCTATCCTCTGCCCTTCGTCACGGCAACTCTGGATAAATTAAGAGATGCGAAATATTTATCTTCCCTGGACATTAAATCCGCGTATTGGCAAGTGCCGATGGCGGAAAACTCAAAGGAGCTCACCGCCTTCACTGTCCCCCACAGAGGGCTGTTCCAATTCCGTCGGATGCCTTTTGGGTTACAAAATGCCCCGGCAACTTGGCAACGACTCATTGACAAGGTTTTGGGACCCGATTTGGAGCCATTTGTGTTCACGTACCTGGATGACATTGTGGTGGTCACCCAGGACTTCGCGAAACA
Source organism: Nemotelus pantherinus (assembly GCA_963978885.1). NCBI lineage: Eukaryota > Metazoa > Arthropoda > Insecta > Diptera > Stratiomyidae > Nemotelus > Nemotelus pantherinus. The sequence goes on from OZ022263.1 coordinate 139,431,157, forward strand.
CCTGGGGATCCTGAAAGAAGTCCTCAATAGATTGCGCCAGGCTGGATTGAGGGTCTCTCGGGAGAAGTGCGAGTTCTGCCGCACTCGTCTTCGTTATCTGGGTTATGTTGTGGACGAGAACGGGCTGAGTGTAGACCCGGATAAGGTAAAGGCGGTGATGGACATTCCTCGTCCAAAGGGAGTAAAGGAGGTACGGCAATTCTTGGGGATGGTATCGTGGTATCGGAGATTTATCCCGGATTTTGCGACGTTGATGTCGCCAATCACGAACCTCCTCAAGAAGAACCGGAAGTTCTTATGGACTGAGGAATGCGAGGAGACTTTCATCCGAGCGAAGACGAAGCTGGCGACGGCACCAATACTTACTTGTCCGGACTACACTCTGCCATTTATCGTCCAGACAGACGCCTCAGGTAGCGGAGTGGGGGCGGTATTGACACAGGAGCACCCCGAGGGCGAAAAAGTGATCTGCTACCTCAGTCGCGCCCTGACTAGTGCCGAACAGAAGTACTCCGCCACAGAACGAGAATGCCTCGCGGTCGTATGGGCCATTCAAAAGTTGAGGCCATACGTGGAGGGTACTAAGTTCAGGGTAGTCACAGATCATCACTCTCTGGTCTGGCTCCACAATCTAAAAGACCCCAGCGGCCGTCTAGCTCGGTGGGCGGTGAGGTTGCAGCAGTACGATTACGATGTCGTCCATCGCAAAGGTAAGGAGCATCTGGTCCCAGATGCTCTCTCACGGTCCATCGAGGTGGCGGAGGTGCGAGGAGGCGAAATCAAGAACGATCGTTGGTATGAGAAAATGAAGAAGGAAGTAGAAGAGGATCCAGATCGGTTCCCAAATTGGCGGATCAGTAATGGCCATCTATGGAAACATGTGGAAGGGCGATACCCAGAACTCCAGTCCGACATTGCCTGGAAGAGGGTAGTTCCGTCCGCGGAACGCTCAACAGCTTTTGTTAATGTTATTACTGTGGGACTGACAAGTCTCGTTTTCCTGGCGAATATATCGAATCTCGCCGAAGGACAAAGTAGGCCTTGATTTTCAGATTGACACAAAAAAGAAAAGAAACGTGACGTGAAAAGATACAAATGTAAAACAACGAATTAAACGCACGTTGATATTAATAAATGTATTCATAAAAAAATACTGTTTTAAATTCTTAAGCCTTTTCTGCCGCCGCCATAACATAGTTTTTACATTTTATTCACTATCGCGAATGTGTAATTTGCCTACATATATACGTGCCTGTTTCTTGTCGGAAATTGAACAGTTTTCGGTTGAGACACTAGTCTTTTGAGAATCGAATACATGCCTATAACACGAAGCCAAAAGCGCGTTGCACCAGACGAAAAGGAGTTTTTTGAGCTCGAAGAAGATACAGAATCATCGAAACAACAATCGAGTCAAGGACAGGAGATGGACGCCGTTGTCTCGAGCATTCAGCTTCTCCAAGCAGCTATCGAACGTCTGCAGGAATCTGCAGATGCAAATCGCAGCGATATGGAGCAATTAAAGGTGACGGTGAATACAAAGGAAAAATATATTGCTCAACTTCAAGTAGCTGCAGAAGCCAGACAGAAAGACATAGTCGAGTTACGCCAGCAATTTTCATTGAGAGAAGTAGACGATCGCCTAAATAAAGCCGCTAACGAATTTGCTGCCAGCAAATCGGAGTCTTTGAAAGATGACACTGGTGGACATTTGAGCCTGGCCCGTCCAACTGAGAGCGCTATATTGAAATTGTATGACTTGCCAATATTTTCCGGGAAACCAGAGGACTGGCCATTGTTCTATGCCAACTATCGTGATACAACAGCAACTTTCAATTATAATAATCGTCACAATTTGATGCGCCTACAAAAAAGTTTAAGTGGACCAGCCAAGGAAGCCGTAACATCTATGCTAATTTATCCGGACGATGTACCTGCCGCCATAAAAGAATTGGAATTCCGATTCGGACGAGCGGATTTACTAGTACGTTCCCAACTTGCCAAGTTACAACAATTTCCAGCTATTACTGAAAACAAAATTGAGCAGCTCGTTGCATTTTCCACGTTAGTACGTAATATTGTGGCATTTCTGAAGTCTTCTGGCGCGGAACAACATTTGATAAATATGACGCTTTTGGAACAGTTAATTGCCAAATTGCCAAATAGTAAGCAATTCGATTGGGCACGTCATGCGGTTGATATTTCACCATACGCTACAGTGGTGCATTTCTCCGAATGGCTTGGGAACATAGCTAGGGTAGTATGCCTAATGCCACAAGCTAACGTCTCTATCCCAAAGCCGTTACCACCGCCGCCACCGCCACGAAGGGTTATGCACGTAAGAAGCGATGAAAGGTCAGGCAAGTGTTATTTCTGTGGAGGAGACCATATGCTTCCACAATGTAAAAACTTCTGCGAGAAACTCAATGTCAAACAGCGTTGGGAAAAAGTGAAAGACTTTCGATTGTGCTTTTCGTGCCTGTATAAGGGACATAGTACAAAAAATTGCCGCTTTCGACAACACTGTGGAACTGATGGCTGCCGGCGTTTCCACCAACAGTGTTTACATGATGTTGAATTGAAAGATTCATCGTCTACGCAGCAAAATTCAAGCGCGGAGTTGGTTCGACCAGTTTTAAGCTGTTTGGATGACCAGGCTGAGTGCCTTTTCAAGATCTTACCGGTGTCGCTGTTTGGTCCGAATGGAAAGATTGATATATTTGCGTTGTTAGATGAAGGAGCCTCTGTGTCACTTGTGGACGCTAGAGTTGCACAGCTGCTGGGACTTAAAGGTCGATCGCAATCATTAACCATGCAATGGTATGGTGATAAGTTCATAACGGAAACAGCATCAAGTGTCGGCTTCGAAATAGCAGGTGACAACGGAACCAGGTATGTCATTAAAAATGTTCGTGCTATCACAAACTTGAATCTGCCTGAACAGTCATTTAATGCATCAAAATATAAACACTTAGAAAAGCTACCATTAAGGAGTTACGATAACATTAAGCCGTCACTATTGCTGGGACTAGACAATGCACATCTTGCGATGTCACTTTCGGTTGCTGCCAACAATGATTTGGAGCCTATTGCCATCCAAACCAAGTTGGGATGGGTAGCATATGGCCCAATTGGTAGCAGATCTACTGTACCACGGCCAATATTGCTCGTAAGTGATAAATCTCGACAGGATGATTTGAACCAAATGGTAGTTGAATATTTTGCTACAGAGAAATTTGGGATGGAATTTCCGCCTACAGTTCTGGAGTCTGATGATAATATGAGAGCCCGTCAAATTTTAGAAGCTACAACTCGTCGTTTGGAAGGTGGTTTTGAAGTCGGTCTGCTGTGGAGAAATTTTCCACCTATGTTGCCCGACAATTGGAATATGGCCATCACTCGGCTCGCAGGAATAGAGCGAAGATGTCAGCGAAGCTCAGATTTCGCAGTTAGATACGCCGAAGAGCTGCAAAAATACGTGGATAAAGGATACGCTAGAAAGTTGTTAGCCGAAGAAATAAACGAATATAAAGGTCCAGTTTGGTATTTGCCCCATTTTGCTGTCCACAACCCGCATAAACCTAATAAAATGCGTATAGTTTTTGATGCTGCAGCTTCTAGTGCCAATATATCGCTTAATTCAGAATTACTTAAGGGACCCGAACAAGCCAAGCCGTTGATGGGTGTGCTTTTTAAGTTCCGCCAAGGTGCCATAGCGGTATCAGCAGACATTCGTGAGATGTTTTCACAAATTCGTGTACGTCATGAAGATCAACATTTTCAACGTTTTATCTGGAGAGATGCCAACTCTAGCCAGCCGCTTCAACAATATGTTATGACGTCACTTATATTTGGAGCTATTTGTTCACCATGTATCGCCGAATTTATTAAAAATCGTAATGCCGACGACTTCAAGCACCAGTTCTCGGATGCCGTTTACGCTATTCACAACAATTTTTATGTTGATGATTTTGTCTGCAGCTTTAATGAGGTCCAAGATGCCATTCGTGTTTGTCAAGAAGTAGTAACCATAAATGCCGAGGCGGGATTTGAGTTGCGTGGATTTAAATCAAATTCTGTAGCTGTGCAGCTTGCACTAAATGGCTGTGATATATCTGATGTCGCAGAAGTTTCAATGGACCGACAAACAACCACTGAAAAGGTGTTAGGCATGTATTGGAATACTGTGAGTGATACTTTCCAATTTCACACTCAATTCGTTCGAGTGCCAAAAGAAGTGGTTTTGTGTCAGCGCCCTCCAACAAAACGTGAGTTCCTTGGGATGGCTATGTCTGTATTCGACCCATTTGGCATGTTAGCCGATTTTTTGTTATTTTTAAAAATCATGCTACAAGAAACCTGGAAGGCGAAACTGGATTGGGACGATCAATTGCCCAATGAGATGACCAAAAAGTGGTTTGCTTGGTGGAAAGAGTTTGAAAGGGCGAAAAGTTGTATGATAGGTAGATGTTATTCGCCATATTTCACCAAAGCTGAGACCATCGAGCTTCACATGTTTATGGACGCTAGTGAAGTGGCGTTCGCCGCAGTTGGATATTGGCGAATAATACATAAAGATGGATTGGATGTTGCATTTATTGCGGGAAAGACACGTACTGCCCCACAGAAGTTAATGTCAATACCTAGGCTCGAGCTACAAGCTGCTGTTCTAGCCACCCGTTTGCATGTCGCCATTACAAGCCAACATGACGTATCTATAAGCCGCATTGTATTTTGGTCTGATTCGCGCACTGTTCTGGGCTGGATTTGCTCGTCAAAACGAAGGTATAAACCGTTCGTAGGCCACCGCATAGCGGAGATTTTAAACTCTACATGCCCAGCACAGTGGAGATGGGTGCCTACCAAGGAAAACACAGCAGATGCAGCAACTCGTACTTCAACAACGCCAAGGTTTATTCCGGGAAGTCCGTGGTTAACGGGACCACCGTTTTTGAGTCAACCTGAGGACCATTGGCCAGTGCTGCCGCTTTTCGACTACATCGAGACAGTAGAAGAAATTAAATCGTGTCACTTTCTTAACGAGGCGAGTACCGATTGGATCGATTTTAACCGTTTTAGTTCCTTTTACAGGCTAAAAAGGTCCATTGCTTGGATGCTTAGAGGCATTCGAAAGTTTTTGAATAAACTACCAGATCACGTCATGCCTGTGACATATTCAGCTCATCTATCGGTCGCAGAGATAGATATGGCAGAAAAACTTATCATCAAAACGGTGCAAACAGAAGTATTTTCTACTGAGATAAGTTCTTTAGCATCGAAAGGCCAAGTAAATAAAAGAAGTCGCCTATACAAATTTACACCTTACCTAGATGAGGAGGGAATCATCAGAGTTAGTGGTCGTATCGATGAGGCATCTTATCTACCATTCAACGTTAGACGACCAATACTCTTACCAAAAAACCACAAAGTCTCCCAATTGATTGTGATTTACTTCCATAAGATCTTTCATCATCAAAATGTGTCCGTGGTGTTGAACGAAGTTCGGCAAAAGTTCTGGATATTAGGCGTAAAAGCCACATTGAAGTCTATTAGCTTTAAGTGCGCAAAGTGCCAGCTTAATCGTGCCAAGCCATCGCCGCCACAGATGGGCCAGCTGCCAATAGACCACCTTACGCCAATGGTTCGCCCTTTTACCTATACTGGCGTAGATCTTTTTGGACCGTTTAACGTCACAATTGGCCGTCGACGTGAAAAGCGCTGGGCAGTTATCTTTACATGTATGACGATAAGAGCTGTCCATTTGGAACTTGCAGAAAACCTATCAACAGACGCCTTTTTACTTTGCTTACGAAATTTCATTAATCGCCGAGGAACCCCAATCCGCATTCGCAGCGACAATGGTACTAACTTTGTAGGTGCTCAAAAGGAGAAAAAAGCAAACCAACGCCTGTTGAATACCGATCAGCTAGAAGCAGAAGCCGTGAAACGCAACATAGAGTGGATTTTTAACTGCCCGCTTAACCCAAGCTCTGGTGGATGCTGGGAACGTTTGATCCGGATTGTTAAGCGCATCCTTACGTCTACTCTACACGAAGAAGCGCCTAGGGTGGAAACATTGCGATCTGTGTTGATTGAAGCCGAAAATATCCTGAACAGCCGTCCGCTGACAGACGTACCGTTGACTACAGATGAAGACGAACCATTAACTCCTAACCACTTCCTCATTGGATGCGCAAACGCCATACAAACTCCAGTACCTGATGATGAATTTGTTTGTCCACGAAAGCAATGGCAAATTGCCCAGAACCTGAAAGAGCGTCTCTGGAAGCAGTGGACTGTCGAATATCTACCACAGCTACTGACTCGCCCGAAATGGTACGATAAGTCGAAGCCAATCCAAGTTGATGATGTTGTCCTTATTTGCGATACTACTTTAGCTCGACGTCAGTGGTTAAAGGGCCGTGTCATTAAAACATTTCCATCCAAAGAGGGGCAAGTAAGGTTTGCAGATGTTAAGACAAAGTCAGGCGTGCTGAGGCGACCCGCTACTAAATTAGCCCTACTGACTGTTTGTGGTGAATCGGAGGCCGATTCACGGAGGGTGGGATGTTAATGTTATTACTGTGGGACTGACAAGTCTCGTTTTCCTGGCGAATATATCGAATCTCGCCGAAGGACAAAGTAGGCCTTGATTTTCAGATTGACACAAAAAAGAAAAGAAACGCGACGTGAAAAGATACAAATGTAAAACAACGAATTAAACGCACGTTGATATTAATAAATGTATTCATAAAAAAATACTGTTTTAAATTCTTAAGCCTTTTCTGCCGCCGCCATAACAGCTTTGTTTCAGTGCCATGACGCGCCCACAGCAGGTCATTTGGGGGTACGTAAGACATTAGACCGACTGGGTCAGAGTTACTATTGGCCGAAGATGGCTGCGGATGTACAAAAGTATGTCAGGCGTTGCAAGGTTTGCCAGTCGGTGAAAGTGGAGCGAAAGCAACCAACTGGACATATGGTATCGAGGGTTGGGGAAATAACATCGCCCTGGGAGATGATCTGTGTGGATCTAGTAGGTCCGCTACCCCGTTCGTCGCACGGATACATGTATATTTTGACGGTGGTAGATTATGCTACGAAATTTCCGCTAATATTTCCTGTGAGGAAGGCAACGGGAACAACTGTAAAGCGTATTCTTGAGGAGCATGTGCTGTTTGTGTTTGGAGTCCCACGAGTGCTGGTGTGCGACAATGGAGTGCAATTCCGCTCAAAGGAATTCTCACGGATGGCCGAGACTCACGGGATGACGCTGCGATTCACGGCACTCTACCATCCACAGGCGAATCCCGCGGAAAGGGTGAACCAAAACATCAAGCAACTGTTACGGTCATACGTATCCGAAAACCACAGAGATTGGGATAAAGTGATTCCACAAATCGGCTGCGCTCTAAGAACATGTACCCATGAAGATATGAAAGTTACGCCATACTTCTTGAACTTTGGGAAAGAAATGGTTATTCATCCGGGAACTCTAAGCAGGCCGGAGGCACACGGTAAAGGGGACACGGACGTAAATGGGGCTCAGAAGGCAGAAAGACTGCAGGTGGTCCTGGAAGAGGTGCGAGAACGATTGAGGAAAGCGGCGGTTAAAGCGAAATCAAGGTACGATCTCCGCCGGCGAGACGAGAAGTTCCTACCGAAAGATCTGGTGTGGCGGCGTAATTTCGTTCTATCTGATGCCTCCAAATTTTTTTCGGCCAAATTAGCACCGGAATATGTGGGACCGTTTGCTGTGCGGAAACAAGTATCCGGTTGGACCTATGCATTGGAAGACGCCGACGGAAAAGATATGGGGGTTTGGCACTCCAAAGACCTGAAACGATATGTGGCGTAAAGGGTCAACACCCGATTAAAGCACGGAGATAAGAAGACGATATCGACCTGGCAGAACTTAGGAATAGAATAGTAGGAATTAGGTGTAGTCGAGTTGGTAAACAGGGCAATAATCTGAATTAGGTAAATACTAAGGTGGCGGGATTAAGTAATGACACTCTATTAAAACTTGGTGGTGGTTAAATGTAATTGAATAGGATTGAATCTGGAATTAATAGGTAGATATTCTCTAACATAACGTGGTGGAGGGTAAATTTAAGTCCATTGGTAGGGTTAGAACAATAGCAAGCGTCTAATTTATATAGGTCGTAGTAGAACAATGTTACCTTTCAACCGATGTGTATTTATTCCAATTTCAGCGGAACGATGAATGTCACTAATCCTCTGTGGACTGTTGGTACGGGTTCTTCCCAGACAGCTGTGCGTTTTTTTTGGTTGTTTTTTTTCTTTCCTTCCTCCTGTTCTTCCTTTTTCTGTACTTTTCTTCTGCATTTCGACAAGATCCTAAAACATTAAGAGCATGTATCAGTCGGGGTCTGTACAAAAAGGAAGGGAAAGAGGAAAACGGAACAACACAGGAAAAGAGGCCGCATGTAGAAATAGGTTACGTAAAAATGGCAGGAGTGTGTGTGATCGTGTATTGTCAATGGAAATGGTTATGAATTACAATCGATGGTAGGATATAAGGTTAACGCGCATAAAATATGGAGCTCTAATCCGATACGCGATGCAGGATCTAGGTTCTCAAACCCACAACGAACGTAGATTGATCAGCGCAAATAATGACGAGAATCACTTCGTAATTCTCTGGGGAAGGGGGAAATGTAACGCCAGCAAATATCGGTAGATATTGGAATTGGAAAAAAAAAAGTAAAGTAGAATTCAAGTTAGTGCGGTAATAGACCTGGTAACTATAATTGAATGTAACTATATAGATGAATTGAATGAAATTGAAATTGTAAGAAAAAAAAAAGTAGAATTTAAGTTAGTACGGTAATAGAACTGGTAACTATAATTGAATGTAACTTGTTACCCGTTATTTTCACCCGTCGCGATTTTACCCCTTTTATTCAAATTCGGAGTTAAGGGGGCAGTTTCGGTTGGCTAGGCTCACTGTAGAAGGGTGAGTCCGGGGCGCCACTCGCTTCACTTGATACCGAAACTGCTGACAACCGATCCACCGCTCTGAAGCGAGAAGAGAACGGCGGTAGGGAACCAATCTTGTTCCTCCCTATAAGAATTCTGTAGCACGAAAAGAAACGTAGATCGACACTGCGGACGCGATGCACAATCACTCACATAGAAAGATATAAATTGTGAACGCACTTTACTTTTCGATGACAATGTCGAATTTATTCTAACGAGAAAACTCCTATCTTAATCTAGTTCAATATCACGCGTTTAAAATTCTATTATACTAAAATCAAGCGATCTCACTTACTTAGTCTATCTATATGAAATTCTAACATAAACGCAAAAAAAAATAATGTGCACACTACCTTGATTTCGATTTCGCTGTCTCGTTGGGGCCCTTTCGCCGACGTCGCTGCTCCGATCGTTAAACTCGTCTTCCCGGCCTGTAGTAGCGCTCCAATCCGCTTTTCGATTGTCGTTCTAGGATATTCTTCGCCTTCCGACTCGTACTTTGCTTTCAAGTAATTCCAACTCCAGCTCTACTCCTTTTGTCTCGATCAGTATCTCCACCGGTTCCGGAACACCAAAAAAAGAACAAAGGTTTTCCAATCAGGATTCTGGCGCTTCTTCCTTGGACATCCGTCCACTTACCGGGTTCGCAGTAAAAAAGCCCGATTCTGCCCTTCCCGGGCTCAGGAAAAAAATTTGGCGGCAGCGGGATTTTCAAACCCGTTCGTTGAACTCAAATGAGTTCATTCTCACCGAACAGGGTGTTGGAGTTCCGATTCCACCACGGGATCCACTTTTGGGACAACATAATCTCACCTCACATTCCAGCCGTCAGTTGACAAGTCGTGATATTTCTCGATGTAAACACACCGTCCGACTCCGCGACAACTGAACATAAGTTAATTCAGGCATGATAATTCGCGTCTTACTTCGTCGACCTCGGTTTTTCGCTCTTATGGGTGAAGGTAAGTGCTTTATTTTTCCCCTTTGAATTTCCTCTAGCGATTGTTCGGCCTGGCCGCGGAAATTGTGAGTAAAGAAAATCATAATCGTCGTCGCCGCGTTCTACCACTCTTCTTCTCCGTGGTCTTCGAGATTATTCATTTCGACGATTTGTTGTGATTAGCACTAGTGCCAAGTGCATGTAGTTGTCAGTGCTGTAGTGAATGTAATCAGTAGTGTTGCAGTGCAGGTAGTTCGTAATCTTTGCCGCCGCCTCGGGTCTGCTCCTCGGTCACGACCTAACCACTATCTGTGACGACTGACCCACGTCAGTCGGAATTGGGTCAATTGTTGACGTAGGTCCGGGTTTGTTTGAACATCTCAAACTATATCGAAACAGCAGACTCGAGCGTTTGATTTTATATGGTTGATGCCTGATGTCGCGTTGATCTCGCGATGACTGTGACGTAGCTTGTAAGAAGATCGGGTTGTTGTTTGCATGTACTAACATTAACTCTCCATCTACCGTGCCTAACTACAACTTAGTCTAATGTACTACTGAACTAATTTTAACACAAAAATAGAATCTGATGTTCGTGCATCGCCAACGCGTCTCAATCTCCATCGTTCTCACCTCCTAGAGGACGGTGGAGATAATTTCTTTTCAATGTTCTACCAGAAAATACGCGGCCGTAACACCCCCCTCGCTTCAGAGAATTTCGTCGAAATTCTCGACCATTCCCACTCGATTTATCGAGGCAAAAAAAACATTTGGCATCCGATGCACTAAAACCGACTTAAATCGTTTCGCATTACCTCGCTTGGTACTTGAATTCTGAATTCCTGTTCACTATATCATACCACACTCATTCCCGCCTTGACACTCAAACATACTCTTTGCGTACATGGTTCTATTCCTCTAACCATTATTTTCCCTGCATGTTAATATGTTGCATGTCCTATAAAAATTCTGAATCGGAACATTCAATCTACGCTTCCACTACACACTTTTCCCATGCATGCTTTTATGTAACTCTGATTAAATTTGTAAGGTGTCGGTATTTGTTTACTCTATATTTTATAAGATTCTAATGCCGGGTGATCTGGATTTTAGGCTAACTACGCTGACGCAGACAGAAATGAAAAAAAACGCAAGTAAAACGTCTCGCCACCCAGAAGAAAGGAAAAAAAAACACTAAACCCGAAAGGAAAGGAAAAGAAAAAAAACAATAAACCCGAAATATGGTAAAGGAAACAAAAAAAAACCCACCACCAAATACTCGGTAATTATATCCTGATTATAATTAAGAACTAATATCAATTTATGTAACTAACCCCTATATAAATTTATTCTAAACGACTAATCATAAAATAGATTCATCATAAAATCTAATCATTAAATTTAAATAAATGTCTATCCCACCACCAAAACAATTCGCTTCGCAGCCGAACCCCTATTAAGCTTGAATCTAGCCTATCTAGTTTCCTTTTCATCCATTAGTTTGTCTATTTTTCGGTACATACCGATCTAAATGCAAATCACTAAACTTAAACTTTTCCCAAATAGTAAATTCAAAGTATAATTATTTTTTCATACATTATTCAACCATCCATACCTTGACTTTTCGAAAGTATATGTTATTCTACAATCTACTAGATTTCTTCACGAATGCCTCAATCAAATCAACAAATAACCCAAACGATTATTATAAAGGTGTGGAATTATCACGTGGGTCTATCTCTATATTTAGCTAAGCTGCGAACACAATGACGCATAGCTACCTACCTACCCTAACGACCTTATAATGTACCTACTACCCTAACGATCTTAAAATATAACCCACCATCACTATCTGAACTATCTTTCTTATCCTACCCTAAATTCGCTTGATTCGTGCGCCCTTAGCCCGTACCGACCGATCTATCTTCGCCACCTAAATATTCCTTTAAATCCTTCGCGTGCCAATTACCGACCGCTTTTCCCCTTTCGTCGACAAGCTCGAAAGTCCAGGCAGATGTTTTCGCTTTTATTGTGAAAGGACCGACGAACGTTGGAGCTAATTTCGCCGCGAAGTGCTTACTAGCGTCGGATAAGACGTAGTTTTTCCTCCACACCTTGTCTCCTACCTGGAAATTTTCTGTTCGCCGGCGAAGATCGTAGCGTTTTTTACTGGACGAGGCGGCCTGCTGCATTCTGCGATTCACTTCTTTGCGGACCTCTTCAAGAGTTTCCGCATTCCTCAAGGGCAGAAATTCGCCCCCCGGGTCCACCGGAGGTTCTATTCCATCTCGGTATGTAACCATCTCTCTTCCAAAATTCAAGAAATACGGAGAAAAACCCGTGACCTCGTGTCTGTAGGTTCGCAAGGCGCATGCGATCTTAGCTAGATGTACGTCCCACAAACGATGGTTGTCTGTCGCGTAACATCGCAACATACATTTAATATCTTGGTTGCGACGTTCCGCCGGGTTAGCCTGAGGATGGTATAGAGCCGTATAAATCACGCGCACGCCATAACCTTCCACCGCTTTCTTAAAGTGGCCTCCTCGGAACTGTACCCCATTATCGCACACTAATACCTTAGGAACCCCGTATACTAGAAACACCTGTTCTTCCAGCAAGCGAAACACTGCTGCTGCTGTTGCAGTCCTTACGGGTAATACTACTGAGTATTTCGTAATATAATCTATAATGGTCAGTATATAGGAATGACCCCGCGTAGATCTCGGTAACGGCCCTACTAGATCTATGCATATCATCTCCCACGGGTCCTTCGCTTCGCCTACTCGGGATGACATTAAACCCACCGGAGCCTTCCTCATAACTTTGCAGGCCTGGCATACCTTGCACTTTTTTACGTATTCCCCGATATCTTTCTTCATTCCAGGCCAATAGAAGTTCTGAGCGGTGCGCGCTAATGTCCGGTCGGCACCCATATGGCCAGCTTTTGGGTCATCATGACACCGATAAAGAATGGATCTTCTTTCAGCCTTCGATACCACCCTCTTCCAGGCTGTACCCGTCCCGTGGTCGGAAAACCGTTTCCACAGCGTGTCGTTTGTGACCTTCCACTTGGGATACTTCTGAGGGTCGTTCCGAACATTTTCAATCATTCTTTCCAACCACGGATCCGTTGCTTGGGGCGCCGCAATGTCATCCACCTCTACCACTGCCCGAGAGAGCGCATCTGGAACCAAATGCTCCTTCCCCTTACGATGGATCACCTCGAAATCGAATTGTTGGAGGCGTACCGCCCACCTTGCCAATCTACCAGTCGGGTCTTTCAGCTGGCTCAGCCACACCAACGAATGATGGTCCGTAATCACGATGAATTTGGTCCCTTCTATGTATGGCCGGAACTTCTCCACGGCCCACAGTACCGCTAGACACTCTCTCTCCGTCACAGAGTACTTCCTTTCTTGTTTGGATAATGCGCGACTAAGGTAACATATCACCTTTTCGCCCGTAGCATGCGCCTGGCTCAGTACAGCCCCTATTCCCACGTCTGAAGCATCAGTTTGAACCTTGAAGGGAAGTTCAAAATCTGGGCACGCTAGTATCGGAGCCGTGGACAGTTTACGTTTACACTCGACGAATGCCTGCTCACAGTCAGTGGACCAACAAAACTTGCGTCCTTTTTTAAGTAGGTCGCTTAGCGGCGCAACCGTGGTGGCATGGTTCGGGATAAACCGCCGATACCAAGACACCATGCCCAGCAACTGCCTAACTTGCTTAACCATCTTAGGCCGCGGGAACTCGCTGATGGCTTCCACTTCCTCGGAGTCTACCTGTAGCCCCTCCTCGTTCACCACATATCCCAGATATTTAAGCTGCGGCCTGCAGAATTGACATTTCTCTTTCGAAACGCGTAGCTTCTCCTCTCGCAATCGTGAGAATACCTCTCGCAGCACCTCCACATGTCGATCAAAGGTGTCCGTTACAACAATTATATCATCGAGATACGTGAAAACGTATGGCTCGAGAGTTGGACCCAGGACGGTATCAATTAGGCGCTGCCACGTTGCACCCGAATTGTGGAGTCCGAAAGGCATTCGCAAAAAATGAAAGAGGCCCCTCCCAGGTACCGTAAATGCCGTATATGGCTGTGAATTTTTCGCCATGGGTACTTGCCAGTACGCTGACTTCACATCCAGCGTAGACAAATACCTCGCATTCCGTAGCTTGTCTAGCGTTGCTGCGATATATGGCAAGGGGTACGCGTCTTTTTCCGACACTGAATTCAGTTTTCTGAAATCCACACAGAACCTATATCGTCCATCCTTCTTCCGGACTAACAAAATTGGTGACGACCAGGGACTCGCCGATGGCTCCACTACCCCCATCTCCAGCATCTCATCCAGCTCTGAGTTTATTTGACGCTGTACTGCAGGAGAGACCGGATAATACCGCTGTTTAATCGGGGCCGCCGTCGTCTTTATCACATGCTCCACTGACTTAGCACAGCCCAAACCATCGCCCATCAATCGGAACTGTTCCTCCAACAGCCCCGCCAGAGCCTCCGCCTCCGATAGATGAGATTGACTCCGTAGCGACTTACTCGTTCCAGCCTCTGCCGCAGCTACCGACGTCCACTGTCGTCCCTTCATGTCCAAAACGACACCAAACCGCTCCCAAAAGTCAACTCCCAAAATAACTTGCTGAGGAATGTTTGGGATTACTAACACCTCCAGCAAATAACGACGTCCGTTCAAGGCGAAATTCAACTTCACCGCTCCTGATACCGAACACATATCGCCGTTGGCGAGTCGTACCTCACAAATTCCATCACGGATCAGCGTTAATTCTTTCCCTGCTAATAGTGACCATCCCTTCTCCCCTATGATCGTGCGACTCGCCCCTGAGTCTAACAATCCTTCCATGATTACGCCCTCTATTTCCACATGCAAGTGCGGGCGACTATCATGGTCATTTTCTGCCAGCGCGTAGTCTACCTTTGGGGAATGTCCCGACCGCTGCGGCCTCTCCTTAGTGCTCCCTTGGCCGCCTAGTGAGCACGCTGATCGTTTCCCGACCCCTGTATCCTACCCCGATTTCGGCCCTCCTGGCTGCTACCTCTCGCCTGACAATTCGGACACGCAGATCGCATCACCCCTTGGCGACCACACCCGAAACAACGCCGAGGCTCCCTGCACTCTCGGGACATGTGCCCTTCACGCTTGCAGTTCCAACACTGTACCTGTCGCTGTCCCGCCAACGCTGCCACTTGATCCACGATTCCCGGGCCCACATACGCTAGATCGGGCTCTAAACAACGCCTAGACCGCGTGTTTGGTGGTACAAAAGCCGCTATTGATGCCCTTGTAGCATCCAACGTCCGACCCATCTTTACTAACTCCACGATCGACTCGACCGGAGTCAAACAGAGCTTCTGCTGGTAAAACGGCGCGATGTTGCGTCGCAGAACGCGCAGCTTTTCCTGCTCCGTGCAGTTAACCTTAAGGCGACTGAACAAGCGCTCCATGGTCGCAACGTACACCCCCATAGACTCACTTTCTCCCTGTGTTCTCTTCCGGATCTCGTCCCACAGACGGTCCTCGTAATCAGGCGGCAGGAACTCTGCTTTCAGTTCTTGCACCAGTTCGTCCCAGCACTTAACTAGCGTTCGATTCGCGCGAAACCATATGAGCGCTTTTGCGTCGAAGAGATCTACCGCCGACGTAAACAGCTGTGACTTCGAAAGCCCTCGGGCGTGCCGTAACTCCTCAACGAGCTCCAAAAAGGCATTCACCGATCCACTTGAATCGCCCGTAAACTTAAGGCCCCATTTGGCCACCTCCGTCGGACTGACTACTTTAGTTTGTTGTACCGATGCTGCTTCTTGAACCATACCACTTGGTTCTGCCTCATCGTCGCTGGGTTCTTCCACTTTCTCCACCAATGTCCCCATCGTCATAATGAGCCTATTCCGGAGCTTTTTCGCACCTTCCTTTTGCTCCCGTGTTACTGCCCGTATGTTCCCCAGTCTACGGAATCTAAACTCTATTCTACATCTCGCTTTCAGGTATTCCAGGGATTCCTTGCCACTCGTCACCCTCTCCACCAGTTCCTCGGCCTCTGTCACTTTAGCTAGCAGTTCCCGGAAATCCGCCTCAAAATCGAAAGGGTATTCGGCTTCGACATAGGAAGTGTCCATGGCGGCCTCTGACTTCAGAGCCGCTCTCAGGGCCTTCCGCATATTGTCAACTGTGTCTGCGTCAAATCCACGAATGGCCAGCTCGTACGTGAGCTCGTCCTTGGTAAGTCGATCCACCAAGATCTTCATGGCTCGACCACGGAAATTATTTGCGCGAAGATCCTGAAAATTTACCTTAATCACTCCCTAACAATAACACTCCCAAAAAAATCTCTAACTGTATTCCTTCTGTGGAACTCAAGTTACTTTCTTACGAACACATACACCTGAAACCCGCTAATGATGAAGTAAGATATGGAGTTCACAAATGGTACCTGAAAAAGAATGGCCTCTTACTTGCTAACCTATCATATGACGCACCCACAATTCAACCGTAATTCAATTAAGTATAATGTCACTATATGCACTCACACACGTTTTCTACTCTTAACCACACACACCAATTCAGAATTCAAATAAATGTAGAATATATAGAAATAGATATATAAAAGTAAAAAAAAATATTTTCACAGAACGATCAATTCAAAAATATATGATCAATCCAAAAATATATTATATAAATAATCTCCACGTAATTCATAAAACGATTAATTCGAAAGCTTACTTTTCGCAACAATAAAACGATTTCCGCGGTAAAACTACTTTCAGATACGCCTTTCGGCTCACTTTATCTGTAATTCTACGCGCCTATCAGCCTTCCCACAATTTGGGACTTGGCTCCAAAAATTTTCACGAGTACCGTTTTTTCCGTTAGTACCGTTTTAGGCCCCACGTTGGGCGCCAATTTGTTACCCGTTATTTTCACCCGTCGCGATTTTACCCCTTTTATTCAAATTCGGAGTTAAGGGGGCAGTTTCGGTTGGCTAGGCTCACTGTAGAAGGGTGAGTCCGGGGCGCCACTCGCTTCACTTGATACCGAAACTGCTGACAACCGATCCACCGCTCTGAAGCGAGAAGAGAACGGTGGTAGGGAACCAATCTTGTTCCTCCCTATAAGAATTCTGTAGCACGAAAAGAAACGTAGATCGACACTGCGGACGCGATGCACAATCACTCACATAGAAAGATATAAATTGTGAACGCACTTTACTTTTCGATGACAATGTCGAATTTATTCTAACGAGAAAACTCCTATCTTAATCTAGTTCAATATCACGCGTTTAAAATTCTATTATACTAAAATCAAGCGATCTCACTTACTTAGGCTATCTATATGAAATTCTAACATAAACGCAAAAAAAATAATGTGCACACTACCTTGATTTCGATTTCGCTGTCTCGTTGGGGCCCTTTTGCCGACGTCGCTGCTCCGATCGTTAAACTCGTCTTCCCGGCCTGTAGTAGCGCTCCAATCCGCTTTTCGATTGTCGTTCTAGGATATTCTTCGCCTTCCGACTCGTACTTTGCTTTCAAGTAATTCCAACTCCAGCTCTACTCCTTTTGTCTCGATCAGTATCTCCACCAGTTCCGGAACACCAAAAAAAGAACAAAGGTTTTCCAATCAGGATTCTGGCGCTTCTTCCTTGGACATCCGTCCACTTACCGGGTTCGCAGTAAAAAAGCCCGATTCTGCCCTTCCCGGGCTCAGGAAAAATTTTTGGCGGCAGCGGGATTTTCAAACCCGTTCGTTGAACTCAAATGAGTTCATTCTCACCGAACAGGGTGTTGGAGTTCCGATTCCACCACGGGATCCACTTTTGGGACAACATAATCTCACCTCACATTCCAGCCGTCAGTTGACAAGTCGTGACATTTCTCGATGTAAACACACCGTCCGACTCCGCGACAACTGAACATAAGTTAATTCAGGCATGATAATTCGCGTCTTACTTCGTCGACCTCGGTTTTTCGCTCTTATGGGTGAAGGTAAGTGCTTTATTTTTCCCCTTTGAATTTCCTCTAGCGATTGTTCGGCCTGGCCGCGGAAATTGTGAGTAAAGAAAATCATAATCGTCGTCGCCGCGTTCTACCACTCTTCTTCTCCGTGGTCTTCGAGATTATTCATTTCGACGATTTGTTGTGATTAGCACTAGTGCCAAGTGCATGTAGTTGTCAGTGCTGTAGTGAATGTAATCAGTAGTGTTGCAGTGCAGGTAGTTCGTAATCTTTGCCGCCGCCTCGGGTCTGCTCCTCGGTCACGACCTAACCACTATCTGTGACGACTGACCCACGTCAGTCGGAATTGGGTCAATTGTTGACGTAGGTCCGGGTTTCTTTGAACATCTCAAACTATATCGAAACAGCAGACTCGAGCGTTTGATTTTATATGGTTGATGCCTGATGTCGCGTTGATCTCGCGATGACTGTGACGTAGCTTGTAAGAAGATCGGGTTGTTGTTTGCATGTACTAACATTAACTCTCCATCTACCGTGCCTAACTACAACTTAGTCTAATGTACTACTGAACTAATTTTAACACAAAAATAGAATCTGATGTTCGTGCATCGCCAACGCGTCTCAATCTCCATCGTTCTCACCTCCTAGAGGACGGTGGAGATAATTTCTTTTCAATGTCCTACCAGAAAATACGCGGCCGTAACAAACTATATAGATGAATTGAATGAAATTGAAATTGAATTGTAGAAAAAATTGTAAATATAAGTGTGATGGTGTCGCGACGAACTCCCCTACCGATGGAATCGAGCACTCCCAGCCAAGCCAAGCCAAGCCGTCGATGTACATATATGTGACGATCGGCGAGTACCTGACCCGGAAGCGAGCAACCCATAGCACTGCTAAGGAGCCAAGCGAAAGGGATCGACGAAAACAATTTCTCTTCGAAAAGGAACGCGGAATTCTGGCCGAATGCCGGCGATATAGCGCCTGCATCACAAACAGAATCTGAATCTTCGGTAGCAGTAACACCGTCCCGAATAGCGTCAACGCAAACTCTACTTTCGGCTCGAGCAATTGAAATTTATGCACTAATCGCTTCACGAGACCGTCCAAATGCGAACTTCATACGAATTTTAACTTGCCGATAAACGATCCGACATTCGAAATCGGAAAGGGTAACTACGAACCGTCAAAAACCTAATTGAAACGCTGTGTACGCGCTCTGCAAACGACCGGCCGACTACAAACTTCAGGTCATCGGAAAACACACATAAAAGGCTATGATATAAAATAAGCAGACATTGCCTGGGCCCTTATAGAAATATCCACTGGAGATGCTTGATATCGCAAATATTATGTAAAACTGATTAAACAAACACGATATTAAAGTTGATTCACTTGACACTTTCACCATGGAAAGAATACAAACAAAGCCGATTGGTAATCACGAAATGTCAAAGAGCGATCGAACCGCCACCAAGCGGCAATTGGAAAGGGTGCGCTCCGACAACGAGAACTGCGAGAAAATGCACTTGCGAATGCGCGTGCAATGGGCCAATGCACCCGCCAGCATATTACCAATCCCAATAGCACTTGGTGGACAACGGAATTCGCAGATACCGCAGCAGCGGTTGGAAATCCCTCTAGGGAAAGGTTTCGTGGCGAGTCGACAGGGCTTGGGAGCTCTCTTCTTCTGGCAACCAAGGTGAGACACGCACGCGTTGGCGCAAGCTCCTTCTTTTGTAACCAATTTTCTTTTTTTTGCTGATTGGAATCCGACTGGACGTGACGAGAAACGAGGATTTATCCTGAGCTATTGGTCGACAGCCGAGTGGTGGGTAAAATCCAAGATTTATTGAGGAAGAAAGATAGTACGCAGCTTCGACAATATTCAAGTGGTGCGGAGCTAGCGAATCCAATCCCGGGATCCCGGGATCCCGGCTAATTTCTGGTCCCGAAAATCCCGGGATTGATGAGTTCTAATCCCGGGATTTTCGGGATCAGAAATCGGCCTGGATTCCGGGGCCGGGATTCAAGCATAATCGGCAATCAAATCACGGCAAGACTCGAAAAGAGCAAAAAGAATCCATATTTATGAGAAAGCAATTAGCATGCAGGTTCACATCAAAATGCGTAAAGAATAGAGCAAAACAAACCGATGTAACAGTTAACAAGAGAATACAAAGGGGTTTGTAAATAAATAAGTATGGACTGTTTCGCATTTAGTGCATTCGTTACTTCGAATGATTTGAGGAAATTAATACTAGCGAATGCATACACAGATTTACCAAAATCCTCAATAACAATCAAAAAAAGGCTGTGGGCTGTGCAAGCAGGATAAAAAAAATAATAAAAAATGAGATAAGACAGGCTAGTATCTCAGGTGAACGGTTCAGTTTGACGTTTGATGAGTGGATCTCGAAAACATATATGCGCTACACAAATATTAACATCTACTTAGTGAACTCTTACTGGAGCTTGGTGCGAGTAAGGATATCAATGACAGTTGCAAACTACCTAGATATATTAAAGGAGCGTTTCGCTGAGTTTGACGTTTCTCTAGGAAAAGACATTGTTACCATTATAACTGATGGGTCAAATGAAATGCGAAAAATAGGCAGACTAGATAATACAGAGCAACATATTTGTTTCACGCATAGCATCTTTTTGGCAGTTTGCGATGCTCTCTATAATAGGAAGTCCATTCTAGATCAAAGAGTTGATGAAGCAGCTGATAATCTGGACGAAGACCACGAAGATTTGGACGGTCCTGAATCAGCTTACTACATTGAACCCGGTCGCCTGCAAGACACGCTAGATCTGACGAAGGACATCAGCGCATGCATAAAGAAAGTTCGTAAGGTAGTTTTATATTTTAAAAAAGCTCCAGCGAAAAATAATAACGATCTTCAAAACTATGTCAAATCCGAGCAAGGCATTTAATTATCTCACTTACTGGATTGTAAAACAATATTAAATAATCTCTTGACAATGTTTAAACGGTGTTCCATTTTGAAAAATAGTATACATTAATAGGCCTGCAATATCCAGAGCGATTAAAAGGAACTGAGTTTGATTCGATTCAGAAACTTATTGAAGTTTAACTCCTTGTAAAATTGACTGTGTAGGCCTTCGCAAATCGCAAAGATGCAAATTTATGCACTGCTAATACTTCATCAAAATTTTTATTTAGGCTGCTAGGAGAAAAACGGTCCATTCTTGTGAATGCTATGAAAATTGCAATATTGGACCGAATAAAAGAGCGTCCATGTACTGAGCTATGTGGTTAGCTAAGCTATCTCCAGAATCTACATTGTGCCAGCAAAAATTTACCAAGTGAAATAGAATCTCTATTTTGGAAACCAAGCAACGCAAATATTAAAAAAAAAAATACTTCAATGATCTAGATGCTGAACCCTTTGCTTGCTAGCCAAAGAAATGAGGAGAACCCAGTAGATACCCATATTGAATCAGAACAAGGTAGTCGTCAATTGATGCTACAAGAAGAGCTGCAAAAGTATGAAAATAATCAATCATGAAATGCCGCAAGAAACTAATCTAATTAAAACTATTGCAAAAGAAATGAATATTTTCGAAAGTGGGGGCACTCGCATAGTTTGGAGCAGGCGTACCAATATTTATCGACCGTTTCCGCGGCGTCCAACATCGGGAATAAATTTAGAAGCAGGCTTGGAGACGATAATTTGGATACTTTGCTATTGCTTCAATGTTACTTCCGAAAAAACCAATGAACTTTGGCAGAATTTTTATGTGTTGAATATTTTATATGCTAAGAGTTGTGATTTTTTGTCGTGATTTGTTGTTGTAATTTGTAATAGTTGTAATTTTGAATATTTGCTTTCATACTGTCAACGTCTCGGATAATTAAAATTATTGTTTTTATTTGCATCAATTAAATAAATTAGTAATTATTCAGTAACATATTTTTTATACAGTTTTCAGCTTACTTATTGCTGTAGTTTTTAAATGATGGCACATAATATAATCTGTTTATTGAAAACTTGACTTATTTTGTTGTTTTATATTATGAACCTTGAATCCCGGGATCCCGGGATCCCGGGATTTGAGATTTTTTAATCCCGTAATCCCGGGATTGAGAAAATGGTTCGGGATTGGAATCCCTATGCGGAGCGCCTAAAGGAACACGGCTCACAGCAAACGAGCGACGGCGTGCAACAGCAACTTGAGCCGCAGCGAATATCATTGGGCCAGCATCGACGGCAGCATTTGTCATTCGGGGAAGCACCGGTTCGGTAGGAATCGTACGAGCGAGTGGTGGCGACGCATTGGCTGTGAATAAGGTGAAGTGAACTCGTCGCACGTGATATCGCAGATAAACGTTAACTCACGGCAGCAGTAGAGCGACGCTTCGGGGAAGCACCCATTTGGTGGAGATTGTACGAGCGAGTTAGAGCGGATAATATTCAAGGTAGGCTAAGTTTCCTTACTGCTATTGTATTAAGAGGAAGAAGAGTTAGAGCGAATAATATTCAAGGTAGGCTAAGTCACCTTACTGCTATTGTATTAAGAGGAACTAGAGTAGGTAACGCGGCGCCGTCGATAGATATAGAAGTGGAATTAATTTGCGATCAATAAAACGTTGTTAATATTGTCAATTGCTGGTGTTACCTTGTGCCCTTCTGGCGGGTCGAATCAGTGATTATCGAGTGGCTATCGCGAAGAGTTAAAATCGTAAAAGTAAGTACACCGCCGTCGATTTCTCGCTTAGAGACGGTGGCTTAAGAGACGGTTCCGGTTACGAATTTGTAAAGCGAGTGGCGCCTGTAAACGACCCACACCCGTTTCCACGGGAGTTAGCCAACCGGAACTGTCCCCTTCGCCCTCCATCGGGAGGCGGAGGCTACGTTGCTCGAATTAGAGCGAAATAACCTATTGCTGTGACACAAACATTTCGGTTTTGTATGGGAGTAAGGGGTTTTTTGGCCATAGGTTGGCAAAAACTGCCTTTACGGCGTTTTCGATGATTGAAAGTGATCGGGGAGTACAAAGGTGGTATTTTAAGGACGAAAAAATTTTTGATAGGGAGAATCGGGTAAAAACGACAAATTTTCAAAGCATTTTTTTTTTGGCCTTGCTTGAATTCGAGACCTTTCTGAGCAATTCAGGCGAAATTTCTATACAAGTCTGGGAAAAAGCGGCCTAGTTTCGAATGTACGGCAAAATGCACAGCCGGAGAAGCAAACTGTCGAACCAAAAAGGATCTGAACCTTTTCCTACTTAGCATTTTTAGTGCTACTTTCAGTTTTTCCGGACGGTTTGGTTGGTGGAAATCATTTAGCCGTATCTTAAAAACTTTTTCCTAAACTTGTATGGAAATTTTGCCCGAAACTACTCAGAAAGGTTCCCGAATTCATGCTAGACAAAAAAAAATTTTGATGAAATTTGACGTTTTTGCTCAATGTTCCCTATCAAAAAAAATTTTCGTCCTTAAAATATCATTATTATACTCCCGGACCAGTTTCAATCACTAAAAGCACCGTAAAGGCAGTTTTTGCCAAACTATGGCCAAAAAACCCTTTGCTCCCCTACAAAACCGAAATGTTTGCATCACAGCAATAGGTCTTGGCCCGTTATGTCCCAAACCACTCTAACCCAAAATTGGCCGATTTCGGCTACTTTTGCCCTACAAACTTTTTGAATATTTGAATAAAATACTCGCAAGTCCGAAAATACTCGATATTTGATATACTTTCAAACTGCACTACCTTAAAGCAGATTTTAATTTAACATACTTGAAAGCATGACAAAACTGAACTTCTTATATTAGGTCTGTTCCCGTACTACAATTAATTGCGATTAATTGCAATGAAGCCGTTTTTGTACTCCATTTTTGTACTCCGTTTTAGTACGCTTCATTGCAATTAATTGCAATTACTCCGTTTTTGTACTCCGTTTTAGTACGCTTCATTTCAATTAATTGCAATTAATTGCAATTAATCGCAATGAAGCGTACTAAAACGGAGTACAAAAACGGAGTACAAAAACGGCTTCATTGCAATTAATCGCAATTAATTGTAGTACGGAAACAGACCTAATATAAGAAGTTGAGTTTTGTCATGCTTTCAAGTATGTTAAATTAAAATCTGCTTTAAGGTAGTGCAGTTTGAAAGCGTATCAAGTATCGAGTATTTTCGGACTTGCGAGTATTTTATTCAAATATTCAAAAAGTTTGTAGGGCAAAAGTAGCCGAAATCGGCCAATTTTGGGTTAGAGTGGTTTGGGACATAACGGGCCAAGACCTATTGCTGTGATGCAAACATTTCGGTTTTGTAGGGGAGCAAAGGGTTTTTTGGCCATAGTTTGGCAAAAACTGCCTTTACGGCGCTTTTGGTGATTGAAACTGGTCCTGGAGTATAATAATGATATTTTAAGGACGACAATAAAAATGCGGGCTTCAATCTGTCAATGGAGATGGAGGCTGGGCGTCTATTGATGTCCAGCTTAAAATTTTTTTCCTTCCTGTTTAAAATATTTTTCCTTCCTGAACGTACCGTCGTAAGGTGGCGTTAGGGATGGTTTCACCTTGTCGTTCCGTACAAAGACGTGAGTGCTGGGGCGTAAATCTTTGTGTACGAAGGTTGAGGTTGGTGCGTCGTGCGCTGTGTCCTGTGGTCGCAAGTTCACCATGCGTGACCTTAGATCGCGCGGGAAGTCGGTGTCGTCCGTGCCTGGTGGTGATGAGGTGAAAAATTCTCCGGGAAGTCGTAAGCTGGTGCCATATACCATGTCAGCGGGCGTGGCATTGATGTCTTCCTTCAATGCAGTGCGCAGGCCTAATAAGACGAGTGGGAGAGCTTTCGTCCATTCAAGCGTGTCATGGCAGCGGATGGCGGCTTTGACTGTTCGGTGCCATCGCTCGATGACGCCGTTGGCAACAGGATGGTGTGGTGTTGTCCGCAAGTGGTTTATCCCCAGAATCCGTGTCAGCTCAGCAAAGATTTGGCTTTTGAACTGGCGTCCCAGGTCGGTAGTGATCCGTGCTGGTACTCCGAAGCGGCTAATCCAGGCATTGACTAGCGCCTCGGTGACTGATGTTGCGGTGATGTTCTGGAGTGGGGCAGCTTCAGGCCAACGCGTGAACCTGTTGATGATGGTCAGGCAGTATCGGTATCCCTCATTTGGTGATAGTGGTCCGATGAGGTCGACGTTGATGTGCTCGAAGCTGACATCTGGAAGCGTGTAGCGTTGAAGTGTGGATTTCACGAGGCGTCCAACTTTGTTTCGTTGGCAGGCGATACAACTTCGGACGAAGTTGTTTATGTCAACGTTCATGGCTGGCCAGAAAAAAACGGTCAGTGATGAGTCTCCTCGTTGCGCGGATGCTGGGATGCGCAAGGCCATGGATCATGTGCATGATCGTTCTCCTGAACTGTTGCGGTGCATATGGTCGAACCTTGTTGTTCGTGACGATGCAATGTAGCGGTGTGTTTGAGCCAGTCAACTCCTGCTTCTTCCACTCGAGTTGCTGTGTTAGATCTTCAACCAAGTTCTGAGGTTCCTGATCGTGCTGTTGAGCTGAAGCGAGAGAAAAGAAGTCGATGCTGTTGATAACACTTACCCGAGACAAATAATCCGCGATGGTGTTATCCCGGCCCGGAATGGGGTGGATGTCAACCGTGAACTGGGAGATAAAGTCCAGTTGACGTTGTTGCCTCGGTGATGCTTTCTCCAGCCGTTGTTGGAAGGCGAATTGTAGTGGCTTGTGGTCCAAA
The DNA here is from genome assembly GCA_963978885.1 of Nemotelus pantherinus. Lineage (NCBI taxonomy): Eukaryota > Metazoa > Arthropoda > Insecta > Diptera > Stratiomyidae > Nemotelus > Nemotelus pantherinus. The sequence continues at coordinate 139,456,841 of OZ022263.1, forward strand.
AATACGGTGAAAACTCTACCTTCGAGCATGTGTCGGATGTGTTTGACTCGAGCATGTGTCGGATGTGCTGGGCTTTGGAATCGCGGATATGCCTTCCATATTTTCTGGAAGAGGTTTCAATCCATGCGATGTTATCGTGTGTCCCAAAAAGCGTACTTCGGATTGGCCGAACTGGCATTTGTCTGTGTTGATTGTGAGGGCGTACTTCCGCAGTCGATCGAATGTTTCTGCGAGGTGCTGTCTATGTGTCCGTTCGTCTGGTGAGAATACCAGAATGTCGTCAATATAGACGAATACGTGGTCTAGTCCTCGTAGTACCTCGTGCATAAACCGTTGGAAGGTTTGTCCAGCGTTACATAATCCAAACGTCATGTATAGGAACTCGTACAAGGCGAAGGGTGTGATGATGGCTGTCTTCAGAATGTCTGTGGGTTCGACTGGGATGTGGTGGAACGCTCGTTGAAGATCGATGACAGAGAAGACTGTCATGCCATGCAGTGCTGCTGTGCAATTCTGGAGAAATCCAATAGGATATCGGTCTGGGACGTTACAGGCGTTGAGCGCTCGGTAGTCCCCGCATGGTCGCCAATCGCCATTGGCTGTTCGAACCATGTGCAAGGGACTGTTCCACGGACTTTTGGATGGTCGACAGATTCCCAGTTGTAGTAAGTAGTCGAACTCAGCTTTGGCAGCTGCGAGCTTGTCGGGTGGTAGTCGTCGTACATTTGCGCAAACTGGAGGACTTTTCGTTTCGATGTGGTGCGTCGTCGTGCAATCGAATTTACGGCGTGGAGCTGCTACTGTAATGTCCTGTTATCCGTTCAGTAGGGCGGCGTGCTCGGTGTTGACTCTTAGTAGCTGGTCCTTATTCAGGGCTTTCACCACAGCTGAGACGTTGGTCGTTCGTTCGATGATTTTACGTCCTCTTACGTCTACGAGCAGTTCATAGTGCTCAAGCAAGTTGGCTCCGATGATGGGTGAGCTGACGTCTGCGATGACAAATGTCCAAGTGATCGACTTCGGCAGTCCAAGATCGAGAGTTAATTTCCGTTTACCAAATGTTCGTATAGCCGAGCCGTTGGCTGCAAGTAGCTGCGTGCCAGGATCGGGGCTGTAGCGTTCTCGGATGGTTGGTGGTATAACGGAAATATCGGTGCCGGTGTTGATTAAGAATGCGTATGATGTTCTGCAGTCACGGATGATGAGGCACTGGATGGTGCGCGCCTTTGTCGTCACTTGTGGAGAGGACGAAATTAATTTTTTTGCTGTTTGCCAAGAGTGCACGGTGGCCTGAAGTTCTTGGCGCCTGGACCGTAGTGTTCGTGGTACCAGCAAAGTCCGGTGCTCTCCTTGGTCGGAGTACGCGCTCTTGATGGGGTCCTCGCTCGTTGCGGTGACCTTGGTGGTGTTCGTAGGCTTGTGTGCTTATAGTCGTGGCACGAACAGGAACAGTTTTGCATTGCCTGTTGTAACTGAAGCTCGGAGCTTCGGAGATTTATTGCCCGAGGAGGGAAATGCCACACCATCTATAGCGATTGTGGGACGAACTTTGTGGGCAGGGAACGACAGTTAAGGAAAGCGTTTACAGAGGCTACCAAGCATTGCGAGGATCTACTACTAAACGAGGAGATCCAGTGGAAATTTACTCCTCCTGGAAGCCCACACTTCGGTGGACTCTGGGAAGCTGGAGTGAAGTCAATGAAACGACACTTGGTCAAATCAATCGGGCAACACTTACTAAACATCGAAGAACTTTACACACTTCTAGCCGAGGTAGAAGCAAGTTTAAACTCGAGACCTCTGTGCGAGATAAGCAGCGACCCAAAGGACTATTCAGCGATTACTCTTGGGAACTTTTTAAAAGGCACTAACTTGTTCGAACTACCATCAGTCTCTCCCGACAAACACATCAGGAAAAAATGGGAAGTAGTACAGCAGGTTAGGAAACATTTCTGAATCGGTGGAAACTTGAATATCTTAGTAGACTACAACAAAGGCCGAAATGGACGAATGTTCAGCCCAACCTACAGGTGGGTGACCTAGTACTCGTAAAAACTGAGAACTTCCCATCCACTAATTGGCCACTCGCGAGAGTGATGGACGTACACCCAGGAGCTGATGGTATGGTTCGAGTGGTATCCGTCAAATTACACGGTAGAGTCACGATACGTCCTGTGACCAAGATCTGCCGTCTACCGTTTGAAAAAAATAATTCAGATACCCCAAAAGAATCACTTATGCAAGAACCCGAAAATTCGAGGACTGTGTCCATCCACCACTGAAAGTTAATCCGAAGTTGGCTGCCATGAGCTTGCACAACATTTAGATCAAGTCAAGGAGGAAATTGCTCGTAAAATGAATACGCTTAGATTGCTTCATGGGAGACGACGCCGCGGAGCACTGGGATCTCTGTTAACAGCTGTGTTCGGTGTAAACGATGAGGTGTACAAGGATATCAGCAGTCTATCCGACAATTAGAAAAAAGTCATTCGTTCCGTAGATAATCAAAACAAGCTTATGCTGAAAGCAGTAAAAACCCTGAACAGCACTTCAGGGAGAATAGACATGCAGCTGAAGCGATTCCAAAATCAATTACAAAGGGGGTTAGCACGCATCAACGAACTAACTCGTTGGTACAAGGCCGCAGACCACAACAAGATCAACATCAACATCATGTCTATCTTTCAACGAGCAGAAAACTACTTGCGAGAAGTATACCACAGATACTTCAGCATATTATCAAGTCTCTCATCCCGCACAGATATTTGGGATTGTATCAAGACGAACGATGCTATCCAAGACATCAACAGAACACAATCACTACTACCAGATCATGTGCAAATTGTGTTTCAAACAATTGAGCCCATTCAGTTCACATCTGACGAAAACAGCTTCTATCTGCTAGCCTTCCTTCCAATTATTGATAGGCGCCCATACGATGCCATAAAACTAACACCAATTCCAGAAAGAATACAAAACATTACCTTTCAGGCATTTGACAAGGATTTTAGGAGTAAACTACAACCTGCAGCAAACTTCGAAACATCCTTTAACGACCTGTTCAAGCGGAGAAGCAAACTGTCGAACCAAAAAGGATCTGAACCTTTTCCTACTTAGCATTTTTAGTGCTACTTTCAGTTTTTCCGGACGGTTTGGTTGGTGGAAATAATTTTGCCGTATCTTAAAAACTTTTTTCTAAACTTGCATGGAAATTTCGCCCGAAACTACTCAGAAAGGTTCCCGAATTCATGCTAGAAAAAAAAAATTTTGATGAAATTTGACGTTTTTGCTCAATGTTCCCTATCAAAAAAATTTTTCGTCCTTAAAATATCATTATTATACTCCCGGACCAGTTTCAATCACCAAAAGTGCCGTAAAGGCAGTTTTTGCCAAACTATGGCCAAAAAACCCTTTGCTCCCCTACAAACCTGAAATGTTTGCATCACAGCAATAGGTCTTGGCCCGTTATGTCCCAAACCACTCTAACCCAAAATTGGCCGATTTCGGCTACTTTTGCCCTACAAACTTTTTGAATATTTGAATAAAATACTCGCAAGTCCGAAAATACTCGATATTTGATATACTTTCAAACTGCACTACCTTAAAGCAGATTTTAATTTAACATACTTGAAAGCATGACAAAACTCAACTTCTTATATTAGGTCTGTTCCCGTACTACAATTAATTGCGATTAATTGCAATGAAGCCGTTTTTGTACTCCATTTTTGTACTCCGTTTTAGTACGCTACGTACCGTCGTAAGGTGGCGTTAGGGATGGTTTCACCTTGTCGTTCCGTACAAAGACGTGAGTGCTGGGGCGTAAATCTTTGTGTACGAAGGTTGAGGTTGGTGCGTCGTGCGCTGTGTCCTGTGGTCGCAAGTTCACCATGCGTGACCTTAGATCGCGCGGGAAGTCGGTGTCGTCCGTGCCTGGTGGTGATGAGGCGAAAAATTCTCCGGGAAGTCGTAAGCTGGTGCCATATACCATGTCAGCGGGCGTGGCATTGATGTCTTCCTTCAATGCAGTGCGCAGGCCTAATAAGACGAGTGGGAGAGCTTTCGTCCATTCAAGCGTGTCATGGCAGCGGATGGCGGCTTTGACTGTTCGGTGCCATCGCTCGATGACGCCGTTGGCAACAGGATGGTATGGTGTTGTCCGCAAGTGGTTTATCCCCAGAATCCGTGTCAGCTCAGCAAAGATTTGGCTTTTGAACTGGCGTCCCAGGTCGGTAGTGATCCGTGCTGGTACTCCGAAGCGGCTAATCCAGGCATTGACTAGCGCCTCGGTGACTGATGTTGCGGTGATGTTCTGGAGTGGGGCAGCTTCAGGCCAACGCGTGAACCTGTTGATGATGGTCAGGCAGTATCGGTATCCCTCATTTGGTGATAGTGGTCCGATGAGGTCGACGTTGATGTGCTCGAAGCTGACATCTGGAAGCGTGTAGCGTTGAAGTGTGGATTTCACGAGGCGTCCAACTTTGTTTCGTTGGCAGGCGATACAACTTCGGACGAAGTTGTTTATGTCAACGTTCATGGCTGGCCAGAAAAAAACGGTCAGTGATGAGTCTCCTCGTTGCGCGGATGCTGGGATGCGCAAGGCCATGGATCATGTGCATGATCGTTCTCCTGAACTGTTGCGGTGCATATGGTCGAACCTTGTTGTTCGTGACGATGCAATGTAGCGGTGTGTTTGAGCCAGTCAACTCCTGCTTCTTCCACTCGAGTTGCTGTGTTAGATCTTCAACCAAGTTCTGAGGTTCCTGATCGTGCTGTTGAGCTGAAGCGAGAGAAAAGAAGTCGATACTGTTGATAACACTTACCCGAGACAAATAATCCGCGATGGTGTTATCCCGGCCCAGAATGGGGTGGATGTCAACCGTGAACTGGGAGATAAAGTCCAGTTGACGTTGTTGCCTCGTTGATGCTTTCTCCAGCCGTTGTTGGAAGGCGAATTGTAGTGGCTTGTGGTCCAAAAATACGGTGAAAACTCTACCTTCGAGCATGTGTCGGATGTGTTTGACTCGAGCATGTGTCGGATGTGCTGGGCTTTGGAATCGCGGATATGCCTTCCATTTTTTCTGGAAGAGGTTTCAATCCATGCGATGTTATCGTGTGTCCCAAAAAGCGTACTTCGGATTGGCCGAACTGGCATTTGTCTGTGTTGATTGTGAGGGCGTACTTCCGCAGTCGATCGAATGTTTCTGCGAGGTGCTGTCTATGTGTCCGTTCGTCTGGTGAGAATACCAGAATGTCGTCAATATAGACGAATACGTGGTCTAGTCCTCGTAGTACCTCGTGCATAAACCGTTGGAAGGTTTGTCCAGCGTTACATAATCCAAACGTCATGTATAGGAACTCGTACAAGGCGAAGGGTGTGATGATGGCTGTCTTCAGAATGTCTGTGGGTTCGACTGGGATGTGGTGGAACGCTCGTTGAAGATCGATGACAGAGAAGACTGTCATGCCATGCAGTGCTGCTGTGCAATTCTGGAGAAATCCAATAGGATATCGGTCTGGGACGTTACAGGCGTTGAGCGCTCGGTAGTCCCCGCATGGTCGCCAATCGCCATTGGCTGTTCGAACCATGTGCAAGGGACTGTTCCACGGACTTTTGGATGGTCGACAGATTCCCAGTTGTAGTAAGTAGTCGAACTCAGCTTTGGCAGCTGCGAGCTTGTCGGGTGGTAGTCGTCGTACTTTTGCGCAAACTGGACGACTTTTCGTTTCGATGTGGTGCGTCGTCGTGCAATCGAATTTACGGCGTGGAGCTGCTACTGTAATGTCCTGGTATCCGTACAGTAGGGCGGCGTGCTCGGTGTTGACTCTTAGTAGCTGGTCCTTATTCAGGGCTTTCACCACAGCTGAGACGTTGGTCGTTCGTTCGATGATTTTACGTCCTCTTACGTCTACGAGCAGTCCATAGTGCTCAAGCAAGTTGGCTCCGATGATGGGTGAGCTGACGTCTGCGATGACAAATGTCCAAGTGATCGACTTCGGCAGTCCAAGATCGAGAGTTAATTTCCGTTTACCAAATGTTCGTATAGCCGAGCCGTTGGCTGCAAGTAGCTGCGTGCCAGGATCGGGGCTGTAGCGTTCTCGGATGGTTGGTGGTATAACGGAAATATCGGTGCCGGTGTTGATTAAGAATGCGCATGATGTTCTGCAGTCACGGATGATGAGGCACTGGATGGTGCGCGCCTTTGTCGTCACTTGTGGAGAGGACGAAATTAATTTTTTTGCTGTTTGCCAAGAGTGCACGGTGGCCTGAAGTTCTTGGCGCCTGGACCGTAGTGTTCGTGGTACCAGCAAAGTCCGGTGCTCTCCTTGGTCGGAGTACGCGCTCTTGATGGGGTCCTCGCTCGTTGCGGTGACCTTGGTGGTGTTCGTCGGCTTGTGTGCTTATAGTCGTGGCACGAACAGGAACAGTTTTGCATTGCCTGTTGTAACTGAAGCTCGGAGCTTCGGAGATTTATTGCCCGAGGAGGGAAATGCCACACCATCTATAGCGATTGTGGGACGAACTTTGTGGGCAGGGAACGACAGTTAAGGAAAGCGTTTACAGAGGCTACCAAGCATTGCGAGGATCTACTACTAAACGAGGAGATCCAGTGGAAATTTACTCCTCCTGGAAGCCCACACTTCGGTGGACTCTGGGAAGCTGGAGTGAAGTCAATGAAACGACACTTGGTCAAATCAATCGGGCAACACTTACTAAACATCGAAGAACTTTACACACTTCTAGCCGAGGTAGAAGCAAGTTTAAACTCGAGACCTCTGTGCGAGATAAGCAGCGACCCAAAGGACTATTCAGCGATTACTCTTGGGAACTTTTTAAAAGGCACTAACTTGTTCGAACTACCATCAGTCTCTCCCGAGAAAACACATCAGGAAAAAATGGGAAGTAGTACAGCAGGTTAGGAAACATTTCTGAAATCGGTGGAAACTTGAATATCTTAGTAGACTACAACAAAGGCCGAAATGGACGAATGTTCAGTCCAACCTACAGGTGGGTGACCTAGTACTCGTAAAAACTGAGAACTTCCCATCCACTAATTGGCCACTCGCGAGAGTGATGGACGTACACCCAGGAGCTGATGGTATGGTTCGAGTGGTATCCGTCAAATTACACGGTAGAGTCACGATACGTCCTGTGACCAAGATCTGCCGTCTACCGTTTGAAAAAAATAATTCAGATACCCCGAAAGAATCACTTATGCAAGAACCCGAAAATTCGAGGACTGTGTCCATCCACCACTGAAAGTTAATCCGAAGTTGGCTGCCATGAGCTTGCACAACATTTAGATCAAGTCAAGGAGGAAATTGCTCGTAAAATGAATACGCTTAGATTGCTTCATGGGAGACGACGCCGCGGAGCACTGGGATCTCTGTTAACAGCTGTGTTCGGTGTAAACGATAAGGTGTACAAGGATATCAACAGTCTATCCGACAATTAGAAAAAAGTCATTCGTTCCGTAGATAATCAAAACAAGCTTATGCTGAAAGCAGTAAAAACCCTGAACAGCACTTCAGGGAGAATAGACATGCAGCTGAAGCGATTCCAAAATCAATTACAAAGGGGGTTAGCACGCATCAACGAACTAAGTCGTTGGTACAAGGCCGCAGACCACAACAAGATCAACATCAACATCATGTCTATCTTTCAACGAGCAGAAAACTACTTGCGAGAAGTATACCACAGATACTTCAGCATATTATCAAGTCTCTCATCCCGCACAGATATTTGGGATTGTATCAAGACGAACGATGCTATCCAAGACATCAACAGAACACAATCACTACTACCAGATCATGTGCAAATTGTGTTTCAAACAATTGAGCCCATTCAGTTCACATCTGACGAAAACAGCTTCTATCTGCTAGCCTTCCTTCCAATTATTGATAGGCGCCCATACGATGTCATAAAACTAACACCAATTCCAGAAAGAATACAAAACATTACCTTTCAGGCATTTGACAAGGATTTTAGGAGTAAACTACAACCTGCAGCAAACTTCGAAACATCCTTTAACGACCTGTTCAAGCGGAGAAGCAAACTGTCGAACCAAAAAGGATCTGAACCTTTTCCTACTTAGCATTTTTAGTGCTACTTTCAGTTTTTCCGGACGGTTTGGTTGGTGGAAATCATTTTGCCGTATCTTAAAAACTTTTTCCTAAACTTGTATGGAAATTTCGCCCGAAACTACTCAGAAAGGTTCCCGAATTCATGCTAGAAAAAAAAAATTTTGATGAAATTTGACGTTTTTGCTCAATGTTCCCTATCAAAAAAATTTTTCGTCCTTAAAATATCATTATTATACTCCCGGACCAGTTTCAATCACCAAAAGTGCCGTAAAGGCAGTTTTTGCCAAACTATGGCCAAAAAACCCTTTGCTCCCCTACAAAACCGAAATGTTTGCATCACAGCAATAGGTCTTGGCCCGTTATGTCCCAAACCACTCTAACCCAAAATTGGCCGATTTCGGCTACTTTTGCCCTACAAACTTTTTGAATATTTGAATAAAATACTCGCAAGTCCGAAAATACTCGATATTTGATATACTTTCAAACTGCACTACCTTAAAGCAGATTTTAATTTAACATACTTGAAAGCATGACAAAACTCAACTTCTTATATTAGGTCTGTTCCCGTACTACAATTAATTGCGATTAATTGCAATGAAGCCGTTTTTGTACTCCATTTTTGTACTCCGTTTTAGTACGCTTCATTGCAATTAATTGCAATTAATTGCAATTAATTGCAATGAAGCGTACTAAAACGGAGTACAAAAACGGAGTAATTGCAATTAATTGCAATGAAGCGTACTAAAACGGAGTACAAAAATGGAGTACAAAAACGGCTTCATTGCAATTAATCGCAATTAATTGTAGTACGGGAACAGACCTAATATAAGAAGTTGAGTTTTGTCATGCTTTCAAGTATGTTAAATTAAAATCTGCTTTAAGGTAGTGCAGTTTGAAAGCGTATCAAGTATCGAGTATTTTCGGACTTGCGAGTATTTTATTCAAATATTTAAAAAGTTTGTAGGGCAAAAGTAGCCGAAATCGGCCAATTTTGGGTTAGAGTGGTTTGGGACATAACGGGCCAAGACCTATTGCTGTGATGCAAACATTTCGGTTTTGTAGGGGAGCAAAGGGTTTTTTGGCCATAGTTTTGCAAAAACTGCCTTTACGGCGCTTTTGGTGATTGAAACTGGTCCTGGAGTATAATAATGATATTTTAAGGACGACAATAAAAATGCGGGCTTCAATCTGTCAATGGAGATGGAGGCTGGGCGTCTATTGATGTCCAGCTTAAAATTTTTTTCCTTCCTGTTTAAAATATTTTTCCTTCCTGAACGTACCGTCGTAAGGTGGCGTTAGGGATGGTTTCACCTTGTCGTTCCGTACAAAGACGTGAGTGCTGGGGCGTAAATCTTTGTGTACGAAGGTTGAGGTTGGTGCGTCGTGCGCTGTGTCCTGTGGTCGCAAGTTCACCATGCGTGACCTTAGATCGCGCGGGAAGTCGGTGTCGTCCGTGCCTGGTGGAGATGAGGCGAAAAATTCTCCGGGAAGTCGTAAGCTGGTGCCATATACCATGTCAGCGGGCGTGGCATTGATGTCTTCCTTCAATGCAGTGCGCAGGCCTAATAAGACGAGTGGGAGAGCTTTCGTCCATTCAAGCGTGTCATGGCAGCGGATGGCGGCTTTGACTGTTCGGTGCCATCGCTCGATGACGCCGTTGGCAACAGGATGGTATGGTGTTGTCCGCAAGTGGTTTATCCCCAGAATCCGTGTCAGCTCAGCAAAGATTTGGCTTTTGAACTGGCGTCCCAGGTCGGTAGTGATCCGTGCTGGTACTCCGAAGCGGCTAATCCAGGCATTGACTAGCGCCTCGGTGACTGATGTTGCGGTGATGTTCTGGAGTGGGGCAGCTTCAGGCCAACGCGTGAACCTGTTGATGATGGTCAGGCAGTATCGGTATCCCTCATTTGGTGATAGTGGTCCGATGAGGTCGACGTTGATGTGCTCGAAGCTGACATCTGGAAGCGTGTAGCGTTGAAGTGTGGATTTCACGAGGCGTCCAACTTTGTTTCGTTGGCAGGCGATACAACTTCGGACGAAGTTGTTTATGTCAACGTTCATGGCTGGCCAGAAAAAACGGTCAGTGATGAGTCTCCTCGTTGCGCGGATGCTGGGATGCGCAAGGCCATGGATCATGTGCATGATCGTTCTCCTGAACTGTTGCGGTGCATATGGTCGAACCTTGTTGTTCGTGACGATGCAATGTAGCGGTGTGTTTGAGCCAGTCAACTCCTGCTTCTTCCACTCGAGTTGCTGTGTTAGATCTTCAACCAAGTTCTGAGGTTCCTGATCGTGCTGTTGAGCTGAAGCGAGAGAAAAGAAGTCGATACTGTTGATAACACTTACCCGAGACAAATAATCCGCGATGGTGTTATCCCGGCCCGGAATGGGGTGGATGTCAACCGTGAACTGGGAGATAAAGTCCAGTTGACGTTGTTGCCTCGGTGATGCTTTCTCCAGCCGTTGTTGGAAGGCGAATTGTAGTGGCTTGTGGTCCAAAAATACGGTGAAAACTCTACCTTCGAGCATGTGTCGGATGTGTTTGACTCGAGCAGGTGTCGGATGTGCTGGGCTTTGGAATCGCGGATATGCCTTCCATATTTTCTGGAAGAGGTTTCAATCCATGCGATGTTATCGTGTGTCCCAAAAAGCGTACTTCGGATTGGCCGAACTGGCATTTGTCTGTGTTGATTGTGAGGGCGTACTTCCGCAGTCGATCGAATGTTTCTGCGAGGTGCGGTCTATGTGTCCGTTCGTCTGGTGAGAATACCAGAATGTCGTCAATATAGACGAATACGTGGTCTAGTCCTCGTAGTACCTCGTGCATAAACCGTTGGAAGGTTTGTCCAGCGTTACATAATCCAAACGTCATGTATAGGAACTCGTACAAGGCGAAGGGTGTGATGATGGCTGTCTTCAGAATGTCTGTGGGTTCGACTGGGATGTGGTGGAACGCTCGTTGAAGATCGATGACAGAGAAGACTGTCATGCCATGCAGTGCTGCTGTGCAATTCTGGAGAAATCCAATAGGATATCGGTCTGGGACGTTACAGGCGTTGAGCGCTCGGTAGTCCCCGCATGGTCGCCAATCGCCATTGGCTGTTCGAACCATGTGCAAGGGACTGTTCCACGGACTTTTGGATGGTCGACAGATTCCCAGTTGTAGTAAGTAGTCGAACTCAGCTTTGGCAGCTGCGAGCTTGTCGGGTGGTAGTCGTCGTACTTTTGCGCAAACTGGACGACTTTTCGTTTCGATGTGGTGCGTCGTCGTGCAATCGAATTTACGGCGTGGAGCTGCTACTGTAATGTCCTGGTATCCGTACAGTAGGGCGGCGTGCTCGGTGTTGACTCTTAGTAGCTGGTCCTTATTCAGGGCTTTCACCACAGCTGAGACGTTGGTCGTTCGTTCGATGATTTTACGTCCTCTTACGTCTACGAGCAGTCCATAGTGCTCAAGCAAGTTGGCTCCGATGATGGGTGAGCTGACGTCTGCGATGACAAATGTCCAAGTGATCGACTTCGGCAGTCCAAGATCGAGAGTTAATTTCCGTTTACCAAATGTTCGTATAGCCGAGCCGTTGGCTGCAAGTAGCTGCGTGCCAGGATCGGGGCTGTAGCGTTCTCGGATGGTTGGTGGTATAACGGAAATATCGGTGCCGGTGTTGATTAAGAATGCGCATGATGTTCTGCAGTCACGGATGATGAGGCACTGGATGGTGCGCGCCTTTGTCGTCACTTGTGGAGAGGACGAAATTAATTTTTTTGCTGTTTGCCAAGAGTGCACGGTGGCCTGAAGTTCTTGGCGCCTGGACCGTAGTGTTCGTGGTACCAGCAAAGTCCGGTGCTCTCCTTGGTCGGAGTACGCGCTCTTGATGGGGTCCTCGCTCGTTGCGGTGACCTTGGTGGTGTTCGTCGGCTTGTGTGCTTATAGTCGTGGCACGAACAGGAACAGTTTTGCATTGCCTGTTGTAACTGAAGCTCGGAGCTTCGGAGATTTATTGCCCGAGGAGGGAAATGCCACACCATCTATAGCGATTGTGGGACGAACTTTGTGGGCAGGGAACGACAGTTAAGGAAAGCGTTTACAGAGGCTACCAAGCATTGCGAGGATCTACTACTAAACGAGGAGATCCAGTGGAAATTTACTCCTCCTGGAAGCCCACACTTCGGTGGACTCTGGGAAGCTGGAGTGAAGTCAATGAAACGACACTTGGTCAAATCAATCGGGCAACACTTACTAAACATCGAAGAACTTTACACACTTCTAGCCGAGGTAGAAGCAAGTTTAAACTCGAGACCTCTGTGCGAGATAAGCAGCGACCCAAAGGACTATTCAGCGATTACTCTTGGGAACTTCTTAAAAGGCACTAACTTGTTCGAACTATCATCAGTCTCTCCCGAGAAAACACATCAGGAAAAAATGGGAAGTAGTACAGCAGGTTAGGAAACATTTCTGAAATCGGTGGAAACTTGAATATCTTAGTAGACTACAACAAAGGCCGAAATGGACGAATGTTCAGCCCAACCTACAGGTGGGTGACCTAGTACTCGTAAAAACTGAGAACTTCCCATCCACTAATTGGCCACTCGCGAGAGTGATGGACGTACACCCAGGAGCTGATGGTATGGTTCGAGTGGTATCCGTCAAATTACACGGTAGAGTCACGATACGTCCTGTGACCAAGATCTGCCGTCTACCGTTTGAAAAAAATAATTCAGATACCCCAAAAGAATCACTTATGCAAGAACCCGAAAATTCGAGGACTGTGTCCATCCACCACTGAAAGTTAATCCGAAGTTGGCTGCCATGAGCTTGCACAACATTTAGATCAAGTCAAGGAGGAAATTGCTCGTAAAATGAATACGCTTAGATTGCTTCATGGGAGACGACGCCGTGGAGCACTGGGATCTCTGTTAACAGCTGTGTTCGGTGTAAACGATGAGGTGTACAAGGATATCAACAGTCTATCCGACAATTAGAAAAAAGTCATTCGTTCCGTAGATAATCAAAACAAGCTTATGCTGAAAGCAGTAAAAACCCTGAACAGCACTTCAGGGAGAATAGACATGCAGCTGAAGCGATTCCAAAATCAATTACAAAGGGGGTTAGCACGCATCAACGAACTAAGTCGTTGGTACAAGGCCGCAGACCACAACAAGATCAACATCAACATCATGTCTATCTTTCAACGAGCAGAAAACTACTTGCGAGAAGTATACCACAGATACTTCAGCATATTATCAAGTCTCTCATCCCGCACAGATATTTGGGATTGTATCAAGACGAACGATGCTATCCAAGACATCAACAGAACACAATCACTACTACCAGATCATGTGCAAATTGTGTTTCAAACAATTGAGCCCATTCAGTTCACATCTGACGAAAACAGCTTCTATCTGCTAGCCTTCCTTCCAATTATTGATAGGCGCCCATACGATGTCATAAATCTAACACCAATTCCAGAAAGAATACAAAACATTACCTTTCAGGCATTTGACAAGGATTTTAGGAGTAAACTACAACCTGCAGCAAACTTCGAAACATCCTTTAACGACCTGTTCAAGCGGAGAAGCAAACTGTCGAACCAAAAAGGATCTGAACCTTTTCCTACTTAGCATTTTTAGTGCTACTTTCAGTTTTTCCGGACGGTTTGGTTGGTGGAAATCATTTTGCCGTATCTTAAAAACTTTTTCCTAAACTTGTATGGAAATTTCGCAAGAAACTACTCAGAAAGGTTCCCGAATTCATGCTAGAAAAAAAAAAATTTTGATGAAATTTGACGTTTTTGCTCAATGTTCCCTATCAAAAAAATTTTTCGTCCTTAAAATATCATTATTATACTCCCGGACCAGTTTCAATCACCAAAAGTGCCGTAAAGGCAGTTTTTGCCAAACTATGGCCAAAAAACCCTTTGCTCCCCTACAAAACCGAAATGTTTGCATCACAGCAATAGGTCTTGGCCCGTTATGTCCCAAACCACTCTAACCCAAAATTGGCCGATTTCGGCTACTTTTGCCCTACAAACTTTTTGAATATTTGAATAAAATACTCGCAAGTCCGAAAATACTCGATATTTGATATACTTTCAAACTGCACTACCTTAAAGCAGATTTTAATTTAACATACTTGAAAGCATGACAAAACTCAACTTCTTATATTAGGTCTGTTCCCGTACTACAATTAATTGCGATTAATTGCAATGAAAGCCGTTTTTGTACTCCATTTTTGTACTCCGTTTTAGTACGCTTCATTGCAATTAATTGCGATTACTCCGTTTTTGTACTCCGTTTTAGTACTCTGTTTTAGTACGCTTCATTGCAATTAATTGCAATTAATTGCAATTAATCGCAATGAAGCGTACTAAAACGGAGTACAAAAACGGAGTACAAAAACGGCTTCATTGCAATTAATCGCAATTAATTGTAGTACGGGAACAGACCTAATATAAGAAGTTGAGTTTTGTCATGCTTTCAAGTATGTTAAATTAAAATCTGCTTTAAGGTAGTGCAGTCTGAAAGCGTATCAAGTATCGAGTATTTTCGGACTTGCGAGTATTTTATTCAAATATTCAAAAAGTTTGTAGGGCAAAAGTAGCCGAAATCGGCCAATTTTGGGTTAGAGTGGTTTGGGACATAACGGGCCAAGACCTATTGCTGTGATGCAAACATTTCGGTTTTGTAGGGGAGCAAAGGGTTTTTTGGCCATAGTTTGGCAAAAACTGCCTTTACGGCGCTTTTGGTGATTGAAACTGGTCCTGGAGTATAATAATGATATTTTAAGGACGACAATAAAAATGCGGGCTTCAATCTGTCAATGGAGATGGAGGCTGGGCGTCTATTGATGTCCAGCTTAAAATTTTTTTCCTTCCTGTTTAAAATATTTTTCCTTCCTGAACGTACCGTCGTAAGGTGGCGTTAGGGATGGTTTCACCTTGTCGTTCCGTACAAAGACGTGAGTGCTGGGGCGTAAATCTTTGTGTACGAAGGTTGAGGTTGGTGCGTCGTGCGCTGTGTCCTGTGGTCGCAAGTTCACCATGCGTGATTTTAGATCGCGCGGGAAGTCGGTGTCGTCCGTGCCTGGTGGTGATGAGGCGAAAAATTCTCCGGGAAGTCGTAAGCTGGTGCCATATACCATGTCAGCGGGCGTGGCATTGATGTCTTCCTTCAATGCAGTGCGCAGGCCTAATAAGACGAGTGGGAGAGCTTTCGTCCATTCAAGCGTGTCATGGCAGCGGATGGCGGCTTTGACTGTTCGGTGCCATCGCTCGATGACGCCGTTGGCAACAGGATGGTATGGTGTTGTCCGCAAGTGGTTTATCCCCAGAATCCGTGTCAGCTCAGCAAAGATTTGGCTTTTGAACTGGCGTCCCAGGTCGGTAGTGATCCGTGCTGGTACTCCGAAGCGGCTAATCCAGGCATTGACTAGCGCCTCGGTGACTGATGTTGCGGTGATGTTCTGGAGTGGGGCAGCTTCAGGCCAACGCGTGAACCTGTTGATGATGGTCAGGCAGTATCGGTATCCCTCATTTGGTGATAGTGGTCCGATGAGGTCGACGTTGATGTGCTCGAAGCTGACATCTGGAAGCGTGTAGCGTTGAAGTGTGGATTTCACGAGGCGTCCAACTTTGTTTCGTTGGCAGGCGATACAACTTCGGACGAAGTTGTTTATGTCAACGTTCATGGCTGGCCAGAAAAAACGGTCAGTGATGAGTCTCCTCGTTGCGCGGATGCTGGGATGCGCAAGGCCATGGATCATGTGCATGATCGTTCTCCTGAACTGTTGCGGTGTATATGGTCGAACCTTGTTGTTCGTGACGATGCAATGTAGCGGTGTGTTTGAGCCAGTCAACTCCTGCTTCTTCCACTCGAGTTGCTGTGTTAGATCTTCAACCAAGTTCTGAGGTTCCTGATCGTGCTGTTGAGCTGAAGCGAGAGAAAAGAAGTCGATACTGTTGATAACACTTACCCGAGACAAATAATCCGCGATGGTGTTATCCCGGCCCGGAATGGGGTGGATGTCAACCGTGAACTGGGAGATAAAGTCCAGTTGACGTTGTTGCCTCGTTGATGCTTTCTCCAGCCGTTGTTGGAAGGCGAATTGTAGTGGCTTGTGGTCCAAAAATACGGTGAAAACTCTACCTTCGAGCATGTGTCGGATGTGTTTGACTCGAGCATGTGTCGGATGTGCTGGGCTTTGGAATCGCGGATATGCCTTCCATATTTTCTGGAAGAGGTTTCAATCCATGCGATGTTATCGTGTGTCCCAAAAAGCGTACTTCGGATTGGCCGAACTGGCATTTGTCTGTGTTGATTGTGAGGGCGTACTTCCGCAGTCGATCGAATGTTTCTGCGAGGTGCTGTCTATGTGTCCGTTCGTCTGGTGAGAATACCAGAATGTCGTCAATATAGACGAATACGTGGTCTAGTCCTCGTAGTACCTCGTGCATAAACCGTTGGAAGGTTTGTCCAGCGTTACATAATCCAAACGTCATGTATAGGAACTCGTACAAGGCGAAGGGTGTGATGATGGCTGTCTTCAGAATGTCTGTGGGTTCGACTGGGATGTGGTGGAACGCTCGTTGAAGATCGATGACAGAGAAAACTGTCATGCCATGCAGTGCTGCTGTGCAATTCTGGAGAAATCCAATAGGATATCGGTCTGGGACGTTACAGGCGTTGAGCGCTCGGTAGTCCCCGCATGGTCGCCAATCGCCATTGGCTGTTCGAACCATGTGCAAGGGACTGTTCCACGGACTTTTGGATGGTTGACAGATTCCCAGTTGTAGTAAGTAGTCGAACTCAGCTTTGGCAGCTGCGAGCTTGTCGGGTGGTAGTCGTCGTACATTTGCGCAAACTGGAGGACTTTTTGTTTCGATGTGGTGCGTCGTCGTGCAATCGAATTTACGGCGTGGAGCTGCTACTGTAATGTCCTGGTATCCGTTCAGTAGGGCGGCGTGCTCGGTGTTGACTCTTAGTAGCTGGTCCTTATTCAGGGCTTTCACCACAGCTGAGACGTTGGTCGTTCGTTCGATGATTTTACGTCCTCTTACGTCTACGAGCAGTCCATAGTGC
The DNA here is from genome assembly GCA_963978885.1 of Nemotelus pantherinus. Classification (NCBI taxonomy): domain Eukaryota; kingdom Metazoa; phylum Arthropoda; class Insecta; order Diptera; family Stratiomyidae; genus Nemotelus; species Nemotelus pantherinus. The sequence goes on from OZ022263.1 coordinate 139,473,998, forward strand.
TCAAGCAAGTTGGCTCCGATGATGGGTGAGCTGACGTCTGCGATGACAAATGTCCAAGTGATCGACTTTGGCAGTCCAAGATCGAGAGTTAATTTCCGTTTACCAAATGTTCGTATAGCCGAGCCGTTGGCTGCAAGTAGCTGCGTGCCAGGATCGGGGCTGTAGCGTTCTCGGATGGTTGGTGGTATAACGGAAATATCGGTGCCGGTGTTGATTAAGAATGCGCATGATGTTCTGCAGTCACGGATGTTGAGGCACTGGATGGTGCGCGCCTTTGTCGTCACTTGTGGAGAGGACGAAATTAATTTTTTTGCTGTTTGCCAAGAGTGTACGGTGGCCTGAAGTTCTTGGCGCCTGGACCGTAGTGTTCGTGGTACCAGCAAAGTCCGGTGCTCTCCTTGGTCGGAGTACGCACTCTTGATGGGGTCCTCACTCGTTGCGGTGACCTTGGTGGTGTTCGTCGGCTTGTGTGCTTATAGTCGTGGCACGAACAGGAACAGTTTTGCATTGCCTGTTGTAACTGAAGCTCGGAGCTTCGGAGATTTATTGCCCGAGGAGGGAAATGCCACACCATCTATAGCGATTGTGGGACGAACTTTGTGGGCAGGGAACGGCAGTTAAGGAAAGCGTTTACAGAGGCTACCAAGCATTGCGAGGATCTACTACTAAACGAGGAGATCCAGTGGAAATTTACTCCTCCTGGAAGCCCACACTTCGGTGGACTCTGGGAAGCTGGAGTGAAGTCAATGAAACGACACTTGGCAACACTTACTAAACATCGAAGAACTTTACACACTTCTAGCCGAGGTAGAAGCAAGTTTTAACTCGAGACCTCTGTGCGAGATAAGCAGCGACCCAAAGGACTATTCAGCGATTACTCTTGGGAACTTCTTAACAGGCACTAACTTGTTCGAACTACCATCAGTCTCTCCCGACAAACACATCAGGAAAAAATGGGAAGTAGTACAGCAGGTTAGGAAACATTTCTGAAATCGGTGGAAACTTGAATATCTTAGTAGACTACAACAAAGGCCGAAATGGACGAATGTTCAGCCCAACCTACAGGTGGGTGACCTAGTACTCGTAAAAACTGAGAACTTCCCATCCACTAATTGGCCACTCGCGAGAGTGATGGACGTACACCCAGGAGCTGATGGTATGGTTCGAGTGGTATCCGTCAAATTACACGGTAGAGTCACGATACGTCCTGTGACCAAGATCTGCCGTCTACCGTTTGAAAAAAATAATTCAGATACCCCAAAAGAATCACTTATGCAAGAACCCGAAAATTCGAGGACTGTGTCCATCCACCACTGAAAGTTAATCCGAAGTTGGCTGCCATGAGCTTGCACAACATTTAGATCAAGTCAAGGAGGAAATTGCTCGTAAAATGAATACGCTTAGATTGCTTCATGGGAGACGACGCCGCGGAGCACTGGGGTCTCTGTTAACAGCTGTGTTCGGTGTAAACGATGAGGTGTACAAGGATATCAACAGTCTATCCAACAATTAGAAAAAAGTCATTCGTTCCGTAGATAATCAAAACAAGCTTATGCTGAAAGCAGTAAAAACCCTGAACAGCACTTCAGGGAGAATAGACATGCAGCTGAAGCGATTCCAAAATCAAATACAAAGGGGGTTAGCACGCATCAACGAACTAAGTCGTTGGTACAAGGCCGCAGACCACAACAAGATCAACATCAACATCATGTCTACCTTTCAACGAGCAGAAAACTACTTGCGAGAAGTATACCACAGATACTTCAGCATATTATCAAGTCTCTCATCCCGCACAGATATTTGGGATTGTATCAAGACGAACGATGCTATCCAAGACATCAACAGAACACAATCACTACTACCAGATCATGTGCAAATTGTGTTTCAAACAATTGAGCCCATTCAGTTCACATCTGACGAAAACAGCTTCTATCTGCTAGCCTTCCTTCCAATTATTGATAGGCGCCCATACGATGTCATAAAACTAACACCAATTCCAGAAAGAATACAAAACATTACCTTTCAGGCATTTGACAAGGATTTTAGGAGTAAACTACAACCTGCAGCAAACTTCGAAACATCCTTTAACGACCTGTTCAAGCTCTCTACTGACCAGTATCTTGTGGATATCAACGTTCGATACGACGTCAACTCTAAACCAAACTGCATCATCAATGAAATCCACAAGGTATACGGGAGCCGTGTTCGGTGCATACCTTCAAATTAAAGAACATCGTTTGGAAACAGCTACACGGTGCAAATATATGGATGTTCACAGCTTCCAAGCAACACCTGGGCAGACATTATGTCAAAGTGATCGCAAAAACGTGATCCTTAATGGCTTTGGCATTATTAAGCTCTCCCAGGAGTGCAGTCTTAAGGTTGAGAACACACTTTTCACCACCACATGGTTGGCTTCTTCACGAAACTTGTCGGTCTATTTTCTTCCACATCCGCCTGTTCTCAATCAAAACATAAGTGTAAAAGACGTACCCGACTTTGTAGCATCAGACTTAATACGATCGGAAGAATCCTTTGGAGTCTATTTTCAGCAAGAACAGGAGATTGTTGAGAAATACCAAGGAACAATCTGATAACACGGGACTAGCATAAGCCTATCTGTCATCGTATCTTTAAGCATTGTATTTGGAGGCTTCTTTTTCATCAGGCATCACTTTGCCACCGCAGCCATAACGACGAAATTACAAAGATCGACCTGGTTCGACACATCATCAAATACTTCTAATTAAGAACCTCAGAAGGTTCATGGCGGGCGACAATGTTCAAAATACTCATTGCCCTGTAGTTAATATTAATATTTAAGCTACGGCAAATCATAAAAATATATTCTAGGTTATTAAATACTATAGATCTTTGAATTTGTTTCGATTCTTTAAATGTTCAACCACTATTGTCATGGGCAATGCCCTAGGATTGATTTTTGCACTCAATTCATTCATTAAATGCTTAACATCCAACTCTATCAGCACAGGCAATGCCCTGGAATTGAATTTTGCATGCAATTTATTGCAAATTATGAATTACAATTCTTTAAATTTCTGCATGCAAGCTAAATTCTCTTTTAATCGAATCGATCGCACTCAAATACAATTATGAAAGTGCAACCTACACATAAATACAATAATAAGCATTTTTATCGTACTAAACGTATTTACGAAATTGCAAAATATGCGTAATAGTCACATAAGCAGAATTAAGGTACATAAATGTACACCATGGAGCAATAAATTGTCACTTAGCAACCAGCCTTTGAGAGTTTCATTGATTTTATATTTCCAGATTACCATTAAAGGTTTTAAAATCTTGTTTTAGTCCAAATATAGTCTCTTTGTCCTCTAGTATTGAAATTGTGCAGAATTTCCTCAGTGCACCAATCGAGACTCAGCCCTCCCAAAATCTTCGTGGTTGAGAATTTGCTGAACAACTATACGGCTCAGGCGTATGCGACCGCGCTTGAGAAAAGAATTTTACCAATGCTGCGCGACTCCTGCAACCTAGGTGTCCACGAGTTCTGGGAAGAGCTCAAAAATACAATCAAGAATGTGGCAGAAAACGCTGTGGGATACAAAGCCCGACGAGCGCGAAATGAATGGTTTGACGAAGATTGCAGAAACTCACTTGACGCAAAGAACGAGGCCTACAGACAATGGGTCCAACGTGCAACCAGAGCCAAAAAGGAAAAATATGACGAGCTACGGTGAATATCCAATAGAATAATTAAGTGTAAGAAACGGAAATACTTTGACGAGCAGTTGCTGAACATTAATGTAAACTTAGCTAGTAAGAACACCAGACAAGCGTACAGATTCGTAAGCACTATTAAAAACAGCTATCAACCCAGGACTAGCCCCTGTAAGGACAAAGATGGAAATATTATCAGCGACACCGAAAGTATTAGCAAACGATGGGCGTCCTACTTCGAAGAGCTTCTGAATCCGCCATCAAACATCCTGGCAGCAGAATCTGAGCTCTATGACGATACCGTTGGTCAGCCCCCATCCACACAATCCCCTACAGTGGAAGAAGTTGATCTCGCCTTGTCTGGTGGGGCGGGTTTATTAAGTGCGCTACATCAACTGCTGCTGCGAATATGGGAGACTGAGGTGATCCCAGACGAGAATTACAGAGGCATCTCCTTAGTCTGTACGGCCTACAAAATCCTGTCAAAAATTCTAGAGTATAGGATTAAACCGTTCGCGGAAGAAATCATTGGCGAGTATCAAGGCGGTTTCAGCTCTGGTCGCTCCACAGTCGACCAGCTCTTCACGGTCAAGCTAATTTTGCAAAAGTGCTGGGAATACGACGTCGAAGTATACCAAATCTTTTTCGACTTAAAACAAGCACATGACAGCATCAACCGAGGCGCTCTATATAGCATCATGCTGCAATTTGGTATACCGGCCAAATTAGTGAGACTTGTAAAGATGACGATAACCTACTCCGTCTCGCAAGTCCGGATCCAGAACAGATTGACGGATCCTTTTGAAACTTTGAGTGGCCTGAAGCAGGGCGATGGAATACCGCCCACGCTCTTCAACCTGGCACTTGAGTTCACTACTCGGGCAATGCACCTGAACACCAGCGGCACGCTACTTTTTAAGTCGACACAATTGGCAGCGTACGCGGATGACATTAACATCATGGCTCGAAAACTGACCGATGCAGAAAAACTTCTGCTTAGACTTGACACCGCAGCAAACGAAGTTGGACTACGAATCAACGAGGACAAAACGAAAGTTATGATGCAATCTAGGACAAGGACGCCAGCGCACACGACCATCAACGTAGGGGACCTTTGCATCAAATTTGTGAACAACTTCGTTTACCTGGGTAGCAATCTATCGAGTGACGCCAACAAAACTGACGAAATCAAGCGACGGATAAAATTAGCAAATAAGAGATTCTTCTCGGCCCTCCCCATTATGAAATCGAAATATGTGCACAGAAAAACTAAGCTCCGCGTTTATAAGACTATCATACGACCTGTGCTGTGCTATGGTTGCGAAACATGGACCTTGACCCAAGCTTCCGAAAATAGGATCGACACCTTCGATCGATTTTTGGGGCTGTTCGCGACCGAGATGGATGGCGCATCCGGTACAACAATGAGTTGTACGAACTTATAAATGAGCTGCAAGTATCCAAGATCGTCAAATTACAACGGTTACAGTAGGCTGGGCACGTGCAACGTATGAATGACGATCGCATGCCAAAACGTGTCATGAACGCAAGACGAGTCGACGGAGCGAGGCCAAGAGGAAGACCCAGAGCTCGTTGGGAGAGCTCAGTGTATGCGGACGCTGAGCAACTATTGGGGTTCCGAGACTGGAGGACGCGGTCACGTGACCGAAACAATTGGAGTAAATCGATCCAGGCGGCCAAGGCCCGAAGTCGGGCTGTTGTGCCACGTTGATGATGATGGACTGGACTATGTTTATTACTTCTTCTTCAACTAGTCTTATCTTATATTGATAACTAAGCGCTAGCATGTTCCCGAAATTGGCGCTCAACTTTACTGTATTGAGGATCTCGTTTGTTATATTTGAAATTTTGTTTAACCTTTCGTTATACTTTTGATTTATCTAAAACTGTCCATTGTTATTTTCTGCCAAGTCGTTTATTTTTCCTTTTATCAAAACTAGATTGTCGTGGTCTGGACACCCCGCGATCCATTTTCAAGCTGTTTGACTTTATCTATCAAATTTTTAACTTGTGTTAGCTCGTGAGATAGGAGTGGGAAAAAGGGATTGCCAGTTGGTATGTGTTGATTTATCGAGGAAGCAGTTTCTGATGTGAACTTTTCTTACTGTTCTGTTTGGAAGATATGCAACAGCTTGATGTTCCCGTTCTTTATTTTGGCAATACTAGTGTGAAGTATGACCACATGTGAGTTTGTAAAGTCAATTATCTCCACTTCTGCATTTGCGATGGTAAGGAAGATCCTGAAAAATAGTTAATTTCGGATGTCACTCTTATGTATTTGTTTTCCAGATTCAGTAATCACTAAATTTGGTTTATTTTCTTTTACTACTTCCTCTCTATACCTAGCTGTTAACTTGGAACCTACTCTTTTGTTGTTCTTAACGAAAATTTCTTGGCCTACTTCATAATCTTTAATAACCTGTCTAACTTTATTACGCTGCTCTATCTAGTAAATATCTACGTGGAGGATATAACCAGGGTGTTCGGGAGTAGGAGTGGCTTTCAAGAGAGGTTTATTTGGGTGCCGTTCATATTTGTTCTCTTTGCAGATAACGCATTGCTTAACAGGCTGCCTCCACTAGCAATTTCCCATGGCATGAAATTTGAAATTGCCAGTGGAGGCAGCCTATGGTATGCAATATTTTATGGTCTGCCATAAATGGTAGGCAATATGGTATGCAATTTGCTCGGCAATCTGCCTGGCAATATTTTGACAGTTCTTGATTTTAAAATGGCGCTGAACTGTGGGAATGTTTTATTTCTTATAGAAAATTGTAGGGATTTTGAATTCAAAGGGATTTTTAGATCTCGGTGAGCAATGAAAATAGTCCACACAATATGAAATGGTGGGAAATTGCGAAAAAATCGCATTTTGATGCGGAATGGTGAAATTATATATAATTTTTTGATTTAAAAATGAAATAATTTCGATTTTGGACGATGAGTAAATTTATGGGACTCCCAGTTGATGATTGGTGGATTTTTGAAATTACTTTTATCTCATTCCCCTTCGTATCCCAGCAAATCATATAATAGTTACATTTTCGTCTGAAATTTCACCCGCTTATCCAAAAAGTAACTAATCCTACACGTGAACTTTTCATAAGTAGCAGAATTTCTTCGCTCTGCGCTTCAAATAACTTCTTAAGAGCATTTGACACTCGGATACAGCGCACGTCCTTCTCGCTAAGAGTCATATTTGAAATGAAATTGCCCATGCACAGATTGCATACCATAAATTTGACAGTCGCTACCATCGGAAATTGCAGGGTAAATTGCTAGTCGAGCCCCGGTGTAAGGATTGCTTTAATCTTTGCAGCCATTTTCGGGAAGTAATGCTTCTCAACGATTTGCAGCTTATTTTCATAACCATTCCGATGTGTGGTTAAAATTATTTCATTTTGTTCCGTCTCATTTTGGACGTTCTGAACTTCAATGCGTGAAAATCTAGTTTAAAAGTTTCTGAAATATAACGGATAGATTTCCTGAATGATGCCCATAACTCGTTCTTCCGTCATGATTCAGTTAATTACGCCTGGATTCAAGTATCTTTTGAAAATACCAATCAAATTTTCTCTCGTGTATTGGGCCTCTGTAAACGTATGCTTCGTATAATTTGCGAATGGTTTTTCGATCTGATAGCTCGTAGACTCGCCTATTTTAAAAATTAGCTGATTCCGGAAAGTGCTAATGGGTGCTTCTACCATCTGGATGAGGATCTGAATGAGGTTTTATATATATATACAGTAAACCCTCGTTTATCCGTCCCTCGTTTAACCGTTCCTCGGTTTAACCGCTCCCTTTGTTTTTTAAAACTATGTATGTATCTCCTTCAATCATCCGACTGATGAACGGATAAACGAGGGAGAATGTCGTGCACATTGCATTCTATTGTGAAATTCATTCGTCATATACGTTGTATACATATATCGAGACGTTTAGTAGAGTTTTCTGCGATTATCAAAAGTTTTCTATTGGGCAATTCATTCGTCGTCATATTCGTTCGTGCATTTGAATTCTTTTTCTTCCACTGTTTTGTAACGGCTGAATAATGTCTAAGAATATCAATAACTTAAAAAGAAAACGAACGATTTTGTCCATTGGCTCTAAGAACGAAATTTTGGATAGGATTGATAAAGGTGTTCCTGTTAGTGTTGTAGCACAGGACTTTAATATCGGTAAAAGTACGGTTCGGGACTTAATAAAAAAGAAAAGTCAAATTCGCGCTGCCCAAATGCATAGTTCGTCCTCTAAAAACACTCTTCGAACATCGAAAAACATCGATATAGAGGATGCTGTGTTAAAATGGTATAAGCAGCAAAGATCCTCTGGCATCCCAATTCGTGGTCCTGAGCTTATAAGTGCTGCATTAAGATTCGCGGAACGGTTTGGGTGTTCCGATTTTAAAGCCAGTGAAGGGTGGTTGTGGCGGTTCCGGAAAAGGCACAACATCAGAAACGTTCGTATTCAAGGTGAGGCGATGAGCGCTGATGTAGGAAGTATCGAGCCATTTCGCGAAAAGCTAAAATCCATTATGTCATCTACCGGGCTTAACAAGAGTCAGTTGTATAACGCTGATGAAACTGGTTTATTTTGGAAGTCTTTGCCACAAAATACACAAGCGTCTAAGGAAGAAAGCCACGTTCCAGGTCGCAAAGCGTGTAAAGAGAGGCTGTCGGCATTGGTATGTTCTAATAGTGACGGTAGCCATCGTGAAAAGCCAGTAATTGTGGGTAAATCGAAGCGGCCTCGAGCTTTGAAAAATTGCATGGATGACTTGCCCTTAATTTATTACAATTCAACCAAGGCTTGGTTTACACAATCGATATTCAAAGATTGGTTCCAGCAACATTTCGTCCCGGAAGTGCGAAGCTTTCAAGAAAATCGAAAGATTGAAAGAAAAGATATTAAAGCGTTATTAGTCTTGGATAATGCCCCGGCTCATCCGGCAGAAGATGAACTTTGTAGCGAAGACGGACAGATTCGATGCATTTTCCTACCACCCAATACGACGTCAGTTTTGCAACCGATGGATCAAGGAATTATCGAGGCTACCAAAAGGTTGTACAGAAAAAAGATGCTAGCAGAAGTCCTCGTATATTTTCAAGATGACGACGAAGAAGTTGATAAAAGGGGTATGTTAATTAGTGTTGATATATTTTTATGTTAAATTCTATATTTTGACGTAAGGAGAACGAACGCTAAAAAATTTAAAAAATTACACAATCAAATCCGCCATTTTCAATTGGGACAGAGCATGGAAAGATGTCAAGGAAACCACTCTCATTCATGGTTGGAATATGCTTTTAAAAGATGACAGCGACGACGACTACAATGAAAATCATGAAGGCTTGACTGCAGTCGATTTTGATGAAATGTTAACGTCAGCTGGTGAAAACGGGGTAACTATAGACGACATCGAGGAATGGTTGGAGGCGGATATGCAGGATCCCGGCTATCACTTTTTGAGTGAAGATGATATCGCGCAGCATATCTCAAAAAGCCAAGAGGACGTTTCAGAGGATGACGATTTGTTTGAAGAGACAGAAACTGAAGAAAAAATTAAACTAAAGGACGCACGCGATTCATTAGATTTACTTATTAAGTTCATTGATTTATCAGATGGCAAAAACTACAACCAATTTTATCATTCCGTAATATTGTTTAGAGAGGAAGTAATTAAAGAACAGCAGGAACGCATCAGTCAAACCAAAATTACGTCTTTCTTTCAAAAATTATTTACAATGCACATTTTCATTCGAACTATCACACGTACTGATTGCAGTTTTTGTCATTTTGTTGTTAAATAAAGTCCTACGAATATGCTTGGAAAAAATATGTATCTACATATTTATATATATGTATGTGCAATATAGATATGTACATATTATTCTGTAATTACTAGTGATTTTATTTCTGAAAAATTGGCTCCCTCGATCAACCGTTTTTTCGGTTTATCCGCGCCTTGCCTGGAACCAATTAGCACGGATAAACGAGGGTCTACTGTATATATATATATATATATATATATATATATATATATATATATATATATATATATATATATATATCTATATATATATATATATATATATATATATATATATATATATATATATATATATATATATATATATATATATATCATCATCATCATCATCATTGTCAGCTTGTCAATCATGCATACGGGTCATGATGTAGCCTCCCCTAAATATTGGCTCTCCATTTCCCTCCATTTTTGTCTATTTTTGGCTATACGTGTCCAGGATATGCCGGCTAGCTTTCTTATGTCATGGTCCCATCTTAGTTTCGGGCGCCGTCTTGGTCTTTTGACTCCCCTTGGATACCAGTTCATGATTTTGGTGGTCCATCTGTTGTCCGATAGTCTTGCCAAATGCCCGGCCCATCGCCACTTGAGACTTCTGATTCTATTAATCACATCAGTTACCTGCGTTTTTGCTCTTATCCAGTCAAGTCTTTTCCTATCTCTTCTTGTGATGCCCAACATGCATCTCTCCATTGCTCTTTGGGCAACCTGAAGCTTTCTTGTGGTATCTGCTGTCAGAGTCCATGTTTCACAGCCATAAGTCATGACCGGCAGAATGCATCCATCAAAGGCTTTCTTCTTCAGGTAGGGTTTCATTTTTGATTTGAAGATTATGCAGTTTTTCCCAAACGCGCTCCACGCTAGTTTGATTCTCTTGTTTATTTCGGGTAGTAGCGATCCTGAGTTGCTTATTGTTTGGCCCAGATACACATATTCGTCTACCACTTCCAAATCTGTGCTATTAATTGATATTCCATCCTGGCCTCTCGTTATGAATTCGTTGTACATAACCTTTGTTTTATTGAGGTTCATTCTCAATCCTGCTGTCTTACTAGCTGAGTTTAGATCCTCAAGTAGCGTTTGTAATTCCCCCTGATTTTGGGCGAGAAGGACTATGTCATCTGCAAATCGTAGGTGACTTAGCCGTTCTCCATCTATGATTAAGCCTTTATTGTCCCATGCTAGGCCTCGAAAGATTTCTTCCATGGTGGCGCTAAAGAGTCTTGGCGAAATGGTGTCCCCCTGTCTAACACCTCTTTGTGTGGGAAGCTCTGGTGTGTCATCGAACACTTTGACTTTCGCTTTGGCGTTCCTGTAGATGTTGGTCAGTGTTTCTATGTATGGTTTCTCGATACCTTGGTTTGTAAGTGCTCTTATTATTGCCTCAGGGTATACTGAGTCAAAGGCTTTCTCAAAGTCTATGTACGCCAGGGCGAGGGGAAGTTCATACTCATTCGCTCGGCTCATAATTCCTCTCAGTGTGTGAATGTGGTCTATGGTGCTGAAGCCACTTCTGAAACCTGCCTGTTCTCGAGGTTGCTCTGCGTCTAAGGTTGCCTGTATTCTGTTATTGATGATTTTAGTGAATACTTTGTAGAACGCGGGGAGTAGACTTATCGGCCTGGAGTTTCTAATGTCTTCCCTGTTCCCCTTCTTGTGGATCAGAATTATATTGGCACTATTCCAATGGTCAGGGATTTTCCTTGTTCTGAAGCAGCTTGTGAATACGTTCGCCAGAATCTTCCATGTTTTTCTGCCCGCGTATTTCAATAGTTCCGCTGTGATGCCATCATTGCCAGCTGCTTTGCCATTTTTCATTTGTTTCAGCGCCACTTCCACTTCATCAATGAGAACTTCTGGGACGTCTTCTTCAGGTGCTTCTTGTATAGTCGCTGTTATTGTTTGGCTTGTTTCGGGGGCTTTGTAGAGATCCTGATAGAAGTTGGTTATTATCTCCAGTATTTTCTTCCTATCGGTTACTCTTTCATTTTCATGTTGCATAGCAATCACTTGGTTTCTACCAATCAATAATGCTCTTTTCGCCTTCTTGAGGCTCCTATTATTTTCGATGGCACTTTCTACTAATTTTTCATTGTATTTCCTTACATCTTCTGTTATCCTCTTTCTGATCGTTTTGCAGGTTTCAGTGTATTCAATCCTTTGGATGTTCGAGGATAACTTCATTTCCCTGCGTTTTCGGAGTAAGGCTCTTGTCTCGTTTGAGAGCTTGCGGTGTTTACTGTCTATGCTTGGTCCACCTACTTCTTCGGCACACTCCAAGATGGTTTTTGCGAGGTGCGTTGCGTCCTTATTACGCATTTTGTAATTTACCAATTCTTGGAAGAGAATGGCGTTGTCTCTGACGTTGTCAATGTTAATACCTGCTCTTGTTGGTTTCCTAACTAGTCTGAGCCTTTCTGTCTTTAGATCTAGGGTAATTTTTGCTCTAGCCAGACGATGATCACTTCCTGTCCTGATATTATTGATAACTGATACATCCTTTATTATTCTTATTCTGTCCGTTAGTATCAGGTCAATTTCGTTCCTAGTGGCTCCATTGGGGGCTTGCCAAGTCCATTTTCTATTTTGGCCTTTCTTGAAGAACGAATTTGCTATGTAGAGATTATGTTGGTGAGCGAATTGGACCAATCTTTCTCCTCTCTCATTCCTAATGCCCAAACCGAATTTCCCTACCAGAGTTTCGTGGTCCTTCCTTCCTCCTACGATAGCATTGAAGTCCCCTATCAGAAATTTGAAGTGGCTGTTGTTATTGTACCAAGCCTGGTTTATTTCATTATAGAACTTTTCAATTTCTTCGTCCGTGTGGCTAGTTGTGGGTGCATAGACTTGTATGATTTGCACTGTGTATCTTTGGGAGAGCCTTAGAGTTAGGCTGGCTACTCGATCCGAGTAGCTTATGACATTATCTATCTTGCCTGCCCATTTTTTGTTAATAAGGAACCCTATTCCGCTCGTTCTACCTGATTGGGTCCCCTGGTGGTATAGGATGTTACCCGATTCAAGTGTCAGCAAGCTTTCTTCTTTACGTCTGGTTTCGCTCAGACCAATAATGTCCCATTTAATTTTAGTTGTTTCCTCCTCAAGTTCAATTAGTCTTGCCTGGCTCGATAGCGATCGGCAATTATATGTCGCTATATGTAGCGTTGTCATGTTTTGTTGGTAGCAATTTAACCTCCGCGGATTCTTAACACCCTCTGCCTTCGTGGATGATTCCGGGGAGCTACCAGTCCCAGGTCCACTCTGGCCTACGGAGAATGAGGGCTGGTGCTTGTTCTTTCTTTTCATGTTGGGGGATTTTGAGACAATACCTTACCACGCTGTCTCTTTGCGGGTTGGTAAGGGGTAAGAGTAAGTGGGATTTTTTTTTTTTTTTTTTTTTATGTGAAGTTAATTTTGTAGGATGGGAATGGGAAAGGAGGGGGAGGGGGGGGGGGGGTAGGGTCCATCAGAATTACCATCTCCCAATGGACCATCTACCCTAGATGGGTAGACAAACTTTTTATTGAAGAAAAAGCCGTCTCTGGGATTTGAACTCGGTCCTCCCGCGTGGGAGTCCATTTCTCTACCCACTGAGCCAGCTAGGGTATATTATATATATATATATATATATATATATATATATATATATATATATATATATATATATATATATATATATATATATATATATATCAGCACAATGATTACGGGAGATAATCTCTGGAGTGGCCGATCCGATTGAGTTGAAATTTTCGGAGAACGTAGATGTATACAGTAAGTAGGTCCTTGACTTTTTCAAATTCATATATCCTAAACCTTTTGGCGGTGGCGAGCGTTTTAGTGAATTTTGAGGAAGTTCAATATTTCCAAGCAGTGTAAATTTTTGTTAAAGAAAAGTATTGGGAATGAAAACTAATTATGTTCTCAGCTTGTCAATGATAAAAAATTGGAAATTTTGAGGCGTGTGTGGGTGCAGGGTGCCTAAAAGTAGGCAAGGATTTTTTTTTCAAATTTTGATTTGTCATTACTTGCAAGAAAAACAATGGATCATCGTGAAAATTACAGAGCGTATTGATGTTGACTAAAATTTGGCAAATATTGATTTTCAGCATAAAGCGGGTAACCATGTAGCTGTGGCAGGCTGCTGAAAAAAAATTCTTCCAATCATTGACCTTCCTGAAAATTTTTTGATTTTTGACAAAAATTTCAAATCTTTGATAAATTTTATCCTTTGTCCTTCATCTCAAGATAAAATTTTCAAAATTCGGATTTGCATAAGAACGGCAACCCATCACCAAATTACCTCTATTTTCAGCACTCGAAAGTTCTGTTCACGAGAACTGACGACCGGATAATCCAATCATAATGAAATTTGTAGGACATGTTGGTATTAACTAGGACCAGGTCTGATAGAAGGCAACCCTGTGGCAGTGGTACCATCTTGAAAAATAACTGAGAAAAAAACATCTTTTTGGCCTATAACCTCCGATTCAGCCATCAGATTTTAACAAAATTTACTCAGTACTTGGATATTACTCTATGTAACATTTAGTGAAAATTTGGTTGAAAAATTAGAATAAGGCTGGCAGCTGTGGTGATTTTAGTCTTATAAATCTTGCAAATTTGTTCAGCAAAATAAAGCTTTTTTCCCTATAACTTCCGGTCCAGTGTGAAAATCATGCAGTAAATGGACCTTAGTGTGAAGTAAATGTCGTAGGAATTTCGTACAAAAATCATGAAAGGGCTGCCAGCTATGACCATTTTTGTAATTTTGTGGAATTTCTTTACTGAGCGATTATGTCATTAGATTTGCAATTGAGAATGATCCTGCAATGAAAATCAACAACAAATATTAACTTTTTAAAAATTTGAAAAGTTTTAAGGGTGGCAATCCTAAAATTCTTTTCACCCGCATACCTTCCAGCGCAGTGATTCAATCGAAACGAAATTTGCTGGTTGGGTTTAACTTAACGTGAAGCAGATTTGGTATATTTATTGTTTTGCTGCTGACATAGGCTAACCAGCATTAGCCATTTTCGTAAATATTGCACCAACAGATGCTTCAAATAACGTACGCATATGCAAAGCATTTGCGATAAAAATAAGAAACCAATTTTTAAATTTCCCGGGTTTTGAACATTATTCGGATGGCAGCCTCAAACAACGTTTAACAGCTGAAACTTTCGATGAAATCCTCCGATGAGAACGAAATTCAAAGGATAAGTTGATTTAAGAATGAGCTTGTTATGGTAAACTTTTTGCTGCTTCATTGGAAAAGTATTGCCAGCACTGAACATTTTCATCATTTGTGTTATAGTTGAGTTTTTTTTGTCACTCAAAGACAATTTCTTTGAAAATTAGTTTTCTAGCGGTTCAGGTGCGCTAGAGTTTTTTCAGTATCGGATGGTTTCAGGGGTATTTGGTGGAAACCGCTTTTTAAATCGATGATGGTAAAGAATTTATTGTTTCCTAGATTTGAAAGGATTTCGTTAATTTCCAGGATAGGGTATGAGTCCGCTTTGGTGTTTGAATTTAGTTTTCTAAAGCCTCATAGACTATAGAAAACTAAATTCAAACACCATAGTGGACAATCGATATTTTTTTTCACCGGAGGAGTCCATTTTTTGGGAACGACCCAAACAGGAGCATTGTATGGTGATTTAGATGGTTTGATCATACAATCTCGGAGGAGTTTCTGAATCTCATTATCAACCACTGGCTTTAGTGCCAATGGGTATGGGTAGGATTTTGGGTACACCAGACTCTCGTCGACGGTGCGAATCTCTCCTTGAACTGAGGTAGTGAAAGTGAGCCTCTCATCTGATTCGGAAAAGAGATTTGGGTATTTCCGTAAAACTTTGAGGAGGCTACTGGATTGGTCGTTAGTCAGGTGTTTTGTGCGTAAGTTAATACTATTGACCGATTGCGACACAAGTTGTTTGATCGGAATACGTAAGCCATTTCTAAAAACTATAAAATTCCCTGCAGTATGAATGATCGATTCGAGTTCTTTGAGACTATCGTTGCCAAGGATACCGTGAAAAGATTTAAGAGTAGGTAAAATGAAAAATTCTAAGGCTGGTGAGGAGGATATGGAAAGATTTATCATGGCGTGGTGTGCCATTTCAATGTCTCCAGCTATTGAATTAGCAAAAAAGGGTTTGTTATTTGGTGAATGAATTTTGACAAGATCTGGTTGAATATAATTTTTATTGGAACCAGTGTCGATCAATATCTTTAATATTTTGCCGCTTTTTGTCGTGTGTTCAAAATACGGCAACGAAGAGCTTGTCAACCTAAAAAATGAACATTGCTAACATCAGGACTTATTTTGGATGCTTTTATATCATTAATTTCGGGTTCCTCCCATAAGTAACCTGCATCGGAGTCAATGTTTTGGGAGTCTATGTGATTAATCAAAGTGTTTTGGTAGGGACATCTCCTCATAGATAATTACTTCGGAATCCGTGCATTCATCTTTGGTGTAAAAAACTCTGTGTTGTTTATTTGGCCTGTGTGGTTGTTGGGCTTGAGGGTCTGGTCTCTTTTGTGGAAATGCTCTTGTTTGTCTATCTTGATAATTGATGAGTGGTGTCCTCATCGTCTGTTGATCAACCTCCATTGGTTCGGGTCGATGCTGAGGCTTAGGTGGTGGAGGGAAATTTTGCTGGTCCTGATATTGTCGAGGTTGAAATTGTTGAAATGGATGGCGTTGAGTTTGGATCTGAGCACGAAGATCAAGAGGTTGTCTGTTCATCGGATAAAGATTGCTTGGAAAATGATTCCGTATTGGCAATTGGGCTTGTTGCACTAACTCTGGATAAAAAACGTGTCTTGGTGCAGATGTTGGAGTAGGATGAGTGGTTTTGTATCGAGGAGATATTGGTGGTGGAGCGGAAATCTTCAATTTATTAATCTGGTTAGCGTGTTGAGTCCTGGGATTCACATTCTCGAGTTTCAGGCATAAGTGCAAGGCCTGCGGTAAATCTGCCGGCTCGCGCATGCTTAAGAGCTTGGGAAAGTCTCTTTTCAGACCTCTTATGAAAGTTTCGAGAGCTTTCTCTCGATAGCACTTAACCAGAATATCCATTGGATCTTTGCTTATCTACATACAAGCGATTTTATTCAAAATTAACGAAAGATGGTGATACAGTGATTGGTAAAACACCTGAATTGTTTCATGACCTTGCGCCTGCGCCAAGCAGGTCATCTGATATTCGAGAGTTCCTAAGTCTCTCTTATTAGCATAGTGCATCATCAAACATTTGGATATACGTTCCCAATTCAGTGGAGTGTTATATGACTCCAAAGCGGTATCAGCTTTACCCACTATCTTGTTTCTTATGACGCTTATAATGCCATAATATCGAGGCGTACTTCTTAAGGGATCATAGATCTTCAGAATCCGATCCACTTTTTTTTTCCAGGAGCTAAATTCTCCTGACTGTTCTGAAAACTCACGAAGGCTCTTGACCACATCAGGTATCCTGTCCATATCATTCAGGTTTCCTAAAAAGTCTTCGCGGATCTCTTGGTCAGTACCAAGGCTATTTTCTGAAATGGGATTCAGAATGGATTGAATCAGTTGAAGGCACTCGTTTCTAAGTATGCTTCTTACAACACTTTCAATAATACCCATGGTTAGATTTCCGTGTGCTTCTGTGTTAGCAAGAGCAGGAAGAGGATAAGAAACTGGAGATGTAGGAGCTAACACAGGAGTGGGCTCATTACCAATTGGTAGCCTAGATGGTCGAATGAGATTTTCGTTTCTGGCCATTATCAAATATACATGTAGATATATTAACTTTATTTAAAAATATCAAATAATATAATGGAAATAACAGTCTACTTACGGTTTGATTAAATTTACCTTAGTTTCACTTTACACTATTTAGTAATAATTACTTAATTTTGAAAGCGCTATCTTAGACATACAGAATTCACTAACATTCACAAAAGTTTTATCAGAATTTTCCTATTTGATATTCCTCTTATCTATGTTTTCACTTGGTGACACTATCTTGAAAATTTTTTTTTATTACTTAATTTTCAAGATTTATTCACAGATTTATTCACAAATTTTTTCCCTAGCTTTTTAAACAAATTTTTTCCCTAGCTTTGTAAACGAATTTTTTAATCACTTAACTTTCAAGAATTATTCACTTATTACAAATTTTCGAAGAAAAGTAGTATTAAACTCGTCTCGCCGAAAATTCATATTTCTTTATATATATATATATATATATATATATATATATATATATATATATATATATATATATATATATATATATATATATATATTTCTTTATATATATATATATATATATATATATATATATATATATATATATATATATATATATATATATATATATATATATATATATATATATATATATATATATATATATATGTATATATATATATATATATATATATATATGTATATATATATATATATATATATATATATATATATATATATATATATAGTTATATATATATATATATATATATATATATATATATATATATATATATATATATATATATAGTTATATATATATATATATATATATATATATATATATATATATATATATATA
Source organism: Nemotelus pantherinus (assembly GCA_963978885.1). Lineage (NCBI taxonomy): Eukaryota > Metazoa > Arthropoda > Insecta > Diptera > Stratiomyidae > Nemotelus > Nemotelus pantherinus. Next base: position 139,492,157 of record OZ022263.1, read on the forward strand.
TATATGTATATATATATATATATATATATATATATATATATATATATATATATATATATATATATATGTATATATATATATATATATATATATATATATATATATATATATATATCAGCAAAATGATTAAGGGAAATAATCTCTGGAGTGGCCGATTCGATTGAGCTGAAACTTTCGGAGAACGTAGATGTATATAATAAATAGGTCCGTGATTCGCTAGAATTCAAATATTCTAAACTTTTTGGCGGCGGTGAGTGTTTTAGTGAATTTTGATGTACTTCCATATTTCCAAGCAGCGTGCGTTTTCGTTCAAAAAAAGTATTGGGAATGAAAACTTATTCTAATTCAAGCTTGCCTATGAAAAAAACTTGGAAATTTTGAGCCGTGTGTGGGTGCAGTGTGCCTAAAAATAGGCAAGGATTTTTTTTTAAATTTTGATTTGTCGTTACTTCTGACAAAAACATTGGATCATCGTGAAATTTGCAGAACTTATTTATGTTGACTAAAATTTAACGCACATGGATTTCCAAGTTAGTGCGGGTAAAGCTGTAGCTGCGACAGGCTCCTGAAAAAAAATCCTTCAAATCATTGACCCTCCTGAAATTTTTTTTAAATTTTGACAAGAAGTTCAGATCATTGATAAATTTTAACCTTGTCAAAGAGAAATTTTCAAAATTCCGATTTGCACAAGATCGGCAGCCAATCACCAAATTACCTCTATTTTCAGCACTCGGAAGTTCTGTTCACGAGAACTGACGACCGGATTATCCGCTCAAAATGAAATTTACAGGACATGTTGGAATTAGCTAGGACCAGGTCTGATAGAAGTGATTTTGAAATGCGGGCAACCCTGTGGCAGTGGTACCATCTTGAAAAATCAATGAGAAATTCACAACCAGAGATTTGAATCTATTCAGAAGAAATTCTTGCTATTCGCTCTTAGAGGTCTTTACTATCCAAGTGATTTTAGCAATTTACCGTCGTATGAATTTTGCCTTAGACTTTTAAACTTATTACCTCTTGCATCCAGAAGATTAATGTTATCTGCCTGCTTCAGTTTCGATGTCATTAGAGACGCTGTTAATGTCGACTATATACAGAAAAGATTTGTGCTTAATCAGCCCTTGAGAGTCACTAGATCCCGACGAATGCTAGTTGAATATAAGCATAGCACCGCATATGCTGATAATGAGCCAATTAACAGATGCTGCAAAATATTCAACAGTATGAGCCAACACTTTTCCCCCACGATATCCAAAGTGTCCTTTAAAAATAGAGTTACCAAGGCTCTCTTATCCTACCTTCCCTAGTCTACCGGCCTAGTATCTTCTTATGACTTAGGACTATTTTCATAATTGTTTAATTAGATAATTAATTAAATTCGTTTTTGCGTTTTGCGTATTTAATATTGTGACCTACATGTAAATTAGCTTTGTGTATTTATTTATCGAATGTTTATTTATTTATATTATATTTGTATTTTATACCTATTTTAAACCTGTTTTTTTTTCTTTAAATTTGTGTGGTTTGTTTTTATGTTTTATATTTATTTCATTTATATGTATTATTATTATACCTTGTTTGGTAAATAAATAAATAAATAAATAAATAAATAAAAAAAACATCTTTTTGGCCTATAACTTCCGATTCAGTCATCACCTTTAAAGAAATTCACACAATATTCGGTTCATACTTTGGATAACATTTGGTGAAAATTTGGCTGAAAAATTAGAATAGAGCTGCCAGCTATGGTGATTTTTGTCTCCTAAATCTTGCAAATTTACTCAGCAAAATATAGCTTTTTCCCTATCAATTTCGGTCCAGTCATGAAATCAAAATAAAATTCATGCAGTAAATAGACTCTAATATAAACCAAATGTCATAGGAATTTTGTACAAAAAACATGAAAGGGCTGCCAGCTATGACTATTTTTGTAATTTTTTGGAATTTCTTTACTGAGCGATTATGTCATTAGATTTGCAAATGGGAATGATCCTGCAATGAATATTAACAAAAAATATTGACGCTTTAAAAATTTGAAAAGTTTTGAGAGTAGTTACCCTAAAATTAGTTTCACCCGTATAATTTCCAGCGCAGTGATTCAATCGAAACGGAATTTAATGGTTGGGCTTAAATTAACGCGAAGCAGATTTGGTACATATTTTGCTTTGCTGCTGACACAGGGTAACCAGCTTTAGCCATTTTCGTAACTATTGCATCAACAGATGCTTCAAATTACATACTCATATGCAAAGCATTTTCAATAAAAATAAGAAACCAATTTTTAAATTTTGCGAGTTTTGAATATTTTTCGGATGGCAGCCTTAAACAACGTTTAACCGCTTAAACTTTCGATGAAATCCTCCGATGAGAACGAAATTCAAAGTATAAGTTGATTTAAGGGGGGAGTAGGGTTTTTACATGTATTTTTTTCGAGTTTATTTTTTATTGTAAAGGAATGAGTAACATCTTCAGAATGTTGTGTCTAATTTCAAGTCGATCAGAGCAAAATTGACGAAGCTATGACTATTTTTATACCTGCCGGATTTTATACCTACCTGACTCCAGCGCGCTATGTTACCAGGCAGCTGGTTCGATTTCTATAGAATACCTTAAAAGCTACCCCTATCTTTCTTTATAGGAATTTAAAAACGAGTGCAAACGTGTTAACTTTAGTCAATAATAACTTTATATTATATTATTTATAACTTTAGTCAATGTAGAGTATATAATTTAGTGTGGCAGTAAACGTTCTATCGAGCAAATGTACAAATCTACGCTACGAATGAACACTGTACCGTACAATGTACACAAACCTTATGCTCTACAATACGGAATGTGTACGTGGACACAACCCGTACGCATACAATATACACTAAACGTACCGTACGTTTAGTATACTTTTACGGTTCATTTATATGAAAAGGTACAACACTATGGAAATGAAAGCAATGAGTCAAAAATATTGAGTTTCACATAATCAATTCATTTCGGCTGCGGCATTATCACTATCATGTGTATTTCATGGCTGTGGTAAAGGCTCGGCGGAAAATTTTTTGTCTATGTAGATGATTTGGTTAATGAAAATTATGCTTTCAAGACAATGCATGCCAATGCTAGAATTTTCGGAAGAATATTTTGTATATTTGCATACTCACAAGTATTCACACGAGAGCATAATCACAGATTATGTACCTTGGGCCTAGTTGAGCACATAATGAAGTTCATATATCATATTCCCAACAATACTCAATGCGTATATATTCTGCATAAAAACCGAATAAACTTATCGTATCATTTAGTGTACTCAGGTGTTTCTTTAGTTCGAGCAGGAAAACTATTTTCGAAAGTAACGAGGATGCCGCGGCCAAAAAATTCAATTTTACATGATTTGTTTAGGCAAAATCATGACGGGGAAACAGTGTGTGAAAATGATAAATGTGAAGGTAAAGTGCTAAATAAACATAGTGGCGATCTCGAAAGACATTTGAAAATTGTGCATCCTTTGTTGTGTTCACGATATGTCCAACAAAAAATCGGAAATAAAGAGAATAGCTGTCAGTTGAAAACGAAATTTACGAGAGAAATAAACAAAGAGAACGTTGAACTGGCAATCGTTGAGCTATTTAAGAAAAATGGTTGTCCACTTTCAATGCTCAAGTTGGACCAAATATTGGTCCAACCTGTTTTTGATGCTGTAAACGTAAAGGCTAATGAGCACAACGTTAGTGAAAGAATTACTGCATATTGTTAAAAAATCAAAGCAGAAATAGTTGATGCAGTTGGTTTCACTGAAAATTGATGCAGCCACGAGACAAGATTTGAGTCTTTTAGGAATTAACGCGCAGTACGTAAAAACGGGATGATTGTCATTAAAACACTGGCAATACGAGAGCTAAAATCCGGTCATACTAGCGAATATTTAAAGTTCGTAATTTTACAAGTTCTCCAAGAGTATTCCATCGATATACAACAAGTATTGACGATCCCCACTGACAATGGAGCGAATATGGTGAAAACAGCTTCTGCAACTTCATAATGAATAAAAAGACAATAATTTGGAAACTATTAGATCCATTAGATTGCTTTCAACCTCGTTCTCCGTTGATTTTTTTTTATATATATTCAATAACCACCAAAGCTAATTTATGATTTAGTAGAGTTTGTGATTCCAGGATCTAGGAACTATTTCAGAAGTTTTCGAATAATGTGTTTGTCATTTTATGAACCAGACCGCTTCTATCGCAACAACCCAGTCGGTCCTCATAAGAATTTTGCGATCGGTCAATTTCGAACCATAATTGACTCAGTTCTCAACAGCGAACAGTATCAAATTGGTATTTTTGTGGCGGTTTTTCCCCGATTCAAGAGCTACCAGTTCTAAAACGGCACGTTTCAGATCGATGTACACTGGCGATTACTTATTTTAATCCATGCACTTAAGTTACTTCAACATGAGAGAAGAAGAAAACGACTGCACAATTACTTGCTTAAGAGCTCACACTTGCAAAGCAAAGAATACAACAACAAAAGTCCAGTTAGTTCGAATTCATTGCTAACTATCTGCTCAACACAATAGATAAATATTCACTTCGATGACCACTGAAGTTTCCTTCAGAGTTCGTATGCGAAACTTTTTTCAAAAGTCCAAGCAGCAATCGATTTGAAATAAATTCCAAATATCACAAAATATTTTTTTTTCACACAACGATATATCTATCTAATCCACACACATTTATTCCAGTTTCGTTTCCAGTGAATTATGTTTTTTTTAAATTACGAGTTTTTAATTTAATTTTTTTTTGTTCACTAAATTTCAATTAATATCTGTCATCGATTTCTCTATCGTGTTTCGCGCTATTGCTTTAGTTCCTCAGAACACTTCATGCCCTCTTTTTTTCAGATCAAAGAATTCAGTATAAACTTAAACTGGTTTAGAATTATCTCGATTTCAGTAAAATTAAGCTTCGGTCACCATTTATTAAACACTGGCCATAGAACGGATACCTCAGGGAAACTTCGACTGACTAGAAAATTAGCGGTTTTTCTTCTAAAATCTATTGATTGATCAACGCACTCTCAGGAACGAAGATCTAATGAAGTGTTTATAAACTTCTCTATTGATTCTGATAGTCAGTTTAAAATTCACACTATATTTCGCAGACCACTAATAAAACACTCTCAAATCCACTGTTTCTAACAATAAGAATTTATGCTTTTAAATAAATCTAATCAATCGTAACGCTCAAATCAAAATCCCCGAATAGAATGCCCAGTCAAGTCCGACTATCTTCTCCGCTTGCCGTCGTGGAAGAGACTCCCCGTGAGGTGTCCCTATTCGTCCTTACTTCCAATTCTAAATTTCTTGATTTCGCACCAAAATAGCAGAGAGAAATGTTTTTCTCTCTATGGCCGAGTGAATTATAAAAAGGGAATTAAAGAAAGAAATATTCTTCTTTCTATTCAAACGATACTCCTAGCAGTTTGTTGCACTTGCGTGGCGAAAAGGGTCGCCGCGTAGCAAGTGCTAGAACGTGCTTTGTATGGAAAAGAAATAAATCAAAAGACTTGTATTCTTTATGAAACAGACTGGTTGGTCGCCGATCGGGCTAGCGTTCCAATACAGACTGTGTTTTATTCTGTATTCTATTCTCCTATATATATGATACATTTTGCTGAATCGATCGGTGTATGGACTGGTTTTTGAATTCAAAAATATAAAAATTAATTAGTTAGTGCGCGTATTGTCCGCTTAGAGTAGATGTCGCGGTTGTCGATAGGTAGGGGCTATTTTGACATTTGTCAGTGTGACAATTAGTAATCGTGCACAACACCCTCTCCCTTTGGGGAAAAAAATTTTCTTTTCAGTAGTAAATGAAATTTTTTTTTGTTTTGAATCCATACACCTTTACAGTTTTTTGCAATTATCCTGATTCATAAGTTCATGTTGTTGCTTAAATATATATTCTTATAATTTTTTTTTGTTTTATTTGATTTTGCTTACTTAGATGTAACTTCGATACATATGTTTTTATTTTTTTTGTTTGAATATAATTCTAGTCTTGTAATAACTATATGCATTTTGTTTTGCATATTTTGTTTTTTGATTCTTGTTTTACATTAATACTGTACATGTTCAAATGTGTTTATCATTTTTTCAAATTAGTGGTGTATACAATTTTAATAGGTTATTGTGATATTTTTTACATTTTCCGTTTATTAATATATGAGTATTTACATTATCTCTTTCTATTATTTCATATGGTCCGTGATATGTGTTCTGCAACTTCTTTCTATTAATATTTCTGACTAAAACTAGATCTCCTACTTTGAATGTTGCTGGGTTTGTGTTACTATCTAATCTATTTTTTCTTTCCTTTTTCACTTTCTCAATTATGTTTTGAGCTAAACTAATGCTATTTCTAAGTCTAATTTTTAGTTCATTAACGAAATTGTCTATATTGTTAATCGGTTCATTTTTTTCTATAATGTCGTCGGGCAATTGGGGTAATCTGCCATATACTAATTCGTATGGAGAATATTCTGTATCAATGTGTGGACTCGTATTGTACGCGAAAGTGTAATACGGTATCCATTTGTCCCATTCATAATCATTAGCAAAATCAAGCAAATATTCGTTTAATACTCTGTGGTTACGTTCCACTGAGCCGAGTGTTTCATGATGATATGGTTTTTTTTTTTTTAATAATACCTTTATTAAACTGTTTCCTTCGTATAAGAAGCTTCAGTTAGTTTTAAAATCTTACATGCTAAAACAAGTGATGTGCACTCCTCACAGTTGAAGACGTGAACATTTTGGACCCAAGTTACTTTATTGACATAAAGTCACACAGCAAAGAGCAAAGCTATGATATGTGTTATAGAATTACAGTGTTCAATGTTTGAAAGAGTTTGAAAAGCAAAGAAATTGGCTACGCAGGCTGTATTTTCTACGTTAAAGATGGAAGGTCCAACGGGTCAGTTCTTTTCAATCGCTGAAATTTACGATGAGTTAGTATTTTTTTTGCCAGCTTGTTGGGATGATGAGCGAGGGCTGCAATATATTTTCCACTACGGTTCTTAATTTCTTCTGAAATCGTCTCGATTCGCAGGTCTTTATGGAGATTGGCGTTCCGGAAGTACCACGGGGCTCCGGTTATAGATCGAAGTATTTTTGATTGGGTCCTCTGGATGATGTTGATGTTTGAAGGGCGGGCTGCACCCCATATTTGTAAGCCATATGTCCAGATTGGCTTTAAGACAGACTTATAGACGAGCACTTTAGAGTCGAGAGAAAGTTTTGACCTGCTATTGAGCAACCATTTGAGGTTTATGAATTTGAGCTTCAGTTGTTGATTTTTAGCTTCAATGTGCCGTTTCCAGGTGAGCCTCCTATCAAGGTGCATTCCGAGATACTTTACTTCGTTACTTTGAGGTATAGGTACATTGTTTAAATATACTTGAGGGCAAGTCAGTTTTAACAATGTGAAAGTAACGTGTATGCATTTGGTTTCGTTCATTCTGATTCTCCATTTCGCTAGCCATTCTTCAAGAAGTGAGATGTGGCCTTGCAATGTACGGGATGCCGTAACTGGGTCTGAATCAGTGCATAGTATGGCAACGTCATCCGCAAAGGTAGCTGTCGTTGTTTTGTCGCATATTGGGAGATCAGATGTGAATATAGTGTAAAGTACCGGTCCCAAAACACTTCCTTGTGGTACACCAGCATGCACAAGATGTTTAGCGGTAGAATAGCTTTTGTATCTCACCTGGAATGTGCGGTTGGTCAGGTAGGAGGAGAGTATTTTGTGGAAGCTTTTTGGAAGCATTGATTCGATTTTGAAGATCAACCCTTCGTGCCAGACTTTATCGAAGGCTTGAGTTACATCTAAAAAGATTGCTGAGCAGTACTTATTGTCTTCGAATGCTATTTTAATGTCTGACGCGATTCGATGGACCTGTTGAATGGTGCTGTGATGTCTTCGAAACCCAAATTGCTGTTCTGGAATTATTTTTGCATCTTCTAGTATCGGTAGTAGCTTTTTCAACAGAACTTTCTCGAAAACTTTGGAGACGCATGACAAAAGACTAATAGGTCTGTATGACTTCACTTGAGAAGAGTCCTTACCAGGCTTAGGGATCATTATGATCTCACCTGTTTTCCAAACTTCAGGAAAATATCCGATTCGAAAGATAGCATTGAATAGATTAGAAAGCCAAGAGAATGCGATCGGCGGCATCTGTTTGAGCATAGCATTGGTGATGAGATCAATTCCCGGAGATTTTTTTGAGCATGTTTCCTGAATAATGATATCTTGCACTTCCTTAGCCGAAGTCTTGATTGGTTCTGAGTCCTGAGCGTTGACATTAGTTGGAAAGTCACATGTTGCCGTGGTGAAAGGTGTGAAAACCTGTTCTAGGTGAACTACGAAGGCGGTGGCTTTCTCTGCGTCACTTTTGGCCCATTGCCCGTTGACAGTTCTTAGTGGGGCTTCCCTGATGGTAGGTTTGTTGATTTTTTTGACTGCTTTCCACAATGAATAGTCGGCATTTTTAGTGGGACTGAGGCTCTCTAAAAATGAATGGAACTTTAACTCGTTGTCTTTCGCAAGTGCCAGTCTGAGCTCACTAGAAGCTTTGTTGAGTAGTGTTTTAGTTTGGGGAGACCGGTGCAGCTGCCAATTCCTTCGTGCGAGTCTTTTTTTCTGTACTAAGATTTTTATTGATGAGGAGTATGTTGTTTTCCGAGTTGAGGGATTTAGTTCCATTTTAGGTGTCGCGGTGTCAAATGCCTCCAAGACATGCTCGTTGAAAAGGATAACAGCGGAATTGACATCATCCGGTGATTTGAGAGATGCACTAAGAGATGTTGAGCTGGTGAGGTGTCGTCTGAATGCACTCCAGTTGGTTTTTTGTGAATATCTACGCTTACAGCAAGCGAAGTGGGGTGACATATCCAGAGTAATGATGACAGGAGAATGATCTGAGGACAAATCAAAAACTACTTCTGATTTTGCGGAGTTTGGAGGTATTCCCTTCGAGACTGCGAAGTCTATGAGGTCCGGAATTTTGTTGATATCAGACGGCCAGTATGTTGGCTGGTTGAGATATGACTCAAACCATAGTTTTGTAATGCATCGAAGAGTGCTTTGCCCCTAGGTGTTATGAGACGAGATCCCCAAAACGTGTGTTTCGCGTTGAAGTCGCCAGCCACGATGAATTTGGTTCCCAGCAATGAGAAGAAGCTTTCGAATACTGCCTTTGAAATGTTGTGCCTCGGTGGACAGTAGATGGACGAAATTACAATCTCGCTCGACTGCTCACGTAGGCAAATGGATGTCGCTTGCATGTAATTTTCGCTGAGTTCTTCCAAAGGATGATGGAACAGATGTTTTTTAATAAGTATTGCAGACCCGCCTCTAGCCTTACCATCTGGGTGTTTGGTATCGTAGAAGATGTAGCCTGGGATGTCGAATTTATTATTTTTTTCTGTGAGGTGCGTTTCCGATAAGAGGAACACATCAATGTCGTGGGTTGATATAAAGCAGGTTATTTCCGCTTTATGCTGGACAATGCCATTCGCGTTCCAATGGGCGATCTTGAATGAGTTCATTTGCTGTTAATGAGAAATTGGAGCAACATGTTTTGATTTTTAAGTAATTCTTGCATCATGTTACTCATCGTCGTCATGAATCGATTCATGTTGTCTGAGAGCGTTGACAAAATCGAAGAGAGTTCGTTGTTGGAGCTGCTTTGAGCAGTGGTTTCAGCAGAGCAATGTGCGTTTTGTTTGATTGCGTCGGAATATTTGATACCAGGAGTTACAAGTGATGAAGGTGCAAAAGTCTCCGGCATGAGGACTGGTCTTAGCTGCAATATTTAGAGCCTGTTGAGCGTGGTTCTGAGGCGAAAAAAACTTTACTTTCAGAGATTGGAATACTGGGCAACCTCTGTAGTTTGCAGTATGGTTGTTACCACAATTGCTACATTTTTTAATTGCAGGATCTAGTTTACTCTTGTCACAGGACTTGGTAGCGTGAAACTCGCCACATATAACACACACGCTAGAGAGTGAACAATAGGTTTTGGTGTGGCCATATTCTTGACAATTTGCACATTGCACGGGGCCTTTACGTTTGATCGGCTCTTCGACGGTGATTCTGCGGTGCATAATATATCGCAGGCTATAAATTTTGTGAGTTTCACCTCTTTTGGGCTTGCTGGCTTCGGGCTCTAGTTCCACTTTGAACAGTGGCTGGGGCTGTTTGAATTTATTAAATATATTTGTGATAGATTTAACGGCAAAACCGAGGCTTTCGAGCTCCTGCTTTAACTCATCAACATCAATATCAGGTTCTATGCCTTTAATTACCACCGACAACCCTTTGCAACTTTTTAGTTGGTAAGTATAATATTGACGACGCTGTGAATCAAACTCTTTTGTAACCTTCCTGAAGTTTTCTTCAGAAGAAACTTGTATTTTGGTCTCATAAACGTGACCACGTTTTAGCGGTGTGACATGAAAGTTGTTTTTACCAGCAATTGATACCAACATGTTGACTAAGCTATTGCTTGTTTTTTCTCTCAGGTATATTGGCGGAGGCTTAATTTGCTTTGGCAGCGAAGCAATTTCGGAGTCGTTTTCGGTTGCAAGCAGTTGGTAGTAGTTCCTACTGGTAGAAGCTTGCTGATCATCGGGCTTAGAAGTTTTCTTCTCGTTTCCAATTTGAGACGAGTGGGGACTTCGTCGTCTTTTGACAATGTTGAAGTATCGGTCCAAACCCTTTTTCTTGTCCGCATTTGGAGGCCTCGCATCTACGTTAGCATTAGATGCTCCATTTTCATTAGATGTGTTCCCAACCATGTCATCCAGCTGCTTACGAGACGAGATAGCTCCGTTTGTTTTTTGTTGGATGCTCTGTAGGTAGCTGCCTTGGATTGAGTGGATATCAATTTGTTCTAAGCTTCTGTACTGTCTCTGATTTTTTGTAGACATATCAAAGACAGTAATTAGAATGGATCATGCCTCGGATGTGGAATGTGTTAGCCAAGCACAAGTGTCCCAAGCTGGCGGCTAGGTGGCGCTGCGTGCAATTATTCCACGTGATACAATTATTTTGATTTCAACTTTAGAATTTTAATTGTGTATTATTTTGGAATTTGAATTGAGAATTTTATTTATGTAATTGAAATTTATTTTAGAATTTTTAAAATCCGAACAACACTTAACAAAAACTGAAGCGGCGCTGATGGGGGACGAACCGACAGCTTTTGTATCAGAGAGCCGAGTACGTACCCACTGCGCTATTGTGGGTGTTGAAGGTTAGAACAGCAGAAAAGTATAACAATGTCAGGTTGACGCGCACTTAGTTTACTGAAAAAAAAAATAACCGTACTTCTTGAGTTTCTTTGTTCGATGATGCACTTTCACAGCTTGAAAGAAGGAAACAAAGTGTGTTAGGAGGTCAGATCGTGAACAAGATAAGCGATGTACAACAAAACAGCCAAGTCGACCTTTCGGAGCTGTTATGCTGACGACACGATAGACACGGCGTTACGCGGCTTACGACGGCCTTCCCTTTGGGGGATTCCCGAAAACGAAGATTTACTTTTTCGATCAAGATTTTGAACTGTAGATTAAATGATTCGATATTGAGGAATGGTATCAAACGATGCCGAGAGAAGTAATCACAAAGTTGAACACTTTTGATATGTTGATTTGCACTTTAGAACCTTGTTTTTAACTAAATTTCCACGCAGAGATTTCCGCACCAGTCATTCCGTTTGACGTTCAAAATGACGTTGATGATATGGTGCTGAGAAAATTTGTTGAATTTTTAATAAATTGCAAATGTTTCCCATTAGCTCATTGGCGAATTCAGTTCCATTATCTGATTTTAAAATTTTGAAAATACCATGCTTCAATATTAGTTGTTCTACTAGTGTTTTGGCGATAGTTTTAGCATCTTTTGTTTCAATTGGGTGTGCAATAACGTATTTTGACAATTCGCATTGCATTGTGAGAATGTATCGATAACCGTTGGATATTCTTAATGGTCCTACTGTGTCTATAGCAATTGTTTCGAATGTGTTCTTTGGTGTGTCTGTTATTGTTTGTTTCTCTTTTATATGTTGTGTTTGTTTATTTTTCGCACAAGTTTCACAGTTTTTAATAAATGTCTTTGTCATCTTATTCATGTCTTTCCATATATATTTTTGCTTTAGTTTTAGTAAAGTTTTTCTGACACCTAAGTGTCCTCCTATCGGTGTTGTATGGTAGTTTATAAATCGAAATCATAATCGCATAAATCTAGTCTTATGCGTGTCATCTTTGATGATGGGTTTCTGTGAGTAAATAGTGATATAAGTGGCCTGTGGTCTGTAACGACTGTAAATTTATTTCCGAATAAATAGGGTCTAAAGAAATTTATCGCCCAATGGATTGCCAATAGTTCCTTTTCGATTATCGGTTTGTTTAATTCATGTTTGATTAGGGTTTTACTTGCGTATGAAATGGGTAAGTCATGTCCTATTTTGCCTTGTGAGAGTACTGCACCTAATGCATAGTCTGATGCATCGGTTGTGACAATAAATGGCTTATTGAAATCTGGATATTGTAATATTGGTGCATTCATCAGTTTATACTTCAGTACTTCGAATGTTGATTGACATTTTTCTGTCCATATGAACTTTGTATTCTTTTTCAGTAAATCGTTTAGGCATTTTGTTAGTTTGGCGAAGTCTGGTATAAATCGTCGATAATAATTAGCAAATGCGACGAATCTTCGAACTTCGTCTGCATTTGTAGGTATCGGGTAGTTTTTAATTGTTTTGAATTTTCCAGGGTCTGTTCGGACTCCGTCTTTTGTTATTAAATGTCCCAAGTACACTACTTCACTTCTCAAAAAATTGCATTTCTCCGGGCTCAGTTTTAGGTTGTACTTTTCTAGGCTATCAAATATTTTCATTAAATTGGTATTGTGATGGGCGAGGCTGCAACCAAAGACGATTATGTCATCGACATATAAGAATGCTGCTGAGTCTAATCCACTTAGGGCTACTGTTAGCATGCGTTGGAAGCTGTTTGATGAAATTGTTAGACCGAAAGGTAATCGATTGAACTGATAATGCCCTTTGTTTGTTGAAAACGCTGTTATTGGTCTTGATTCCTCTGTCAGCTCGATTTGGTGAAAGGAACTTGTCATGTCCAGGGTGGAAAAGTATTTTGCTCTTCCTAGCCTGTCTAAAACATCTTCTAGCCTTGTGAGCGGGAACTTGTCATTAACAATTTTTTGTTGAGTGCTCTAAAATCTACAATTAATCTCCATTTTGTTGGGCCTGACTCACTTTTCTTTGGTGTTAAAAGTAGTGGTGAGTTATATGGACTGGTAGAGTTTTCGATGATGTTATCATCTAGCAATTGATTTACTTGTCGATTGATTTCATCAATATGTGTATGGGGAAGTCTATAGTTCTTGATATACGTTGGTGTATTATCCGTGACTTGTATATCTTGTTTATAGAAGTTATTTGCAGTAAGAGTATCGTGTTCTAGGTGAAAAATATGTTGATAGTTTTGGATAATTTCTAATATTGATTCTTGGTCTTTTGGGTTCAAGTGTTTTAGTTTAATATATTTTAATAATTCTTGAAATCTTTGCTTTCCTTCGTTGTTTTTATTTACTGAAACACTATTTTTATTTATTTTGTATTTAGTTAATGGTTCTGTTTCTACTTTAAATCTTTGAATTACCATGTCTTCTTCGTTCGTGTTTAGTAGCTTTATATGTTTAATGCCTTCTGCTGGTATTATTGTGCTGCCTATGTAGACTCCTGGTGTTATTTCTTTGTTAGTTACTACACTGTCTTCTTCGATGGTAAAGTCGACTGGGCAAATGTATTCGCACCGTGCGGATATCGTTAATTTATGTATTTCGCAATTTGTACTGATCGGTATAGTATACTCTTTATTGTCGACATTAATCGTTATCGTATAAGTTTCGTAATCAATTTTTGCTAGTTTTTGTACAAGGAAGTCTCTTCCTAGTATTCCGTCTATAAGGATGGGAAAATCAGGTTCTACTATTTGGAAAGGGTAATGAATGTGTTTTTCACCAATGTTCAAGTCTAAATTAGCGGTGCCTAATGAATATATCTCCTGGTTTGTTATGCCAGAGAATTTGCATCGTTTATCTTCTTCTATTTTTTCATGCTCTGAAATTGCACTTATTTTGCATATTGATATATCAGCTCCTGTATCTATCAATAGCTTCAAATTTTTCCTTGATTTCTCACAATATAACGTAACGTAATTTTTTAATTGTGTATTTAGTAGGTATATTTTTTCTTCCTGTATCCCGGGGTCAACTTTTATTCTTCGTTGCTGCTGGCCTCCGGGCCTATTGAGTTTCCCTGTACTATATTCATTCTGTTTTGTCTGTTACTTTCATAGTTTCTGTTTGTTCCTCTGTTGTTCCTATTATTTGTGTTATGGTTCTGATATGTATTTCTATTTACTTCATGATATCTGTTGTGATTATTTCTATGGTTTACTTCCTCATATTTGGGGTTGTAACCATTTCTAAAGTTGTTTCTGTAATTGTTGTTTTGGTTTGTTACATTATTTCTTGCGTTAAAGTTACTTCTGTTGTTTGTGTTGTTATTTCTGTTATTATTAATATAATTTTGGTTATAATTATTATTTCTATATGTGTTGTAATTGTTCGGTTTGTTTCTATTATTGTAATTCAACTGTTGACTTATATTATTTCTTCGATTTATGAACATAATGTTTTCTGTAACATTATTACTTGATTCGAATTCAGTTGCTATCTGGATCGCTTCTACGAACGTTTTTGGCTGTGCAGCAAAAATAGTAGGTTTAAGGGTTTCGCTTAACCCATTCTTAAAAATAGTTAGTGCGTATGAGTCATTTGACTTCTGTATTGCACTTTTCTCTGCTTGAGACGGATTCTGACCCAAGCTACTAATTTGAATCTCACTTAATTCGTTAATGAGCTCTGATAATTTTTCACCAAATTTTTCAACTGTTCCGCGTTGAGTTAATTGTGCTAATTGGGTATGAATGTGTTGTTGACTTTTTTTGCTTTTATATCTATTTCTGAGGCTTTTTTTCTAATTCTTCATAGTTTTTAATGTCTAATGTTATGAGTTGTGTTTTAACTACTGTTCCTAATTTCACATTCTTAGTAAAGTTTAATAAATTATTTTTCTCGTCTTCGTTAAGACTTTGATTGAGTAAATTTATTATTGTTAAGAATGCTTCCAGTTTTTTTGGGTTTCCATTAAAAACTGGTATTGCTTTTAAAGCTAGCTCAATATTAAAGTTACTCATTTTGTTTTCTATTGACTCTTCTAATTTCTCTAATAATAGCTCCTTTGCTTCTTGGTATTTCTGCTGTAATATTTCTAATAACTCCTGACTACTTTCTGTCTTAAGTGCTTCTTCCTGAATTTTCTCTATAGTTTCTAATTTTTCTTGTATGTATTCTCTCTTATAAGTTCTGTTTGGGGTTTTTTTTAGATTGCCTACTATTTTTGAAAGGAAGTTTGTGTTTGTGTGCAAATCGAATGGATTCTTCAAAATGCATTTCAATACTTCAAAATGTACTTTTCGAATCGGCCGTCAAGATTTTTGGGGAAACCAACCTTGATCATGTTCGATTCCAGCAAGACAACGCACCCTGCTACAAGTCTCGTGTTGCGATGAGCTGTTTCCGTGAGCATGGTGTTGATTTGTTAGAATGGGCTCCTCAGTCTCCAGATTTTAACCCGATCGAGCATTAATGGAGCACTCTGAAAAGAAGGATCCATGACCGACCCATAACTTCCAAAGCAAGTTTAATTTGGGCTTTGAAAGAAGAGTGGGAATCAATTGCTTCGGAAGAATGCAAACACCTAATTTCTACTATGCCACAAAGAATCGCTGCAGTTATTAAAGCCAAAGGAGGTCCAACAAAATATTGACTTATTTTAATAAAACAATATGAATACTAATTATATTTGACATTTTCTTTCAACCAATATCAAAGCACTTTGATTTTTGTTACTTTTCTAGGGTGGGCTCAAACTTTTGGCCAAGGCTGTATATATATATATATATATATATATATATATATATATATATATATATATATATATATATATATATATATATAAATATATATATATATATATATATATATATATATATATATATATATATATATATATATATATATATAAGGACATATGAATTTTCGGCGAAACGAGATTAATACTATTGTTCTTCGAACATTAGTAAAAACTCTAGCGCACCTGAACCGCTAGAAAACTAATTTTCGTAGAAATTGTCTTTGAGTGTCAAAAAAGTGTGGAAAGACGTAATACACTGTTTTGTAGAATCATATCAACCATTCCTTATCCAAAGCAACAAAACTCAACTATAACACAAATGATGAAAATGTTCAGTGCTGGTAACACTTTCCGAACGAAGCAGCAATAAGTTTACCATAACAACCTCATACTTAAATCAACTTATCCTTTGAATTTCATTCTCATCGCAGGATTTCATCGAAAGTTTCAGCGGTTAAACGTTGTTTGAGGCTGCATCCGAAAAATGTTCAAAACTCGGAAAATTTAAAAATTGATTCCTTATTTTTATTGCATATGCTTTGCATATGAAAACGTAATTTGAAGCATCTGTTGGTGCAATATTTACGGAAATGGCACATAGCTGGTTAGCCTGTGTCAGCAGCGAAACAAAATACATTCCAAATCTGCTTCACGTTAAGCTAAACCCAACCAGCATATTTCGTTTCGATTGAATCACTGCGCTGGAAGGTATACGGGTGAAAAGAATTTGAGGGCTACCACCCTCAAAATTTTTCAAATTTTTAAAACGTTAATATTTGCTCTTAATTTTCATTGCAGGGTCATTTTTAATTGGAAATCTAATGACATAATCGCTCAGTAAAGAAATTCCACAAAATTACAAAAATGGTCATAGCTGGCAGTCCTTTCATGATTTTTGTACGAAATTCCTACGACATTTACTTCACATTAAGGTCCATTTACTGCATGAACTTCGTTTTGATTTCTGCGCTGGACCGGAAGTTATAGGGAAAAAAGCTTTATTTTGCTGAGCAAATTTGCAAGATTTATGAGACAAAAATCACCACAGCTGCCAGCCCTTTCCTAATTTTTCATTCAAATTTTCATTAAATGTTACATAGAGTAACATCCAAGTACTGTGTAAATTTTGTTAAAATCTGATAGCTGATTCGGAAGTTATAGTTTTTTGATTTCATGACTGGACCGGAAGTTATAGGGGAAAAAGCTTTATTTTGCTGAGCAAATTTGCAAGATTTATGAGACAAAAATCACCACAGCTGCCAGCCTATACTAATTTTACAACCAAATTTTCACCCAATGTTACATAGAGTAACATCCAAGTATTCTGTAAATTTTGTTAAAATCTGATGGCTGAATCGGAAGTTATAGGCCAAAAAGATGTTTTTTTTTTCTCAGTTGTTTTTCAAGATGGTACCACTGCCACAGGGTTGCCCGTATTTACCAATCACTTCTATCAGACCTGGTTCTAGCTAATACCAATATGTCCTGTATATTTCATTATGATCGGATTATCCGGTCGTCAGTTCTCGTGAACAGAACTTTCGAGTGCTGAAAATGGAGGTAATTTGGTGATGGGTTGCCGTTCTTATGCAAATCGGAATTTTGAAAATTTTATCTTAAGATGAAGGACAAAAGATAAAATTTATCAAAGATTGGAAATTTTTGTCAAAAATCAAAAATTTTTCAGGAAGGTCAATGATTTGAAGGACTTTTTTTCAGCAGCCTACCACAGCTACAGGGTTACCCGCTTTATGCTGAAAATCTATATATGCCAAATTTTAGTCAACAGCAATACGCCCTGTTATTTTCACGATGTTCCATTGTTTTTCTTACAAGTAATGACAAATAAAAATTTGACAAAAATTCGTTGCCTACTTTTAGGCACCCTGCACCCACACACGGCTCAAAATTTCCAATTCTTTATCATAGACAAGCTAAGAACATAATTAGTTTCACAGTTGGTACCACACTCTGTGGTTCGTACGCTTCACCAATTCGTCGTCGCACAAAGACCGCATCCAGTATTCCAAAAATCTGCAATAAGTGCAAAAAAACATATCCTTGAAAATAGCCCATTACATAAAATGCATCTAACCTTGAGCTTATTAGATGCTTTCAGATAAAAACAAACAACATTTTGAGAACTTACTTTAACATTACATTCGCCTGACCAGATAATATTCGACCAATCTTCTTCGGTGAGATGTTGATGCCTCCGAGCCCAGTCTAGTCGAATTTTCTGATTTTTTGTGACAGCCACGGCTTCTTTCTCGCCTTACAGCCTCTCAGCTCTTTTTCGCACAGGCGTCTCCGTACTGTTCTGGATGACAAATTTTTCCAAAACTCGTCGGACAGCTCAGCAGCTAACTTGGCAGATGTTTTTTTCCGATCTCTCAAAGATGCACGTACCATCAAACGGTCCTCCTTTACGGTTGTTATTCTCTTTCGACCGCTCCTTGTTAAATCCTTATGCGCACCGGTTTGCTCAAATCGTCGAATAGTCGAGCGAACCGCTCCGCGCGAACCGCTCCGCGCGAACATCCAAGGCGTACGGCAATTTTTCTCGAACTGAACCCTTCTGCATGTAGCA
Organism: Nemotelus pantherinus; assembly: GCA_963978885.1. NCBI lineage: Eukaryota > Metazoa > Arthropoda > Insecta > Diptera > Stratiomyidae > Nemotelus > Nemotelus pantherinus. Next base: position 139,510,881 of record OZ022263.1, read on the forward strand.
ATTGAATTTGTGCACGCATATCTGAACTTACCTCCTTTGTTTTGGACATTTTCGAGAACAAAGAATTTTAACTCACTAAATGAATCACTGTTGATTGTTTAAACAGCGTACGCAAACTGTAACAGATCAACAAACTGCAAAGGCTTATGTAGGAAAATTTCGGAATTTTCCAATATTACCCATCCCGTGTCCGGGTTTTTCAAGAAACTTTCTAAAATCATTTTATTGCAGTTAACAAGTAGCCTCGCTGATGAGGAACAACCGATGAATAACGAGCATTTAAGTATTTTTCATCTACAGCCGAAATATAGGGTGGGCTCAAACTTTGGGCCAAGGCTGTATATATATATATATATATATATATATATATATATATATATATATATATATATATATATATATATATATATATATATATATATATATATATATATATATATATATATATATATATCAGCAAAATGATTAAGCGAGATAATCTCTGGAGAGCTGAAATTTTCGGAGAACGTAGATGCATATAGTAGGTAGGTCCATGATTTTCTCAAATTCAGATATCCTAAACCTTTTGGCGGCGGCGAGCGTTTTAGTGAATTTTGAGGAACTCCTATATTTCCAAGCAGTGTAAACTTTTGTTCAAGAAAAGTATTGGGAATGAACACTAATTATGTTCTTAGCTTGTCTATGATAAAGAATTGGAAATTTTGAGCCGTGTGTGGGTGCAGGGTGCCTAAAAGTAGGCAATGAATTTTTTTCAAATTTTGATTTGTCATTACTTGTAAGAAAAACAATGGAACATCGTGAAAATTACAGGGCGTATTGCTGTTGACTAAAATTTGGCATATATAGATTTTCAGCATAAAGCGGGTAACCCTGCAGCTGTGGTAGGCTGCTGAAAAAAAGTCCTTCAAATCATTGACCTTCCTGAAAAATTTTTGATTTTTGGCAAAAATTTCCAATCTTTGATAAATTTTATCTTTTGTCCTTCATCTTAAGATAAAATTTTCAAAATTCCGATTTGCATAAGAACGGCAACCCATCACCAAATTACCTCCATTTTCAGCACTCGAAAGTTCTGTTCACGAGAACTGACGACCGGATAATCCGATCATAATGAAATTTACAGGACATATTGGTATTAGCTAGAACCAGGTCTGATAGAAGTGATTGGTAAATACGGGCAACCCTGTGGCAGTGGTACCATCTTGAAAAACAACTGAGAAAAAAAAACATCTTTTTGGCCTATAACTTCCGATTCAGCCATCAGATTTTAACAAAATTTACAGAATACTTGGATGTTACTCTATGTAACATTGGGTGAAAATTTGGTTGTAAAATTAGTATAGGCTGGCAGCTGTGGTGATTTTTGTCTCATAAATCTTGCAAATTTGCTCAGCAAAATAAAGCTTTTTCCCCTATAACTTCCGGTCCAGTCATGAAATCAAAAAACTATAACTTCCGAATCAGCTATCAGATTTTAACAAAATTTACACAGTACTTGGATGTTACTCTATGTAACATTTAATGAAAATTTGAATGAAAAATTAGGAAAGGGCTGGCAGCTGTGGTGATTTTTGTCTCATAAATCTTGCAAATTTGCTCAGCAAAATAAAGCTTTTTTCCCTATAACTTCCGGTCCAGCGCAGAAATCAAAACGAAGTTCATGCAGTAAATGGACCTTAATGTGAAGTAAATGTCGTAGGAATTTCGTACAAAAATCATGAAAGGACTGCCAGCTATGACCATTTTTGTAGTTTTGTGGAATTTCTTTACTGAGCGATTATGTCATTAGATTTCCAATTAAAAATGACCCTGCAATGAAAATTAAGACCAAATATTAACGTTTTAAAAATTTGAAAAATTTTGAGGGTGGTAGCCCTCAAATTCTTTTCACCCGTATACCTTCCAGCGCAGTGATTCAATCGAAACGAAATATGCTGGTTGGGTTTAGCTTAACGTGAAGCAGATTTGGAATGTATTTTGTTTCGCTGCTGACACAGGCTAACCAGCTATGTGCCATTTCCGTAAATATTGCACCAACAGATGCTTCAAATTACGTTTTCATATGCAAAGCATATGCAATAAAAATAAGGAATCAATTTTTAAATTTTCCGAGTTTTGAACATTTTTCGGATGCAGCCTCAAACAACGTTTAACCGCTGAAACTTTCGATGAAATCCTGCGATGAGAATGAAATTCAAAGGATAAGTTGATTTAAGTATGAGGTTGTTATGGTAAACTTATTGCTGCTTCGTTCGGAAAGTGTTACCAGCACTGAACATTTTCATCATTTGTGTTATAGTTGAGTTTTGTTGCTTTGGATAAGGAATGGTTGATGGTTGACAAAACAGTGTATTACGTCTTTCCACACTTTTTTGTCACTCAAAGACAATTTCTACGAAAATTAGTTTTCTAGCGGTTCAGGTGCGCTAGAGTTTTTACTAATGTTCGAAGAACAATAGTATTAATCTCGTTTCGCCGAAAATTCATATGTCCTTATATATATATATGTATATATATATATATATATATATATATATATATATATATATATATATATATATATATATATATATATATATATATAGCCTTGGCCAAAAGTTTGAGCCCACCCTAGAAAAGTAACAAAAATCAAAGTGCTTTGATATTGGTTGAAAGAAAATGTCAAATATAATTAGTATTCATATTGTTTTATTAAAATAAGTCAATATTTTGTTGGACCTCCTTTGGCTTTAATAACTGCAGCGATTCTTTGTGGCATAGTAGAAATTAGGTGTTTGCATTCTTCCGAAGCAATTGATTCCCACTCTTCTTTCAAAGCCCAAATTAAACTTGCTTTGGAAGTTATGGGTCGGTCATGGATCCTTCTTTTCAGAGTGCGCCATTAATGCTCCATCGGGTTAAAATCTGGAGACTGAGGAGCCCATTCTAACAAATCAACACCATGCTCACGGAAACAGCTCATCGCAACACGAGACTTGTAGCAGGGTGCGTTGTCTTGCTGGAATCGAACATGATCAAGGTTGGTTTCCCCAAAAATCTTGACGGCCGATTCGAAAAGTACATTTTGAAGTATTGAAATGCATTTTGAAGAATCCATTCGATTTGCACACAAACAAAAACTTCCAACTCCGCTTGAAGCCATGCAACCTCAAACCATTATGCTGCCTCCTCCGTGTTTCACAGTTGGTACCACACACTGTGGTTCGTACGCTTCACCAATTCGTCGTCGCACAAAGCCCGCATCCAGTATTCCAAAAATCTGCAATAAGTGCAAAAAAACATATCCTTGAAAATAGCCCATTACACAAAATGCATCTAACCTTGAGCTTATTAGATGCTTTCAGATAAAAACAAACAACATTTTGAGAACTTACTTTAACATTACATTCGCCTGACCAGATAATATTCGACCAATCTTCTTCGGTGAGATGTTGATGCCTCCGAGCCCAGTCTAGTCGAATTTTCTGATTTTTTATGACAGCCACGGCTTCTTTCTCGCCTTACAGCCTCTCAGCTCTTTTTCGCACAGGCGTCTCCGTACTGTTCTGGATGACAAATTTTTCCCAAACTCGTCGGACAGCTCAGCAGCTAACTTGGCAGATGTTTTTTCCCGATCTCTCAAAGATGCACGTACCATCAAACGGTCCTCCTCTACGGTTGTTATTCTCTTTCGACCGATCCTTGTTAAATCCTTATGCGCACCGGTTTGCTCAAATCGTCGAATAGTCGAGCGAGTCGCTCCGCGCGAACCGCTCCGCGCGAACATCCAAGGCGTACGGCAATTTTTCTCGAACTGAACCCTTCTGCATGTAGCAATTGAATTTGTGCACGCATATCTGAACTTACCTCCTTTGTTTTGGACATTTTCGAGAACAAAGAATTTTAACTCACTAAATGAATCACTGTTGATTGTTTAAACAGCGTACGCAAACTGTAACAGATCAACAAACTGCAAAGGCTTATGTAGGAAAATTTCGGAATTTTCCAATATTACCCATCCCGTGTCCGGGTTTTTCAAGAAACTTTCTAAAATCATTTTATTGCAGTTAAAAAGTAGCCTCGCTGATGAGGAACAACCGATAAATAACGAGCATTTAAGTATTTTTAATCTACAGCTGAAAAATAGGGTGGGCTCAAACTTTTGGCCAAGGCTGTATATATATATTTATATGTATATATATATATATATATATATATATATATATATATATATATATATATATATATATATATATATATATATATATATATATAAATATATATATACAGCCTTGGCCAAAAGTTTGAGCCCACCCTATTTTTCAGCTGTAGATTAAAAATACTTAAATGCTCGTTATTTATCGGTTGTTCCTCATCAGCGAGGCTACTTTTTAACTGCAATAAAATGATTTTAGAAAGTTTCTTGAAAAACCCGGACACGGGATGGGTAATATTGGAAAATTCCGAAATTTTCCTACATAAGCCTTTGCAGTTTGTTGATCTGTTACAGTTTGCGTACGCTGTTTAAACAATCAACAGTGATTCATTTAGTGAGTTAAAATTCTTTGTTCTCGAAAATGTCCAAAACAAAGGAGGTAAGTTCAGATATGCGTGCACAAATTCAATTGCTACATGCAGAAGGGTTCAGTTCGAGAAAAATTGCCGTACGCCTTGGATGTTCGCGCGGAGCGGTTCGCTCGACTATTCGACGATTTGAGCAAACCGGTGCGCATAAGGATTTAACAAGGAGCGGTCGAAAGAGAATAACAACCGTAGAGGAGGACCGTTTGATGGTACGTGCATCTTTGAGAGATCGGGAAAAAACATCTGCCAAGTTAGCTGCTGAGCTGTCCGACGAGTTTGGGAAAAATTTGTCATCCAGAACAGTACGGAGACGCCTGTGCGAAAAAGAGCTGAGAGGCTGTAAGGCGAGAAAGAAGCCGTGGCTGTCACAAAAAATCAGAAAATTCGACTAGACTGGGCTCGGAGGCATCAACATCTCACCGAAGAAGATTGGTCGAATATTATCTGGTCAGGCGAATGTAATGTTAAAGTAAGTTCTCAAAATGTTGTTTGTTTTTATCTGAAAGCATCTAATAAGCTCAAGGTTAGATGCATTTTGTGTAATGGGCTATTTTCAAGGATATGTTTTTTTGCACTTATTGCAGATTTTTGGAATACTGGATGCGGGCTTTGTGCGACGACGAATTGGTGAAGCGTACGAACCACAGTGTGTGGTACCAACTGTGAAACACGGAGGAGGCAGCATAATGGTTTGAGGTTGCATGGCTTCAAGCGGAGTTGGAAGTTTGTGTTTGTGTGCAAATCGAATGGATTCTTCAAAATGCATTTCAATACTTCAAAATGTACTTTTCGAATCGGCCGTCAAGATTTTTGGGGAAACCAACCTTGATCATGTTCGATTCCAGCAAGACAACGCACCCTGCTACAAGTCTCGTGTTGCGATGAGCTGTTTCCGTGAGCATGGTGTTGATTTGTTAGAATGGGCTCCTCAGTCTCCAGATTTTAACCCGATGGAGCATTAATGGCGCACTCTGAAAAGAAGGATCCATGACCGACCCATAACTTCCAAAGCAAGTTTAATTTGGGCTTTGAAAGAAGAGTGGGAATCAATTGCTTCGGAAGAATGCAAACACCTAATTTCTACTATGCCACAAAGAATCGCTGCAGTTATTAAAGCCAAAGGAGGTCCAACAAAATATTGACTTATTTTAATAAAACAATACTAATTATATTTGACATTTTCTTTCAACCAATATCAAAGCACTTTGATTTTTGTTACTTTTCTAGGGTGGGCTCAAACTTTTGGCCAAGGCTATATATATATATATATATATATATATATATATATATATATATATATATATATATATATATATATATATATATATATATATATATATATATATAAGGACATATGAATTTTCGGCGAAACGAGATTAATACTATTGTTCTTCGAACATTAGTAAAAACTCTAGCGCACCTGAACCGCTAGAAAACTAATTTTCGTAGAAATTGTCTTTGAGTGACAAAAAAGTGTGGAAAGACGTAATACACTGTTTTGTAGAATCATATCAACCATTCCTTATCCAAAGCAACAAAACTCAACTATAACACAAATGATGAAAATGTTCAGTGCTGGTAACACTTTCCGAACGAAGCAGCAATAAGTTTACCATAACAACCTCATACTTAAATCAACTTATCCTTTGAATTTCATTCTCATCGCAGGATTTCATCGAAAGTTTCAGTGGTTAAACGTTGTTTGAGGCTGCATCCGAAAAATGTTCAAAACTCGGAAAATTTAAAAATTGATTCCTTATTTTTATTGCATATGCTTTGCATATGAAAACGTAATTTGAAGCATCTGTTGGTGCAATATTTACGGAAATGGCACATAGCTGGTTAGCCTGTGTCAGCAGCGAAACAAAATACATTCCAAATCTGCTTCACGTTAAGCTAAACCCAACCAGCATATTTCGTTTCGATTGAATCACTGCGCTGGAAGGTATACGGGTGAAAAGAATTTGAGGGCTACCACCCTCAAAATTTTTCAAATTTTTAAAACGTTAATATTTGGTCTTAATTTTCATTGCAGGGTCATTTTTAATTGGAAATCTAATGACATAATCGCTCAGTAAAGAAATTCCACAAAACTACAAAAATGGTCATAGCTGGCAGTCCTTTCATGATTTTTGTACGAAATTCCTACGACATTTACTTCACATTAAGGTCCATTTACTGCATGAACTTCGTTTTGATTTCTGCGCTGGACCGGAAGTTATAGGGAAAAAAGCTTTATTTTGCTGAGCAAATTTGCAAGATTTATGAGACAAAAATCACCACAGCTGCCAGCCCTTTCCTAATTTTTCATTCAAATTTTCATTAAATGTTACATAGAGTAACATCCAAGTACTGTGTAAATTTTGTTAAAATCTGATAGCTGATTCGGAAGTTATAGTTTTTTGATTTCATGACTGGACCGGAAGTTATAGGGGAAAAAGCTTTATTTTGCTGAGCAAATTTGCAAGATTTATGAGACAAAAATCACCACAGCTGCCAGCCTATACTAATTTTACAACCAAATTTTCACCCAATGTTACATAGAGTAACATCCAAGTATTCTGTAAATTTTGTTAAAATCTGATGGCTGAATCGGAAGTTATAGGCCAAAAAGATGTTTTTTTTTCTCAGTTGTTTTTCAAGATGGTACCACTGCCACAGGGTTGCCCGTATTTACCAATCACTTCTATCAGACCTGGTTCTAGCTAATACCAATATGTCCTGTAAATTTCATTATGATCGGATTATCCGGTCGTCAGTTCTCGTGAACAGAACTTTCGAGTGCTGAAAATGGAGGTAATTTGGTGATGGGTTGCCGTTCTTATGCAAATCGGAATTTTGAAAATTTTATCTTAAGATGAAGGACAAAAGATAAAATTTATCAAAGATTGGAAATTTTTGTCAAAAATCAAAAATTTTTCAGGAAGGTCAATGATTTGAAGGACTTTTTTTCAGCAGCCTACCACAGCTGCAGGGTTACCCGCTTTATGCTGAAAATCTATATATGCCAAATTTTAGTCAACAGCAATACGCCCTGTAATTTTCACGATGTTCCATTGTTTTTCTTACAAGTAATGACAAATCAAAATTTGAAAAAAATTCATTGCCTACTTTTAGGCACCCTGCACCCACACACGGCTCAAAATTTCCAATTCTTTATCATAGACAAGCTAAGAACATAATTAGTTTTCATTCCCAATACTTTTCTTGAACAAAAGTTTACACTGCTTGGATATATAGGAGTTCCTCAAAATTCACTAAAACGCTCGCCGCCGCCAAAAGGTTTAGGATATCTGAATTTGAGAAAGTCATGGACCTACCAATGTTTTTTCTTTCTGTGTTTAGATTTTCTTTATTCTGTATGTTAATATTTGTTGTTAAATATAAATGTTGTTAAATATAAATAGCTGTTGTTAAATATAAATAAATTTAAATAGCAATAAATGGGTACTAAATTACTTTAGTACGACTAGCATATTAAACTTTGTTTTTTCAAGGAGGACCGTTTTATGACATATTTAGTTTTTAAGCGATATTTATTTTCGCTCAATACTTGCGAAATGGTAGAATCTAAGTCATTGGAATGTATGCAACTTTTGTAGCCAGTAATATGGCTTATCAAAATATTTAAATGAAAGTGGCACATTATAATTAGGTTTTCTAAGGAAAACGACCTGGAACACAGAATTTTCGGGGTTAAAATTAAAAAATTTTGTGTTTCGAAGAAAATATCTCAAAACTCGGTACAACTGCAATCAAGTGCAATACATTAAATAAAAGGTAATTTAATTGTCTAATAAACGCGGTATAAAACTTTGAGTTGTGATAATTAGTTTTCAAGATATAACGATTCAAGTGAGTCAGGGTACCGGTCCGAACAAGTTTTTTTGAACACCCTGTAACTCGGTAGGTTTTGAAATCCGGACCATCCTGTACAACGATTTTTTACTCAAAATATGTCAAAGAACGCCTCCTTCAAATAGTGTTCATTTAGTACCAAACACCCTGTATATATATATATATATATATATATATATATATATATATATATATATATATATATATATATATATATATATATATATATATATATCATCAAAAAATTTCAGTGAATTTCAGGAACGCGCCATCCGATTGAACTGAAATTGTCAGGACACATTGGTGTATATGCAGAATAGTGCCATGTCTCACAAAAAGTTAATAATCTTTAACACTTTGACGCCGGTGGCCATTTTAGTGATATTTTTAATAAACCTTTTATTCCGTACACAAATAATTTTTGCTAAAATAAAGGTGACGAAATAAATTTCGAACGTGTTTTACATGTGAATCGGACAACGTTTTGGAAGTTTTTAACCCCATGTGTGCGCTGGGTGCCTAAAAAGAGATCGGAAAAAATTGAAAATTTTAAATTGCGATTACTTTTGACAGAGCTATTTAATCATTACGAAATTTTCAGAACAAATTGGTATTATTTAGTTGCAGATTTGTGTAGCTTTTCATGAGCTTGTTGGCAACTCTCTAGCTAGGGCAGGCACTGAAAGTGAAACCCTCCAAATCATCGTCTCTCTTGAAAAAATGCCGCTTCTTCAAAAAAACGCCACTCATATGTAAATCTTGTGCTTTGTTTACATAGACAAAAAATAAAATTTGATATGGTATAACGGGCACGCCTGGTAACCCTTGCCCAATTTACCTATATTTTTAGCATCAAAAATTTCTGTTCACGGAAACTCACGATCCGATAAGCAGAATTAATTGAAATTTGCAGAATGTATTAGTCTTATATAACACCAGGTCTGATAGAAATTATTTTGAAATGCGGGCGATTCTGTGCCAGTGGTGCCATCTTGAAAAATCACTAAAAAGAGATAGCTGCTTTTAGCCCTATAAATTCTGATTGAATCGTTCGATTTTGACGAAATTCACACAGTAGTTGGAACTTATTTCAAACCAAGTTTATTATAAACTAGAGTGAAAAATTTGGTTGGAGCTGCCAGCTATGATAATTTTGGTGTGTTAAATTTGAAAAAATAAAAATTTGGAAGTGAAAACATTTAAACCATCGAATATCCTAAAAAAATGTCCGTTTTTTACAATAAAACCAATCCGTATACAAATCTTATGCTTTATCTACACGTTCAAAGTAAAACTTTAGAAATTTCATGTCGGACAAGAACGGTAACCCTTTCTTAGTTAACCTATATTTTTAGCATCAAAAACTTCTGTTCACGGGAACTCACGAATCAATAACCAGATACAATTGAAATTTACAGAATGCATTGGACTTAAGTAGGACTAGGTCTAAAAGAAGCAATTTGGAATTGTAGGCAACTCTGTTCCAGTGGTGCCATCTTGAAAAATTACAAAGAAAAAAAACTGCTTTTTGCCGTATGAAATGTGAATTAGTTACCAGATTTTCATGAAATTGACACAGTAGCTGAACCTTACTCTAAACTTTGTTTGATAGAAATTTGATTGAAGAATTCGATTGGTGCTACCAGCTTTGGTAATTTTTGTGTCTTTGGTTTTGAAAATTCGCTCAGGAAAATAAAACTTTTTGCCCTATAACTTCCAGTGCAGTCATGAAATCAATTTGAATTTAATTCAATTAATGGAACCTATTATAGGCATTATTCAGGCCAAATTTGGTTCAAAAGTCACGATAGAGTTGCCAGCTATTGTTGGTTTTGTGTTTGTTTGCAATATCTTTATTAAGCGGTTTTATCGCAGAATTTGCAGTTGGTTATGATATTGTAGTGACAATAAACAGCAAATATAAGCTTTCGATCATTTAAAAAAACTCGCTGCAGGTTACAGTAAATTTTTTCATACTCCTATAGCTTTGAATGTAATTAAACAACGTGAAGCAGATGTGATATATTCTTGGCTTTGATACTGGCGAAAGATTGCCAGCACGAGTCGGTTGTGCTACTTTTGTATCAATAAATGCTTACAGTTAGTATTCATACCGGAAACATTTACAATGAAAGTAAATAACCGATGTTTCAATTCCCAAAGTTCTGCAAATTTTTCGGATCGCAGCCCCAAACACCAACTTCAGTTACAGTGCTGCAGGCACTGAGCATTTTCTTCATTGATGTTATATGAGATGCTGCTCTCAAAATTTGTGAAATAAGCAACTTATAACGATTATAATTAACCCGTGTTTTGCTCTCATAAACGTTGAAATTCATGCCAGTGGCAATATCTGGAACCTTCCACCATATGAGTTATAATGCATTCTTGAGACCAAAGTAAAACGTGGCGTTTGAAACAGTTTGGCCGTAATAAGCAGCTCATGTGGTGAAATATGTACTCAAAACCTGCACGATTCTTCTACTGTTCTTCGAACATTAGTGTTTCTAGCGGTTCCGGTGCGCTAGAGTTTTTACTAATGTTCGAAGAACATTAGTATTAAACTCGCTTCGCCGAAAATCCATATTTCTTAATAAATATATATATATATATATATATATATATATATATATATATATATATATATATATATATATATATATATATATATATATATATATATATATATATATATATATATATATATATATATATATATATATATATATATATATATACATATATATATATATATATATATATATATATATATATATATATATATATATATATATATATATATATATATGTATATATATATACATATATATATATATATATATATATATATATATATATATATATATATATATATATATATTGCCTTGGCCAAAAGTATTAGGCACCCTGTAAATACTGAATATTTTTTTGTTTAAATAAAAAAAACAAAGTTTTTTTTTCGAAATTATTATGTATCGATGAAATTAAACTTAATACATTAATATCTTGTGGGCCCACCCTTTGCTTTTATTACAGCAGCAATCCTCTTGGGCATACTTCTAACGAGCTTTGTACAGTCAGCGGTACTTATGGAGTTTCACTCGTGTACCAAATTGTTTTTAACGGCACTTTTGATGTGATGGTGTATTTCTGTATGTTACGCTTCAGAATACCCCAGAGGTGTTCAATAGGGTTCAGGTCTGGGGACTGCGCTGGCCAATCTAATAATTCGATATTGTTGTCTCTAAACCAGCGCATCGTAATCGCCAATTTGTGACAAGGAGCATTATCTTGTTGGAATTTGACTCCACGTAGATTCGTGTCACCAAAAATGCGCGTTAACGAAGTCATTAGTACAGTTTCCAGCACATTTATGTACTTTTCACTGTTTAAACGGTCTTCACAAACGAACATCTCGCCAACTCCATTAGCAGCCATGCCACCCCAAACCATGATACTGCCTCCTCCATGTTTAACTGCACCACGCAATCTGGATGATATTCCTCATCAACGCGCCGCCTAACAAAGGTCACACCAGGTGTTCCAAATACCTGTTAGAAAATACAAAAAACCTGTATCATTTTTTTTGAAAAATTTTCTGAAAGCAAGGCCTCCATAAAAAATTACGGTTATTGTTGTTTGAAAAAGGTTATAATTAAGCTTACCTGGAAACTTGATTCATCGGACCACAGAACATTTGCCCAATCCTCTTCTGTGAAATGCTGGTACCGAAGAGCCCATTCCAAGCGATTTTTTTTGTTGGCTGCTGAACAACTTTACAACCTTTCAAGCCTGCTTCTGTGAGACGCCTTCTATCGAGCACTTATTACTTTCCCCAAGTTTTCCGCCAGGCTAGAAGCAAGCGCAGAAGATGCTTTTTTACGCTCCTTCAAAGAGTCGCGGACAAGTTTTCTGTCCTGGCGTTTTGAAGTTACGCGTTTTCTGCCTGTTCTTGGCTTATTTTCGTGAGAACTGGTCTCCGCAAACCACATGATTGCAGATTGCACTGCGCACCGAGAACATTTCACTAGCTTGGCAATCTCAACTTGAGATTTGCCTTGTTCATGTAGAAACTGAATTCTACAGCGTTTTTCAATACCAAGTTCACTCGTTTTAGGCATATTGTATTGCACAGAGTGTCTAGTTTGCAAATTAATCACAAAAACAAGCAACCTTACCCTATAAGTAACAATTGAAGACTGACAAAATATTTTCAACAATTTCTCAAATACCCCATTTCCTGGAATTTGCACGCCAGATGTTTTATGGCTCTTCAAAGAAGATCGTTTATCGCTGTTATTATTGTTTCGACAAACCAGTATCGTAAATATAAAAAGAAATTATCAATTTTAACACATGTTTCAAATTACATGTGTTTTGAAGGGGTGCCTAATACTTTTGGCCAAGGCTGTATATATAAATATTTATCAGCAACATGATTTTCCGAGATAGTCTCTGGAGTGGCCGATTCAATTAAGCTGAAATTTTCGGAGAACGTAGATATATATAGTAGGTAGGTCCACAACTTTCTCAATTTCAGATATCCTAAACCTTTTGGCGGTGGTGAGCGTTTTAGTAAATTTTGAAGTACTCCTATATTTCCAAGCAGTGTAAATTTTAGTTAAAAAAACTCTAGCGCACCTGAACCGCTAGAAAACTAATTTTCGAAGAAATTGTCTTTGAGTGACAAAAAAATTTTGAAAGACGTAATACACTGTTTTGTAGAGTCATATCAACCATTCCTTATCCAAAGCAACAAAACTCAACTATAACACAAATGATGAAAATGTTCAGTGCTGGTAACACTTTCCGAACGAAGCAACAATAAGTTTACCATATCAAGCTCATACTTAAATCAACTTATCCTTTGAATTTCGTTCTCATCGCAGGAATTCATCGAAAGCTTCAGCGGTTAAACGTTGTTTGAGGCTGCCATCCGAAAAATGTTCAAAACTCGGAAAATTTAAAAATTGATTCCTTATTTTTATTGCAAATGCTTTGCATGTGAGAACGTAATTTGAAGCATCTGTTGGTGCAATATTATCGGAAATGGCACATTGCTGGTTAGCCTGTGTCAGCAGCAAAGCAAAATACATACCAAATCTGCTTCACGTTAAGTTAAACCCAACCAGTAAATTTCGTTTCGATTGAATCACTGCGCTGGAAGGTATACGGGTGAACAGAATTTTTGGGTAACCACCCTCAAAACTTTTCAAATTTTTAAAGCGTTAATATTTGTTGTTAATTTTCATTGCAGGATCATTCTCAATAGGAAATCTAATGATATAATCGCTCAGTAAAGGAATTCTACCAAATTACAAAAATGGTCATAGCTGGCAGCCCTTTCATGATTTTTGTACGAAATTCTTACGACATTTACTCCACATTAAGGTCCATTTACCGCATGAACTTCGTTTTGATTTCATGACTGGACCGGAAGTTATAGGGGAAAAAGCTTTATTTTGCTGAGCAAATTTGCAAGATTTATGAGACAAAAATCACCACAGCTGCCAGCCTATACTAATTTTACAACCAAATTTTCACCCAATGTTACATAGAGTAACATCCAAGTATTCTGTAAATTTTGTTAAAATCTGATGGCTGAATCGGAAGTTATAGGCCAAAAAGATGTTTTTTTTTCTCAGTTGTTTTTCAAGATGGTACCACTGCCACAGGGTTGCCCGTATTTACCAATCACTTGTATCAGACCTGGTTCTAGCTAATACCAATATGTCCTGTAAATTTCATTATGATCGGATTATCCGGTCGTCAGTTCTCGTGAACAGAACTTTCGAGTGCTGAAAAGGGAGGTAATTTGGTGATGGGTTGCCGTTCTTATGCAAATCGGAATTTTGAAAATTTTATCTTAAGATGAAGGACAAAGGATAAAATTTATCAAAGATTGGAGATTTTTGTCAAAAATCAAAAATTTTTCAGGAAGGTCAATGATTTGAAGGACTTTTTTTCAGCAGCCTACCACAGCTACAGGGTTACCCGCTTTATGCTGAAAATCTATATATGCCAAATTTTAGTCAACAGCAATACGCCCTGTAATTTTCACGATGATCCATTGTTTTTCTTACAAGTAATGACAAATCAAAATTTGAAAAAAAATCATTGCCTACTTTTAGGCACCCTGCACCCACACACGGCTCAAAATTTCCAATTCTTTATCATAGACAAGCTAAGAACATAATTAGTTTTCATTCCCAATACTTTTCTTGAACAAAAGTTTACACTGCTTGGAAATAAAGGAGTTCCTCAAAATTCACTAAAACGCTCGCCGCCGCCAAAAGGTTTAGGATATCTGAATTTGAGAAAATCAAGGACCCACCTACTATATGCATCTACGTTCTCCGAAAATTTCAGCTCTCCAGAGATTATCTCCCTTAATCATTTTGCTGATATATATATATATATATATATATATATATATATATATATATATATATATATATATATATATATATATATATATGTTATTAGTATGTAATTAGTTTTCATTCCCAATACTTTTCTTGAACAAAAGTTTACACTGCTTGGAAATATAGGAGTTCCTCAAAATTCACTAAAACGCTCGCCGCCGCCAAAAGGTTTAGGATATCTGAATTTGAGAAAGTCATGGACCTACCTACTATATGCATCTACGTTCTCCGAAAATTTCAGCTCTCCAGAGATTATCTCGCTTAATCATTTTGCTGATATATATATATATATATATATATATATATATATATATATACATATATATATATATATATATATATATATATATACGAGGGTGGTCCGATAAGTACTTAGCCTCATCGACCGATGGCGCCACTATCGCAAGAAAAATTTCCTGTCGTGTAGTACATTCTCGTAGAGGGCTACTGTCAAAATTTCAGCCGAATTGGACTCGTTGTTTGCTTTTGACCGCGTGTGGGAGCGGGCTTGTCTGCGAATTAGAGAAAAATTGAAAAAGAGCAATATCGGTCGGTGATTCGATTATTGTTTTTGGAAGGGAAATCGCGCAGCGAAATCAAAGAGCGCTTGGGTGCTGTGTACGGTGGCTCTTCTCCTTTGATGGCGGCCGTCAAAAAGTGGTTTACCGAGTTTCAATGTGGTCGCACGTCGGTTTTTGGTGAGCCACGACCAGATACCCCAAAAACGGCTACCACAGAGGATAACGTGACAAAAATCCACGATCTCATATTGGCAGACCGCCAATTGAAGATGCGCGAGATGGCTGAGACAGTAGGCATTTGAAAAGACTGCATATGTCATATCCTGCTAGAAATTTTGGGCATGAGAAAGCTGCCGGCGCGATGTGAGCCGCGTTTGCTCACTCCGGACAACAAGCACAACCGTGAGACCACTTCAGAGCAGTATTTTACGCTGCTTAAGCGCAACCCGAAGGAGTTTCTGCGCCGTTTCGTGACCGTCGACGCAACATGAATACACTGGTACACACCAGAGACCAAAGAGTCGAAACAGTGGGCTTCACCAGGCGATCGTGCTCCGGAGAAGGCGAAGACTGTCCTATCGGCCGGAAAGGTGATGGCCACCGTTTTTTAGGATTCAGAAAGTGTGATCTGCATCGACTACCTATAGAAGGGCAAAACGGTCACAGGGCTCTACAATACCGAATTATTAGGCCGATTCGACGCCGGATTGCAGAAGAAAAGTGTCTTTGGCGAAGAGAAAAGTGTGCTTCTACCATGACAACGCACCAGTTCACATCTTTGCCGTCGCCACGGACAAATTGGTCGAAGTGGGCTACGAACTGCTGCCCAACCACCGTATTCTCAAAAATTGGCCTCGTGAGGCTTCTTTTTGTTTCCAAACTTGAAGAAGTCACCCGCCGGGCAGAAATTTGAGTCTAATGGAGAGGTCATCGATGCCACGGAGGCCTATTTTGCAGACCTCGAGAAAAAGTTTTTTTCAGGCGGGTTAAAGAAGTTGGAGCATCGCTGGGTGAAGTGTATCGAGCTAAAGGGAGACTATGTTGAAAAGTAAATCACCACTTTTCCAAAATTTCCATTTTTCTTTTGTAGGCTAAATATTTATCGGACCACCCTCGTATATATATATATATATATATATATATATATATATATATATATATATATGTATATATATATATATATATATATATATATATATATATATGTATATATATATATATATATATATATATATATATATATATATATATATATATATATATATATATATATATATGGCTGTATATATATATATATATATATATATATATACAGCCTTGGCCAAAAGTTTGAGCCCACCCTATTTTTCGGCTGTAGATTAAAAATACTTAAATGCTCGTTATTCATCGGTTGTTCCTCATCAGCGAGGCTACTTGTAAACTGCAATAAAATGATTTTAGAAAGTTTCTTGAAAAACCCGGACACGGGATGGGTAATATTGGAAAATTCCGAAATTTTCCTACATAAGCCTTTGCAGTTTGTTGATCTGTTACAGTTTGCGTACGCTGTTTAAACAATCAACAGTGATTCATTTAGTGAGTTAAAATTCTTTGTTCTCGAAAATGTCCAAAACAAAGGAGGTAAGTTCAGATATGCGTGCACAAATTCAATTGCTACATGCAGAAGGGTTCAGTTCGAGAAAAATTGCAGTACGCCTTGGATGTTCGCGCGGAGCGGTTCGCTCGACTATTCGACGATTTGAGCAAACCGGTGTGCATAAGGATTTAACAAGGAGCGGTCGAAAGAGAATAACAACCGTAGAGGAGGACCGTTTGATGGTACGTGCATCTTTGAGAGATCGGAAAAAAACATCTGCCAAGTTAGCTGCTGAGCTGTCCGACGAGTTTGGGAAAAATTTGTCATCCAGAACAGTACGGAGACGCCTGTGCGAAAAAGAGCTGAGAGGCTGTAAGGCGAGAAAGAAGCCGTGGCTGTCACAAAAAATCAGAAAATTCGACTAGACTGGGCTCGGAGGCATCAACATCTCACCGAAGAAGATTGGTCGAATATTATCTGGTCAGGCGAATGTAATGTTAAAGTAAGTTCTCAAAATGTTGTTTGTTTTTATCTGAAAGCATCTAATAAGCACAAGGTTAGATGCATTTTATGTAATGGGCTATTTTCAAGGATATGTTTTTTTGCACTTATTGCAGATTTTTGGAATACTGGATGCGGTCTTTGTGCGACGACGAATTGGTGAAGCGTACGAACCACAGTGTGTGGTACCAACTGTGAAACACGGAGGAGGCAGCATAATGGTTTGAGGTTGCATGGCTTCAAGCGGAGTTGGAAGTTTGTGTTTGTGTGCAAATCGAATGGATTCTTCAAAATGCATTTCAATACTTCAAAATGTACTTTTCGAATCGGCCGTCAAGATTTTTGGGGAAACCAACCTTGATCATGTTCGATTCCAGCAAGACAACGCACCCTGCTACAAGTCTCGTGTTGCGATGAGCTGTTTCCGTGAGCATGGTGTTGATTTGTTAGAATGGGCTCCTCAGTCTCCAGATTTTAACCCGATCGAGCATTAATGGAGCACTCTGAAAAGAAGGATCCATGACCGACCCATAACTTCCAAAGCAAGTTTAATTTGGGCTTTGAAAGAAGAGTGGGAATCAATTGCTTCGGAAGAATGCAAACACCTAATTTCTACTATGCCACAAAGAATCGCTGCAGTTATTAAAGCCAAAGGAGGTCCAACAAAATATTGACTTATTTTAATAAAACAATATGAATACTAATTATATTTGACATTTTCTTTCAACCAATATCAAAGCACTTTGATTTTTGTTACTTTTCTAGGGTGGGCTCAAACTTTTGGCCAAGGCTGTATATATATATATATATATATATATATATATATATATATATATATATATATATATATATATATATATATATATATATAAATATATATATATATATATATATATATATATATATATATATATATATATATATATATATATATATATATATATATAAGGACATATGAATTTTCGGCGAAACGAGATTAATACTATTGTTCTTCGAACATTAGTAAAAACTCTAGCGCACCTGAACCGCTAGAAAACTAATTTTCGTAGAAATTGTCTTTGAGTGACAAAAAAGTGTGGAAAGACGTAATACACTGTTTTGTAGAATCATATCAACCATTCCTTATCCAAAGCAACAAAACTCAACTATAACACAAATGATGAAAATGTTCAGTGCTGGTAACACTTTCCGAACGAAGCAGCAATAAGTTTACCATAACAATCTCATACTTAAATCAACTTATCCTTTGAATTTCATTCTCATCGCAGGATTTCATCGAAAGTTTCAGCGGTTAAACGTTGTTTGAGGCTGCATCCGAAAAATGTTCAAAACTCGGAAAATTTAAAAATTGATTCCTTATTTTTATTGCATATGCTTTGCATATGAAAACGTAATTTGAAGCATCTGTTGGTGCAATATTTACGGAAATGGCACATAGCTGGTTAGCCTGTGTCAGCAGCGAAACAAAATACATTCCAAATCTGCTTCACGTTAAGCTAAACCCAACCAGCATATTTCGTTTCGATTGAATCACTGCGCTGGAAGGTATACGGGTGAAAAGAATTTGAGGGCTACCACCCTCAAAATTTTTCAAATTTTTAAAACGTTAATATTTGCTCTTAATTTTCATTGCAGGGTCATTTTTAATTGGAAATCTAATGACATAATCGCTCAGTAAAGAAATTCCACAAAATTACAAAAATGGTCATAGCTGGCAGTCCTTTCATGATTTTTGTACGAAATTCCTACGACATTTACTTCACATTAAGGTCCATTTACTGCATGAACTTCGTTTTGATTTCTGCGCTGGACCGGAAGTTCTAGGGAAAAAGGCTTTATTTTGCTGAGCAAATTTGCAAGATTTATGAGACAAAAATCACCACAGCTGCCAGCCCTTTCCTAATTTTTCATTCAAATTTTCATTAAATGTTACATAGAGTAACATCCAAGTACTGTGTAAATTTTGTTAAAATCTGATAATTGATTCGGAAGTTATAGGCCAAAAGCGGGTTTTTTTTCTCAGTAGTTTTTCAAGATGGTACCACTGCCACAGGGTTGCTCGCATTTCAAAACCGCTTCTATCAGACCTGGTCCTAGCTAATACCAACATATCCTGTAAATTTCATTCTGATCGGATGAAATGTGAATTAGTAACCAGATTTTCATGAAATTGACACAGTAGCTGAACCTTACTCTAAAATCTGTTTGATAGAAATTTGGTTAAAAAATTCGGTTGGTTCTTTCAGCTATGGTTAGTTTTGTGTCTTTGGTGGTTTTGAAAATTCACTCAGGAAAATAAAGCTTTTTGCTCTATTACTTCCAGTGCAGTCATGAAATCAATACGAATTTCATACATTTAATGGAACCTATTATAGGCATTATTTAGGTCATATTTGGTTTAAAAGCCACGATAGGGTTGCCAGCTATTGTTGGTTTTGTATTTATTTCCAATATCTTTTTTAAGGGATTTGATCGTAAAATTTTCAAATTGTAATGATATTGTAGTGACAATATACAGCAAATATTAAGTTTTTGATTATTTGAAAAATGCCACGGCTGGTAGCCCTAAATTTCTTTATACTTCTATAACTTCGAACGCAGTCATCGGATCGAGACGAAATTCACAGGGTAGTATAATTTCAACGTGATGCAGATGTGATACTGGCAAAAGGTTGCCAGCACGAGTCTATAGTGCCATTTCTGTATCAATAAATGCTTACAGTTAGTATTCATACCGGAAACATTTACAATGAAAATAAATAACCAATGTTTCAATTCCCAAAGCTCTGCAAGATTTTCGGATCGCAGCTCCAAACACCAACTTCAGTTACAGTGCTGCAGGCACTGAGCATTTTCTTCAATAATGTTATATGAGATGCTGCTTTCAAAGTTTTGTGAAATTAGCAACTGATAACGAATATAATTAACAAGTGTTTTGCTCTCATAAACTTTGAAATTCATGCCAGTGGTAATATCTGAAACCTTTCCACCATATGAGTTATAATTCATTCTTGAGACCAAAGTAAAACGAGGTGTTTGAAACATTTCGGCTGTAATAAGCAGTTCGTGTGGTAGAATATGCACTCAAAACCTGCACGATTCTTCTACTGTTCTTCGAACATTAGTGTTTCTAGGGGCTCAGGTGCGCTAGAGTTTTTTTTTTCTTGTCGTGAGAGTGGTTATGCCGACTCCTTTAAGATTTCTTTCAGGGGTGGTTGGTTGTTGTGAAGGAGGGACAAGGTAAGTACATGGCAGCTAACTAACTATTTTGTGTTTGTGTTTAAGATGGTGAGCTCTCGATGATCGCGCACGTTTTTTCTTGTTCGGTCTCCGCAATTCATTCCTTAAATGCAGTCGGTTTCTTCTTTTTCTTTCGTGGATTTCCTCGATGCTACTCGTGATTGCTCCATTCGTTTCCGTGACCATTACATCCGCGTTCGCAGCGTCGCGCGCAGTCCTTGTTTTTACTAAAGTTCGAAGAAGAACATTAGTATTAAAATCACTTTGGCCAAAAATTCATATTTCTATATATATATATATATATATCAAAAAATTTCAGTGAAAAAATCTCAGGAACGCGATTGAGCTGAAATTTTCAGGACACATTGGTGTATATGCAGAATAGTGCCAGGTCTCAGAAAAAGTTGAAAATCTTTAACCCTTTGGCGCCGGCGGCCATTTTAGTGATATTTTTAATATACCTATTATTCCGTACACAAATAAGTTTTGCAAAAATAAAGTTAACAAAATAAATTTCGAACGTGTTTTACCTGTGAATCGGATAATGTTTTGGAATTTTTTAACCCCATGTGTGCGCTGGGTGCCTAAAAATAGATAGGGAAAAATTGAAAATTTTTAAATTGCGATAACTTTTGACAGAGCTATTTAATCATCACCAAATTTTCAGAACATATTGATATTATTTAGTTGTAAATTTGTGTAGCTTTTAATGAGCGAGCTGGCAACCCTTAGCAAGGGCAAGCACTGAAAGTGAAAACTTCCAAATTATCGTCTCTCTTGAAAAAATGCCGTTTCTTCAAAAAAAAGCCACTCATATGTAAATTTCGTGCTTTGTTTACATAGACAAAAAATAAAATTTGATATGGTATAACGGGCACGCCTGGTAACCCTTGCCCAATTTACCTATATTTTTAGCATCAAAAACTTCTGTTCACGGAAACTCACGATCCGATGAGCAGAATTAATTGAATTAATTGTATACTGTATTGGTCTTAACTAGGACCAGGTCTGATAGAAGTAATTTTGAAATGCGGGCGATTCAGTGCCAGTGGTGCCATCTTGAAAAATCACTAAAAAAGATAACTGTTTTTAGCCCTATAAATTCTGATTGAATCATTCGATTTTGACGAAATTCACACAGTAGCTGGACCTTACTTTAAACCACGTTTGGTAGAAATTTTGTTGGAAAATTCGGTTGGAGCTGCCAGCTATGATAATTTTGGTGTCTTAAATTTGAAAAAATAAAAATTTGGAAATGAAAACATTCAAATCATCGAATATCCTAAAAACGTCCGTTTCTTACAATAAAACCAATCTGTATACAAATCTTATGCTTTATCTACACGTTCAAAGTAAAACTTTGGAAATCTCATGTCGGACAAGAACGGTAACCCTCTCCCAGTTAACCTATATTTTTAGCATCAAAAACTTCTGTTCACGGGAATTCACGAACCAATAATCAAATACCATTGAAATTTACAGAATGCATTGAACTTAAGTAGAACCAGGTCTGATAGAAGCGATTTTGAATTGGGGGCAACTCTGTGCCAGTGGTGCCATCTTGAAAAATTACAAAGAAAAAAAACTGCTTTTTGCCCTATGAAATGTGAATTAGTAACCAGATTTTCATGAAATTGACACAGTAGCTGCACCTTACTCTAAACTCTGCTTGATAGAAATTTGGTTGAAAAATTCGATTGGTGCTGCCAGCTATGGTAATTTTTGTGTCTTTGGTTTTGAGAATTCGCTCAGGAAAATAAAACTTTTTGCCCTATAGCTTCCAGTGCAGTCATGAAATCAATACGAATTTCATACAATTACTGGAACCTATTATAAGCATTATTCAGGCCAAATTTGGTTGAAATGCCACGATAGGGTTGCCAGCTATTGTTGGTTTTGTGTTTGTTTGCAATATTTTTATTAAGCGGTTTTATCGTAGAATTTTCAATTGGTAATGATATTGTAGTGACAATAAACAGCAAATATTAAGCTTTCGATTATTTGAAAAATGCCGCGGCTGGTAGCCCTAAATTTCTTTATACTCCTATAACTTCGAATGTAATATAACAACGTGAAGCAGATGTGATATATTCTTGGCTTTGATACTGGCAGAAGGTTGCCAGCACGAGTCGGTTGTGCTTCTTTTGTCTCAATAAATGCTTACAGTTAGTATTCATACCGGAAACATTTACAATGAAAATAAATAACCGATGTTTCAATTCCCAAAGTTCTGCAAATTTTTCGGATCGCAGCCCCAAACACCAACTTCAGTTACAGTGCTGCAGGCACTGAGCATTTTCTTCATTGATGTTATATGAGATGCTGCTTTCAAAGTTTGGTGAAATAAGCAACAGATAACGAATATAATTAACAAGTGTTTTTCTTTCATAAACGTTGAAACCCATGCCAGTGGTAATATCTGAAACCTTCTACCATATGAGTTATAATGCATTCTTGAGACCAAAGTAAAACGTGGCATTTGAAACAGTTTGGCCGTAATAAGCAGCTCATGTGGTGGAATATGCACTCAAAACCTGCACGATTCTTCTACTGTTCTTCGAACATTAGTGTTTCTAGCGGTTGAGGTGCGCTAGAGTTTTTTTTCTTACTGTTCGACTCCGGCCACCAATCCGCGATCCCTCGCGCGTGTTCCTATCGGGTCCGCGTGTAGTTGCTTCGTAGGAAGCTTACCATGACCTTTATTGGTGGCCTTATTATATTTTTGTTGTTCGCCCCTGGTCAGGGTCTGCCTGCACGGCTCTTACTGGACTCTAATGTACAGTATACGATCGCGGCTGTTATGCGGTATTTTGTCCGTCCTTAAGGCACATGAAATAAAAATGGGATGATTCCTGGGACACGTGACAGGGAAAAGAACGAGAGGCAGCCAGCATGTGCCGAACTCCTGGTCACGTGAGAGTCGTAGCTACCCCGAGTAGTTCAGTCCTGCACGGACAAATGACTCGCTATCCTTTGATGGTCATTCAAGACCGTCGCAACACTTCTCACAACCAAAATCCTTACAGGCAGTGGTGCCATTTTGAAAAATCACCGACAAAATAAAATGGTTTTGGCCTAAAGCTACCGATTTAGCCAAAAGATTTTAACAAACTTCACGCAATAATTGAACCTTATTCTTAAACAGATTTCATAGAAATTGGGTTGAAAACTTAGTGTATGACTGCCAGCTATGGCATTTTGAGTCTTCTAAATATGGTCAATTTCCTCATTAAAATACGGGTTTTTTTCCCAACAGCTTCCGATGCAGTCACAAAATCAAAACGAAACTTATGTGATAAGTGAATATTGCTGTATATTTAAGTCCGTAAGATTTTTTCTGAAAAGTCATGAAAAGGCTGCCAGCTATGATGAGTTTTGTAATTTATTAACTTTTCTTAATCCGAGCGATGTTGTTATTAAATTTCAAAATGGAAATTATCCTGCAATGACAATTAACAAGAAATATCTAGGTTTCAAAACATTAAAAAGTTTTGAGGGTAGTATGTATATATTCTATTCACTCCTGTGACCTCCAGCATAATCATTCAATCGAAACAAAATTCACAGGGTGAGTTTAAATCAACGTGAAGCAGCTTTGGTGCTAGCAACCAACAGATGCTTCCATTTTGTTTGCATAAGCAAAGCATTTACAATAAAATAAGCCACCGATGCTAAAATTTTCCGAGTTTTGGTAAATTTTCGGATGGGAACGCCAGATATAGTTCAATCGCTGATTTTTCGATGATATCTTTGGATGAAAATAAAATTCAAAGGATAGGTTGATTAAACACAAGTATGTTATGTTATGCTGTGTTGGATCAATGTTGTAGTAAGGCAGTAAGGGCCGCACCACTCCATGTTATAAGCATAGGGTTCGATAGAAACAGCATGCTTAGGTGACACCAGACCTGCTCTTCCTCCGTTGGTAGGCACCAGAAGAGCTTACGTGTTAGGGTTTACGCAAGGCCGTTGAAAAGAACTTTAGGTGACACCAGACTGGTAGGATGTAGAGGCCTGACGAGGGGGGTGAGTTGAGGTTTTCGATTTATGGGTGGCGGCGCCGTGCGAACTGGTCTATGTATATTGGACTGATGCTGGGGGAGGGTTTGCAATGTGTGTGCAAAGTCTCATACTTTGCCTGTGTTGGAGTATGTCTCACTTATCATTAATACTATGTAAAAACTCTACATTAATTGTATTAGTAAGTTTCGCTCTCATACTGTCATGCTTATACTGTCATTCTTATAGTTCATTTCTCATCAAGCACTCGAACAGAGCAGTCAATTGTTAACTTTGATTTTTTTAAATAAACGTTATAAAATAACAGTTTTTTTCTGTGAACCGTAAAAGGTTATGGGCCCAGACTCGTTGTTCTAAAAATTTATTATTTTGTGCATCGAACTATAATACTGAATCTTGATTATGGAGATCGAAAGATTCAAAATTGAAAAGCTTCGAAACAAGGACAATTGGGATTGTTGGAAATTCGTCATTCGAACGGTGCTGGAGGAAGATCAGGATTTATTAGATGTTTGCGAAGGCGTCTTGGTGCGGCCAACGGTAGGTGATACTGATTATCAATCAAAAGTCACGAAGTTTTTGAAAGCAGATAAAGCAGCTAGAAAAATGATCGTAACAACAGTAGAGAGAAAACCGTTAGATCTTCTATTGAATTGTACTACTGCTCGAGAAATGTGGTTAAAATTGAGTGCGGTGTTTGATCTGAAAAGCGATGAAAATTTAGAACTAGTGCAGAAGCAATTCTTTGAGTTCAAGTGGGATGATAGTGAAAAAGTTGCGCATAACCTCAACAAAAATGACAAAATGAAAGCACTCGATGCTAAAATTCCAGATTCCATGCTAATGGCGCGAGTTCTTTCTACGTTACCACCAAAATTCAATCATTTTCATAGTGCGTGGGATTCGGTTGAAGATAAGAAGATAACAGGTCTGTTCCCGTACTTTCAGTAACTGAATTTTACTGAATTTTCCTGAATCATGTAGTGGGGAATTTCATGAACAGTACGGGAACGCTCTCATTGTATTTCCTGAAAATTGACAACCGAAAGTGCCAGTTTTCGGTTTTTGGGAGAACAATAGTGATTATAAAGTCATCCTAAGCGGTAATAAATTATCGCCACAAAAATATTCGACCTTCATAGCAACATTACGCAAAAAATATGTTGCTTGCCGCGCACATTTGAAAATATTTACTCCGTTTGACACTTCAGTATTTTTCAGTAGCTCAGACCCTACTGAAATTTACTGAAAGAGGGGAAATTTTCAGTTTTCAGTAAAACGGAGTACAGGAACAGCTTCATTGCAATTAATCGCGATTAATCGGAATTAATCGTAGCACTGGAACAGACCTAACATTTGAAAATTTAACTACGCGACTGTTGTCAGAAGAGATGAGAACTCAACAACAAGCTCAGGAAGAGCGAGTGGCTTTAGTAGCGAATCCAAAAAGGTATAATGGATCGATAAAAAACTATAATGAAGTGAACAACCAGAAGAATTTGTTCAGAAAACGCACAGAAATCGTTTGCTTCAATTGTGGGAAGCCTGGTCACATGAAAAGAAATTGCCCTGGATGTCATTTTTGTGGTTCACAGGAACATTTGAAGAAAAATTGTTTTTTAACAGTTTTTTTCTGTGAACCGTAAAAGCCTGTACAAAGCACTAACCTGTAAAAGAAGCAAATAACTAGCCTGCAAGTCTTATAAACAAAAAATCATCTTATACCAACAGCCCACTCGACTTCAAGAAAAATAAAAAGACATTTAAAAAGTTGTACTCTTTTATTCGTTAAATTCATTTATTTGTGATTAAAAATTTTAACGTTCAAAAGCCGCCTCTAGTCTCATTCTTGCCGTTAAAAACGAAATGCTGTCCCTCGATATTGTTGAGCTCGTCCACCTGACGCTACGTCTTAATATTATCTGATAATCTTGGTGGTCTCACTAGATTGAAAACGTTTGAAATCATTGAACGCAAATCATTCGTCGTAGCGTACCTTCGAAAAGTTAAAGGTTTGTTCAGGTCATTTTGTGACTTTTCTTTATCGAATTTTTATATGTATAGCCTAAAGCTGAGACGTTAGAATATGAAATGAAAAAGTAATTTGTGTGCATCTATGTTTTGATTTAAATTACTACAGATGCTCTTTAATAGTGAGTACTTGGAAATGTTTCATAGCTTTAATATGATATAGCAATAATAACACTTATGATGACATTTAATTTAACCATGTACCGAATTAACTGAAATTGATTCATCTAGTATAGGAAATCAATCACCCATATTAAATAGAACCAAACTAAGTCTGGTAATAGTAGATGATGCACATCGAAAGAAAAAACCTAAATAAAGTTTCATTTTGTTGAATTTTTTTCTAATAAAAAAGATGTTTGGGAATAGATAATCCTGTTTATTTTTACTAATGTTCCAAGAAGAACATGAGTATTAAACTCACTTTGGCCAAAAATTCATATTTCTCTCTCTCTCTCTCTCTATATATATATACATAATATATATATATATATATATATATATATATATATATATATATATATATATATATATATATATACATATATATATATATATATATATATATATATATATATATATATATATATATATATATGTGTATATCATCAAAAAATGTCAGTGAAAAAATCTCAGGAACGCGCCATCCGATTGAACTATAATTTTCAGGACACATTGATGTATATGCAGAATAGTGCCAGGTCTCACAAAAAGCTAATAATCTTTAACCCTTTGGTGCCGGTGGCGATTTTAGTGATATTTAAAATATACCTATTTTTCCGAGTATCGATTTCTCATTTAGAGTCGGAATCGCGGTTGAATCGGGAAAGAAATAGTCGAGAATTTCGACGAAATTCTTTGAAGCGAGGGAGGTGTCACGGTTCACAGTTTGTTCTTTTAAAATCGAAAAAGAAAAAAAAAAGATCCTCCACCGTCCTCCCAGAGGGAGCACGATGGAGATAGTTCGCGAATCACGGCTTTCAGAATTTTACATTAAGCGTAATAAACCAACATATTGTGATTTAATGAGAGTTTAAGATAGAATTTTCCATTTAATTGAATATTAGTATGTATAGCGATAAGTTAATTTAATTGTAAGTTGGATAGCTACGAGTTCGTGAAGTCGCAACGGAGGCGCCAGATGAAGGCCAGGGCAGGCATCGCACCTGAACGCACGGACCCGCCTAAGCACTACTTCCCGAGCGACGCGCGCTGTTGATGTCAGCTGGTGACGTCACTGACCTGTGTCAATAGTTGACCCAGTTTTACTAAAATAGCAACAAAGAAAAATCCATCTATAACGTAGGCGAAATCAAATCGAAGACATCGCTTCCCGCGCGAAACGCAATTTTGTCGTGAATGACGCACACCGCACTATCAATATTCACATCCGCACCACAACTTCACATACCAGAGTAGACGTCGGCGCCCGACAGTCGGAATCGACTGAGATCACGCAGCCAGCGGCACCCAGGGAAAAATTCGAATAGTAAATCTAAATTGCAGCTGAAGGCATTTTGGCATTGCTGCCACAGAATCGAGATGGATGGAAATTCATTCTTTTATGCGGCCGACCTTAACGAAATTTCGTCTGAGCTTCGTGTTAAGATTCCATCCATTCACACAACACCGGCCGAAAACTATGGAGCTTAAGCAACTTTATTCAGGAACTTCTTGCGAATAAAACGCAAAGTTGGATAGTCAACATATTGAATGGAACTGAAGGGAACTTACCTGTGTGGTACTATGGGCACTTTTGAAAGTATTTGTATCTCTGGGGGTCTCGACACTTTGATGAAACTATAAAACACTCCCGTACATCTTTCGTTTTTAATGTGACATTTACGTTCGAAATGTCAACAATCTGTCATCGGCCAAACGAGACAGTGGTGAGTTGAGTGTCCCAAATGTGGGCCGTGTGGTGGATGATCATCTCAACACCCTGGCGCGTGCAACTGCCAGGGTGAATGCTCCCAACTGAGTTTGAAAATCCCGCTGCCGCCAAAAAGTTTTCCTGCGGGCGAGCTGATGGAGAAAGGCCCTCTTTTGGCGACAGACGGGTGAGTGTGTGGAAGTCCTAATAGCGAAGGCTGAAATATTGATACAAAATTCTGGTGTTTTTCATGAGGACTGGTGACGGAGAAGTCGAAAGGAATCAAACAAGATAAAGGAGCGAATATAAGAAGTCGACGAGAAAAGCAGTTTGTCGATCCGGTCAACAAGCAAGTTCTCGAATAGATACGACGCTGGTGATTTCGACCCGGTGGTTTGAGTGGAAATTCCGGTGCGAGGAGCGACCCGAGCAGCAGGCAATTTCGAAGGAGTTGAGCGATCAGGGCTTCAATGAGATTACATCGACCGCAAAAATAAGGTAGTGTGCACACTAGGCTTAATTAGAATAAGAACTTTGTTGAATATCTTTAATTTGAATACGAGATTGGGTGTAGAATAGTGAAATATAAAAATAATTGTAGCCGGAATTGTAAAAAAACGAATTCTGAGAGTTTTTAATTGTGAATCGTCGGAAACGGTTGATTTCGGTTAGAACCTAGTGAAAAGTCTTTAGTGCGAGATTTGTAAGAGAGCTTGAATAATCAGCCGAGAGGGACGAGTGGAACGACGACGTTCACTTCTCGCTTCGGAGCGTCGTTGATGAGGTGATTTCGGGGTTTTGAAGCGAGTGGCGCCTGAACCACCCCACCTCCGGTGAGCGAAGCCTCCCGAAATCACTCCCCGTGGATAAAGTTGAGTCCAGGGGTTTTTCGTGAGTCGCTGAAACGTAGTAACTTAACATTATATATACAAGTATCTTTATAGTTTTTGTACACAAATATTAATTTAATAGGTTATTTCACTAGGATTATTCAAATTTGATTACTCAACTTTTTTGATTCTCTTGTGTGATATATGTGAACATATCCCGGCCGGAGTTTGGTATGAATGAACCCCACCCAAATTAGTAATTAATTTGTATGTTTACTTTTGTTTGCCTGAATATTTGAATTTGGTTTTTTTTAATTTTTGCTTGAGTTATTCAGATTTTCCTTTTTAATTTCTTTCGTGGATTTTATTTTGATTTTTTTCTGTTTTGATAATTTCTGTTTCTACATACAAAATGAATTATAACTAAATTAATAAATGACGATTCTAACGGATTCTCTTCTTTCCCTTCTTATTTGTGGTTCTCGTTGTCTTATTGATCTTAAGCATGTTCTAAGTGTTGTACTGTCTGCGTGCCATAGCACGTAGAGATCTTTCACCCGCAAACCCACGCCAGGCTGAGATAGTCGGCTGGGAAAAGGCACGCCGGGCAAGAGAAAGGAAGATCTCTAAACAAATACATGAAGCACTGACGACGGCCCGACAGAGTTTAAGTCGGTCGCAACAAAGTTACGAATAGCAATGCTGTCATTGTCGGATGCACCAGACTCTGATTTCAGCACGGAGCCATGTTTCTGCGAATTCCAAAACCTGCAGACATTAGAACCTACGAAAGGCGGACATTACAAGTTTCGAGCGATGAGGATTCCTAATTTGACGAACTTCAAACTTCAGATCAACTAATCCATAGACTACAAATTAATTAATATTAATAAAATCTTATGATTTAATAATAATAAAAAAACTCTAGCGCACCTGAACCGCTAGAAAACTAATTTTCGAAGAAATTGTCTTTGAGTGACAAAAAAGTGTGGAAAGACGTAATACACTGTTTTGTGGAATCTATTTGGAAGTTTGGATGGTTGAACGGGTGCGGCCCCTTTTGTTTTTCCGTAACAAGTATCCATACGCCAATCAGATCACTCGAGATCGGCAGGGAGTACCCGATCCACACGTTTACCCTCATTAAAACAACATTCGGGCTGCGGCTAATTGCACGCCTACTGAATGGTGAGCATGTGCTCCTACCACCAAGATTATCAGATAATATTAAGACGTAGCGTGAGGTGGATGAGCTTGACAATATCGAGGGACAGTATTTCGTTTTTAACGGCAAGAATGAGACTAGAGGCGGCTTTTTAACGTTAAAAATTTTAGTCACAAATAAATGAGTTTAACGAATAAAAGAGTACAACTTTTTAAATGTCTTTTTAGTTTTCTTGAAGTCGAGTGGGCTGTTGGTATAAGATGATTTTTTGTTTATAAGACTTGCAGGCTAGTTATTTGCTTCTTTCACAGGTAAGTGCTATGTACAGGCAAAGTATGAGACTTTGCACACACACTGTAAAACCTCCCCCAGCATCAGTCCAATATACATAGACCAGTTCACACGGCGCCGCCACCCACAAGTCGAAAACCTCAATTCACCCCCCTCGTCAGGCCTCTTAATCCTACCAGTCTGGTGTCACCTAAAGTTCTTTTCAACGGCCTCGCGTAAACCCTAACAAGTAAGCTCTTCTGGTGCCTACCAGCGGAGGAAGAGCAGGTCTGGTGTCACCTAAGCATGCTGTTTCTACCGAACCCTATGCTTATAACATGGAGTGGTGCGGCCCTTACTGCCTTACTACAACATTGATTCAACACAGCATAACATAACATACTTGTGTTTAATCAACCTATCCTTTGAATTTTATTTTCATCCAAAGATATCATCGAAAAATCAGCGATTGAACTATATCTGGCGTTCCCATCCGCAAATTTACCAAAACTCGGAAAATTTTAGCATCGGTGGCTTATTTTATTGTAAATGCTTTGCTTATGCAAACAAAATGGAAGCATCTGTTGGTTGCTAGCACCAAAGCTGCTTCACGTTGATTTAAACTCACCCTGTGAATTTTGTTTCGATTGAATGATTATGCTGGAGGTCACAGGAGTGAATAGAATATATACATACTACCCTCAAAACTTTTTAATGTTTTGAAACCTAGATATTTCTTGTTAATTGTCATTGCAGGATAATTTCCATTTTGAAATTTAATAACAACATCGCTCGGATTAAGAAAAGTTAATAAATTACAAAACTCATCATAGCTGGCAGCCTTTTCATGACTTTTCAGAAAAAATCTTACGGACTTAAATATACAGCAATATTCACTTATCACATAAGTTTCGTTTTGATTTTGTGACTGCATCAGAAGCTGTTGGGAAAAAACCCGTATTTTAATGAGGAAATTGACCATATTGAAGAGACTCAAAATGCCATAGCTGGCAGCCATATACTAAGTTTTCTACCCAATTTCTACGAAATCTCTCTTAGAGTAAGGTTCACTTATTGCGTGAAGTTTGTTAAAATCTTTTGGCTAAATTGGTAGCTTTAGGCCAAAAACCATTTTATCTCCTCGGTGATTTTTCAAATTGGCATCACTGCCTGTAAGGGTTTTGGTTGTGAGAAGTGTGGGATCGGTCTTGAATGACCATCAAATGATAGCGAGTCATTTGTCCGTGCAAGACTGAACTACTCGGAGTACCTACAACTCTCACGTGACCAGGAGTTCGGCACATGCTGGCTGCCTCTCGCTCTGTTCGGGAGAAGTGGGTGGAGGGGGGGGGGGGGGTTCTTTTCCCTGTCACGTGTCCCAGGAATCATCACATTTTTATTTCATGTGCCTTAAGGACGGACAAAATACCGCATAACAGCCGCGATCGTATACTGTATATTAGAGTCCAGTAAGAGCCGGGCAGGCAGACCCTGACCAGCAACAACAAAAATATAATAAGGCCACCAATAAAGGTCATGGTAAGCTTCCTACGAAGCAACTACACGCGGACCCGATAGGAACATGCGCGAGGGATCGCGGATTGGTGGCCGGAGTCGAACAGTAAGAAAAAAAACAAGAACTGCGCGCGACGCTGCGAACGCGGATGTATTGGTCACGGAAACGGATGGAGCAATCACGAGTAGCATCGAGGAAATCCACGAAAGAAAAAGAAGAAACCGACTGCATTTAAGGAATGAATTGCGAAGACCGGCCCTCCTTCACAACAAATAACCACCCCTGAAAAAAATCTTAAAGGAGTCGGCACAACCACTCTCATGACAAGAAAAAAAACTCTAGCGCACCTGAACCGCTAGAAACACTAATGTTCGAAGAACAGTAGAAGAATCGTGCAGGTTTTGAGTGCATATTCTACCACACGAACTGCTTATTACAGCCGAAATGTTTCAAACACCTCGTTTTACTTTGGTCTCAAGAATGAATTATAACTCATATGGTGGAAAGGTTTCAGATATTACCACTGGCATGAATTTCAAAGTTTATGAGAGCAAAACACTTGTTAATTATCTTCGTTATCAGTTGCTAATTTCACAAAACTTTGAAAGCAGCATCTCATATAACATTAATGAAGAAAATGCTCAGTGCCTGCAGCACTGTAACTGAAGTTGGTGTTTGGAGCTGCGATCCGAAAATCTTGCAGAACTTTGGGAATTGAAACATTGGTTATTTATTTTCATTGTAAATGTTTCCGGTATGAATACTAACTGTTAGCATTTATTGATACAGAAATGGCACTATAGACTCGTGCTGGCAACCTTTTGCCAGTATCACATCTGCATCACGTTGAAATTAACCTACCCTGTGAATTTCGTCTCGATCCGATGACTGCGTTCGAAGTTATAGGAGTATAGAGAAATTTAGGGCTACCAGCCGCGGCATTTTTCAAATAATCAAAAACTTAATATTTGCTGTATATTGTCACTACAATATCATTACAATTTGAAAATCTTACGATCAAATCGCTTAAGAAAGATATTGGAAATAAACACAAAACCAACAATAGCTGGCAACCCTATCGTGGCTTTTAAACCAAATATAACCTGAATAATGCCTATAATAGGTTCCATTAAATGTATGAAATTCGTATTGATTTCATGACTGCACTGGAAGTAATAGAGCAAAAAGCTTTATTTTCCTGAGCGAATTTTCAAAACCAAAGACACAAAACTGACCATAGCTGGAAGCACCAACCGAATTTTTTAACCAAATTTATATCAAACACGGCTTAGAGTAAGATTTAGCTACTGTGTCAATTTCATGAAAATCTGGTAACTGAATCGGAATTCATAGGGCAAAAAGTAGTTTTTTTTCTTTGTAATTTTTCAAGATGGCACCACTGGCACAGGGTTGCCCACAATGCAAAATTGCTTCTATCAGACCTGGTCCTGCTTTAGTCCAATGTATTCTATAAATTTCAACTTCATCTGATTATTGGTCCGTGAGTTCCCGTGAACAAAAGTTTTTGATGCTAAAAATATAGGTTAATTGGGAAAGGGTTACCGTTCTTGTCCGACATGAAAATTCCAAAGATTTTCCTTGACTGTTTAGACAAAGCATGAGATTTGTATACAAGTTGGTTTTTATTCTAAGAAACCGACATATTTTAGGAGATTGGATGGTTACAATGTTTTCACTTTCAGTGCCTGCCGTAGCTACAGGGTTGCCAGCACGTTCATGAAAAAATTCACGAATGTGCAACTTAACAACATTTATAAGTTCTGTAAGTTTCATAATGATTTATTAATCTAATAAAAAGTTATCACAATTCAAAAATGTTCCAATTTTCCCGATCTCATTTTAGGCTCTAAGCGCACACAAACGGTAAAAAATTTCAAAAACATTATCATATTCACATTTGAAACACGTTCAAAATTCATTATATAAACTTTATTTTTGCAAAAGATATTTTTTGACAGAAAAATAGGTTTATTTTAAATATCACTAAAATCGCCACCGGCACCAAAGGGTTAAAGATTATTAGCTTTTTGTGAGACCTGGCACTATTCTGCATATACATCAATGTGTCCTGAAAATTATAGTTCAATCGGATGGCGCGTTCCTGAGATTTTTTCACTGACATTTTTTGATGATATATATATATATATATATATATTTTGATGATATATATATATATATATATATATATATATATATATATATATATATATATATATATATATATATATATATATATATATATATATCATCAAAAAATGTCAGTGAAAAAATCTCAGGAACGCGCCATCCGATTGAACTATAATTTTCAGGACACATTGATGTATATGCAGAATAGTGCCAGGTCTCACAAAAAGCTAATAATCTTTAACCCTTTGGTGCCGGTGGCGATTTTAGTGATATTTAAAATATACCTATTTTTCTGTCAAAAAATATCTTTTGCAAAAATAAAGTTTATATAATGAATTTTGAACGTGTTTCAAATGTGAATATGATAATGTTTTTGAAATTTTTTACCGTTTGTGTGCGCTTAGAGCCTAAAATGAGATCGGGAAAATTGGAACATTTTTGAATTGTGATAACTTTTTATTAGATTAATAAATCATTATGAAACTTACAGAACTTATAAATGTTGTTAAGTTGCACACTCGTGAATTTTTTCATGAACGTGCTGGCAACCCTGTAGCTACGGCAGGCACTGAAAGTGAAAACATTGTAACCATCCAATCTCCTAAAATATGTCGGTTTCTTAGAATAAAAACCAACTTGTATACAAATCTCATGCTTTGTCTAAACAGTCAAGGAAAATCTTTGGAATTTTCATGTCGGACAAGAACGGTAGCCCTTTCCCAATTAACCTATATTTTTAGCATCAAAAACTTTTGTTCACGGGAACTCACGGACCAATAATCAGATGAAGTTGAAATTTATAGAATACATTGGACTAAAGCAGGACCAGGTCTGATAGAAGCAATTTTGCATTGTGGGCAACCCTATGCCAGTGGTGCCATCTTGAAAAATTACAAAGAAAAAAAACTACTTTTTGCCCTATGAATTCCGATTCAGTTACCAGATTTTCATGAAATTGACACAGTAGCTAAATCTTACTCTAAGCCGTGTTTGATATAAATTTGGTTAAAAAATTCGGTTGGTGCTTCCAGCTATGGTCAGTTTTGTGTCTTTGGTTTTGAAAATTCGCTCAGGAAAATAAAGCTTTTTGCTCTATTACTTCCAGTGCAGTCATGAAATCAATACGAATTTCATACATTTAATGGAACCTATTTTAGGCATTATTCAGGTTATATTTGGTTTAAAAGCCACGATAGGGTTGCCAGCTATTGTTGGTTTTGTGTTTATTTCCAATATCTTTCTTAAGCGATTTGATCGTAAGATTTTCAAATTGTAATGATATTGTAGTGACAATATACAGCAAATATTAAGTTTTTGATTATTTGAAAAATGCCGCGGCTGGTAGCCCTAAATTTCTTTATACTCCTATAACTTCGAACGCAGTCATCGGATCGAGACGAAATTCACAGGGTAGGTTAATTTCAACGTGATGCAGATGTGATACTGGCAAAAGGTTGCCAGCACGAGTCTATAGTGCCATTTCTGTATCAATAAATGCTAACAGTTAGTATTCATACCGGAAACATTTACAATGAAAATAAATAACCAATGTTTCAATTCCCAAAGTTCTGCAAGATTTTCGGATCGCAGCTCCAAACACCAACTTCAGTTACAGTGCTGCAGGCACTGAGCATTTTCTTCATTAATGTTATATGAGATGCTGCTTTCAAAGTTTTGTGAAATTAGCAACTGATAACGAAGATAATTAACAAGTGTTTTGCTCTCATAAACTTTGAAATTCATGCCAGTGGTAATATCTGAAACCTTTCCACCATATGAGTTATAATTCATTCTTGAGACCAAAGTAAAACGAGGTGTTTGAAACATTTCGGCTGTAATAAGCAGTTCGTGTGGTAGAATATGCACTCAAAACCTGCACGATTCTTCTACTGTTCTTCGAACATTAGTGTTTCTAGCG
The DNA here is from genome assembly GCA_963978885.1 of Nemotelus pantherinus. Lineage (NCBI taxonomy): Eukaryota > Metazoa > Arthropoda > Insecta > Diptera > Stratiomyidae > Nemotelus > Nemotelus pantherinus. The sequence continues at coordinate 139,547,336 of OZ022263.1, forward strand.
GTTCAGGTGCGCTAGAGTTTTTTTTTCTTGTCATGAGAGTGGTTGTGCCGACTCCTTTAAGATTTTTTTCAGGGGTGGTTATTTGTTGTGAAGGAGGGCCGGTCTTCGCAATTCATTCCTTAAATGCAGTCGGTTTCTTCTTTTTCTTTCGTGGATTTCCTCGATGCTACTCGTGATTGCTCCATCCGTTTCCGTGACCAATACATCCGCGTTCGCAGCGTCGCGCGCAGTTCTTGTTTTTTTTCTTACTGTTCGACTCCGGCCACCAATCCGCGATCCCTCGCGCATGTTCCTATCGGGTCCGCGTGTAGTTGCTTCGTAGGAAGCTTACCATGACCTTTATTGGTGGCCTTATTATATTTTTGTTGTTGCTGGTCAGGGTCTGCCTGCCCGGCTCTTACTGGACTCTAATATACAGTATACGATCGCGGCTGTTATGCGGTATTTTGTCCGTCCTTAAGGCTCATGAAATAAAAATGTGATGATTCCTGGGACACGTGACAGGGAAAAGAACCCCCCCCCCCCCTCCACCCACTTCTCCCGAACAGAGCGAGAGGCAGCCAGCATGTGCCGAACTCTTGGTCACGTGACAGTTGTAGGTACTCCGAGTAGTTCAGTCTTGCACGGACAAATGACTCGCTATCATTTGATGGTCATTCAAGACCGATCCCACACTTCTCACAACCAAAACCCTTACAGGCAGTGATGCCAATTTGAAAAATCACCGAGGAGATAAAATGGTTTTTGGCCTAAAGCTACCAATTTAGCCAAAAGATTTTAACAAACTTCACGCAATAAGTGAACCTTACTCTAAGAGAGATTTCGTAGAAATTGGGTAGAAAACTTAGTATATGGCTGCCAGCTATGGCATTTTGAGTCTCTTCAATATGGTCAATTTCCTCATTAAAATACGGGTTTTTTCCCAACAGCTTCTGATGCAGTCACAAAATCAAAACGAAACTTATGTGATAAGTGAATATTGCTGTATATTTAAGTCCGTAAGATTTTTTCTGAAAAGTCATGAAAAGGCTGCCAGCTATGATGAGTTTTGTAATTTATTAACTTTTCTTAATCCGAGCGATGTTGTTATTAAATTTCAAAATGGAAATTATCCTGCAATGACAATTAACAAGAAATATCTAGGTTTCAAAACATTAAAAAGTTTTGAGGGTAGTATGTATATATTCTATTCACTCCTGTGACCTCCAGCATAATCATTCAATCGAAACAAAATTCACAGGGTGAGTTTAAATCAACGTGAAGCAGCTTTGGTGCTAGCAACCAACAGATGCTTCCATTTTGTTTGCATAAGCAAAGCATTTACAATAAAATAAGCCACCGATGCTAAAATTTTCCGAGTTTTGGTAAATTTGCGGATGGGAACGCCAGATATAGTTCAATCGCTGATTTTTCGATGATATCTTTGGATGAAAATAAAATTCAAAGGATAGGTTGATTAAACACAAGTATGTTATGTTATGCTGTGTTGAATCAATGTTGTAGTAAGGCAGTAAGGGCCGCACCACTCCATGTTATAAGCATAGGGTTCGGTAGAAACAGCATGCTTAGGTGACACCAGACCTGCTCTTCCTCCGCTGGTAGGCACCAGAAGAGCTTACTTGTTAGGGTTTACGCGAGGCCGTTGAAAAGAACTTTAGGTGACACCAGACTGGTAGGATTAAGAGGCCTGACGAGGGGGGTGAATTGAGGTTTTCGACTTATGGGTGGCGGCGCCGTGTGAACTGGTCTATGTATATTGGACTGATGCTGGGGGAGGTTTTACAGTGTGTGTGCAAAGTCTCATACTTTGCCTGTACATAGCACTTACCTGTGAAAGAAGCAAATAACTAGCCTGCAAGTCTTATAAACAAAAAATCATCTTATACCAACAGCCCACTCGACTTCAAGAAAACTAAAAAGACATTTAAAAAGTTGTACTCTTTTATTCGTTAAACTCATTTATTTGTGACTAAAATTTTTAACGTTAAAAAGCCGCCTCTAGTCTCATTCTTGCCGTTAAAAACGAAATACTGTCCCTCGATATTGTCAAGCTCATCCACCTCACGCTACGTCTTAATATTATCTGATAATCTTGGTGGTAGGAGCACATGCTCACCATTCAGTAGGCGTGCAATTAGCCGCAGCCCGAATGTTGTTTTAATGAGGGTAAACGTGTGGATCGGGTACTCCCTGCCGATCTCGAGTGATCTGATTGGCGTATGGATACTTGTTACGGAAAAACAAAAGGGGCCGCACCCGTTCAACCATCCAAACTTCCAAATAGATTCCACAAAACAGTGTATTACGTCTTTCCACACTTTTTTGTCACTCAAAGACAATTTCTTCGAAAATTAGTTTTCTAGCGGTTCAGGTGCGCTAGAGTTTTTTTATTATTATTAAATCATAAGATTTTATTAATATTAATTAATTTGTAGTCTATGGATTAGTTGATCTGAAGTTTGAAGTTCGTTAAATTAGGAATCCTCATCGCTCGAAACTTGTAATGTCCGCCTTTCGTAGGTTCTAATGTCTGCAGGTTTTGGAATTCGCAGAAACATGGCTCCGTGCTGAAATCAGAGTCTGGTGCATCCGACAATGACAGCATTGCTATTCGTAACTTTGTTGCGACCGACTTAAACTCTGTCGGGCCGTCGTCAGTGCTTCATGTATTTGTTTAGAGATCTTCCTTTCTCTTGCCCGGCGTGCCTTTTCCCAGCCGACTATCTCAGCCTGGCGTGGGTACAACACTTAGAACATGCTTAAGATCAATAAGACAACGAGAACCACAAATAAGAAGGGAAAGAAGAGAATCCGTTAGAATCGTCATTTATTAATTTAGTTATAATTCATTTTGTATGTAGAAACAGAAATTATCAAAACAGAAAAAAATCAAAATAAAATCCACGAAAGAAATTAAAAAGGAAAATCTGAATAACTCAAGCAAAAATTAAAAAAAAAACCAAATTCAAATATTCAAATTAATTACTAATTTGGGTGGAGTTCATTCATTCCAAACTCCGGCCGGGATATGTTCACATATATCACACAAGAGAATCAAAAAAGTTGAGTAATCAAATTTGAATAATCCAAGTGAAATAACCTATTAAATTAATATTTGTGTACAAAAACTATAAAGATACTTGTATATATAATGTTAAGTTACTACGTTTCAGCGACTCACGAAAAACCCCTGGACTCAACTTTATCCACGGGGAGTGATTTCGGAAGGCTTCGCTCACCGGAGGTGGGGTGGTTCAGGCGCCACTCGCTTCAAAACCCCGAAATCACCTCATCAACGACGCTCCGAAGCGAGAAGTGAACGTCGTCGTTCCACTCGTCCCTCTCGGCTGATTATTCAAGCTCTCTTACAAATCTCGCACTAAAGACTTTTCACTAGGTTCTAACCGAAATCAACCGTTTCCGACGATTCACAATTAAAAACTCTCAGAATTCGTTTTTTTACAATTCCGGCTACAATTATTTTTATATTTCACTATTCTACACCCAATCTCGTATTCAAATTAAAGATATTCAACAAAGTTCTTATTCTAATTAAGCCTAGTGTGCACACTACCTTATTTTTGCGGTCGATGTAATCTCATTGAAGCCCTGATCGCTCAACTCCTTCGAAATTGCCTGCTGCTCGGGTCGCTCCTCGCACCGGAATTTCCACTCAAACCACCGGGTCGAAATCACCAGCGTCGTATCTATTCGAGAACTTGCTTGTTGACCGGATCGACAAACTGCTTTTCTCGTCGACTTCTTATATTCGCTCGTTTATCTTGTTTGATTCCTTTCGACTTCTCCGTCACCAGTCCTCATGCAAAACACCAGAATTTTGTATCAATATTTCAGCCTTCGCTATTAGGACTTCCACACACTCACCCGTCTGTCGCCAAAAGAGGGCCTTTCTCCATCAGCTCGCCCGCAGGAAAACTTTTTGGCGGCAGCGGGATTTTCAAACTCAGTTGGGAGCATTCACCCTGGCAGTTGCACGTGCCAGGGTGTTGAGATGATCATCCACCACACGGCCCACATTTGGGACACTCAACTCACCACTGTCTCGTTTGGCCGATGACAGATTGTTGACATTTCGAACGTAAATGTCACATTAAAAACGAAAGATGTACGGGAGTGTTTTATAGTTTCATCAAAGTGTCGAGGCCCCCAGAGATACAAATACTTTCGAAAGTGTCCATAGTACCACACAGGTAAGTTCCCTTCAGTTCCATTCAATATGTTGACTATCCAACTTTGCGTTTTATTCGCAAGAAGTTCCTGAATAAAGTTGCTTAAGCTCCATAGTTTTCGGCCGGTGTTGTGTGAATGGATGGAATCTTAACACGAAGCTCAGACGAAATTTCGTTAAGGTCGGCCGCATAAAAGAATGAATTTCCATCCATCTCGATTCTGTGACAGCAATGCCAAAATGCCTTCAGCTGCAATTTAGATTTACTATTCGAATTTTTCCCTGGGTGCCGCTGGCTGCGTGATCTCAGTCGATTCCGACTGTCGGGCGCCGACGTCTACTCTGGTATGTGAAGTTGTGGTGCGGATGTGAATATTGATAGTGCGGTGTGCGTCTTTCACGACAAAATTGCGTTTCGCGCGGGAAGCGATGTCTTCGATTTGATTTCGCCTACGTTATAGATGGATTTTTCGTTGTTGCTATTTTAGTAAAACTGGGTCAACTATTGACACAGGTCAGTGACGTCGCCAGCTGACATCAACAGCGCGCGTCGCTCGGGAAGTAGTGCTTAGGCGGGTCCGTGCGTTCAGGTGTGATGCCTGCCCTGGCCTTCATCTGGCGCCTCCGTTGCGACTTCACGAACTCGTAGCTATCCAACTTACAATGAAATTAACTTATCGTTATACATACTAATATTCAATTAAATGGAAAATTCTATCTTAAACTCGCATTAAATCACAATATGTTGGTTTATTACGCTTAATGTAAAATTCTGAAAGCCGTGATTCGCGAACTATCTCCATCGTGCTCCCTCTGGGAGGACGGTGGAGGATCTTTTTTTTTCTTTTTCGATTTTAAAAGAACAAACTGTGAACCGTGACAATAAATGTACATGCACCCACACCAAAAATGTTTCATAGCATATTTATGATAAGGAAATATATATAGTGAATTTCCTGTAATTCATATCTACAACACATGATTCTGTATCCGCTGATAATATTCAAGAACTTTAATTAAGTCTTATTGTATATGAGCATTTATTTAATTTGTGAATAAAATCTGGTTGAAAAGTTATCTATTTTACTACTCAAAAAAGTTCTGTTTTTGATTTTTGTCAAACGACTAATTAATAGGCCTCCACTCACAAACTTGTCCAACTGAAAATCGTTCCTTGGAAATTAAGCTCCTATTTACACCATCACCTGCTCTTCAGCAATCTTTCTCCCCTCGTTGTTTTGTGAAATCATCACTGTCATTGAAGTCTCCGATAGTCTGCTAGACTTCCTTTCCTTCGGCTATTTGCATTAATTTATACGGTCTGCCACTATTTCAATGATATACCCTTCTTGCGAAGATCATTCGTCTTTTCAACTAATAGCTCGGTCGTATTCTATTTATAGCTTTTCACTTTATTCGTAGCTATTTTCACGTTTTCATCAACAAAGTCTCACCCCCTTATTGCTTCCCAACTTTAACTTATATTTTAAATGTAAAATGAACGTTTTTTCTTTATTTCAGTATTAAGTTCTCTAACAGCCAGAATCCTTCAACTTCCTAGTTTCACTTTCCACATTTTTCTTAATTTTTTACCCGCTCAAAAATTCTTGAACTGTCTTCCTCTCCAGTTCATACTCAAGTCCCCTCTTTCTTTGTCGAGAAAAATGTTCACTGTACCGCTAGAGCGGTTTATTTCCAGTTTTCCATTTCCACGTGGTTCTAAACCATTATGGCATCACCAAAACAGCAGATTCGGAAATCAGCCACCAGGTTCGCTGAGTTTTTCGCGCAGTGTTTGGAGATCTAGCTGTCAGCGCCGTTGTATACGTTCAAAGTGATAGGAAGTGACGATCGCAACAAAGCTGTAAGAACATCTGGATTTGAGTAGGTGCTGCCGGTTGAATTCATATCGAAATTTAAATAAACAGGAACAAGCATCATGTTCAAACCAATGGATGCGAAACGCGACAAATACCGTAAATACCACGAGCAAGAAGGTGTCGCAGAGGTACTAAGCAAAGCTATTGTTAAGTCCTTCGATTGCTCTGAAAAACCCGAAAACGCATTTCATTCGATTTCATCCGAAGAAATTCAAAGAAATTTGGGCGATACTACGCTTGAGCGGGACACCATCGAACAATTGAAACAAGAATTGGAGGATTCACGAAACAAAGTGGAGCGTGACAAGGGTACCGCATCATCAGACGCATTTGATGATGAGCCAAAAGCTGTTGAACAAGTGAAGAAAATATGTGTACTTACATTTCGTACAGCTTTCATAAAGACCGAAGAATTTTTCAAAGTTACCATCCGTTTGTACAATAGGATATATCTGGTAAGTTGGAAATAAAACGTTGCTCACATTTTCGTGTAGTTTTTAGTATTATGACTCAAAACAAGAAAATAAATGATAAAATTGCGTAGCATAAAAATTCGCGACAATCTATCTCGAGAGGAAGTCCCAAAAAAATCCAAGACCTTTCCAAGTTTAGTGGGAGAACTTCTATTACACTTCATCGCAACTCAATAAAACTAGCTGTATGAAGAAGATGAAGGATAGAATATAAAATTTTCGTACATTTGCGAAATTTCTGCTATTGCCCGCCCCAAAAAACGTCGAAACATAGCAGTACATACCGAGCTGAAGCAGAAAAAACTCTAGCGCACCTGAACCGCTAGAAACACTAATGTTCGAAGAACAGTAGAAGAATCGTGCAGGTTTTGATTGCTTATTCCACCACATGCGCAAATTATTACGGCCAAATTGTTTCAAACGCCACGTTTTACTTTTGTCTCAAGAATGCATTATAACTCATATGGTAGAAGGTTTCAGATATTAAAAACTGGCATGAATTTCAACGTTTATGAGAGCAAAACACGGGCTAATTATATTCGTTATCAGTTGCTTATATCACAAAATTTTGAAAGCAGCATCTCATATAACATCAATTAAGAAAATGCTCAGTGCCTGCAGCACTGTAACTGAAGTTGGAGTTTGGGGCTGCGATCCGAAAAATTTGCAGAACTTTGGGAATTGAAACATCGGTTATTTATTTTCATTGTAAATGTTTCCGGTATGAATACTAACTGTAAGCATTTATTGATACAAAAGTAGCACAACCGACTCGTGCTGGCAACCTTTCGCCAGTATCAAAGCTAAGAATATATAACATCTGCTTCACGTTGTTATATAACATTTGAAGTTATAGGAGTATAAAGAAATTTAGGGTTACCTGCTGCGAGTTTTTTCAAATAATCGAAAGCTTAATATTTGCTGTTTATTGTCACTACAATATCATAACCAATTGAAAATTCTACGATAAAACCGCTTAATAAAGATATTGCAAACAAACACAAAACCAACAATAGCTGGCAGCCCTATCATGGCTTTTCAACCAAATTTGGCTTGAATAATGTTTATAATAGGTTCCAGTAATTGTATGAAATTCGTATTGATTTCATGACTGCACTGGAAGTTATAGGGCAAAAAATTTATTTTCCTGAGCGAATTTTCACAAAAAGACACAAAAATTATCATAGCTGGCAGCACCAATCGAATTTTTCAACCAAATTTCGATCAAACAGAGTTTAGAGTAGGGTGCAGCTACTGTGTCAATTTCATGAAAATCTGGTTGCTAATTCACATTTCATAGGGCAAAAAGCATTTTTTTTTTCTTTGTAATTTTTCAAGATGGCACCACTGGAACAGATTGGCCTACAATTCAAAATCGCTTCTATCAGACCTGGCCCTACTTAAGTCCAATGCATTCTGTAAATTTCAATTCTATCTGATTATTGATTCGTGAGTTCCCGTGAACAGAAGTTTTTGAAGCTAAAAATATAGGTTAACTGAGAAAGGGTTACCGTTCTTGTCCGACATGAAATTTCCAAAGTTTTACTTTGACTGTGTAGATTAAGCATGATATTTGTATACAGATTGGTTTTATTGAAGAAACGGACATTTTTTAGGATATTCGATCGTTTGAATGTTTTCACTTCCAAATTTTTTTTTTTCAAATTTAAGACAATAAATTCTGTTCATCGGATCGTGAGTTTCCGTGAACAGAAGTTTTTGATGCTAAAAATATAGGTAAATTGGGCAAGGGTTACCAGGCATGCCCGTTATACCATGTCAAATTTTATTTTTTGCCTATGTAAACAAAGCACAAAATTTACATATGAATGGCTTTTTTTTCAAGAGAGACGATGATTTGGACGTTTTCACTTTCAGTGCCTGCCCTAGCTATAGGGTTGGCAGCACGCTCATTAATCTACAACTAAATAAAACAAACATGTCCTGAAAATTTCGTAATCATGGAATAGCTCTGTCAAAAGTTATCGCAATTTAAAAATTTTCAAATTTTCCCGTTCTCTTTTTAGGCACCCAGCGCACACATGGGGTTAAAAAATTCCAAAACGATATCTGATTCACATGTAAGACAGGTTCGAAATTTATTTCATCAACTTTAATTTTGCAAAAATTATTTGTGTACGGAATAATAGGTATATTAAAAAAATCACTAAAATAGCCGCGGGCGCCAAAGGGTTAAAGATTATTAACTTTTTGTGAGACCTGGCACTATTCTGTATATACACTAATGTGTCCTGAAAATTTCAGCTCAATCGGATGGCGCGTTCCTGAGATTTTTTCACTGAAATTTTTTGATGATATATATATATAGATATAGAAATATGAATTTTTGGCCAAAGTGATTTTAATACTAATGTTCTTCTTCGAACATTAGTAAAAACCCAATGAAACACTTTATCAACATATATTTTTATTTATAGGAGTTTGATTACATTCAGAAATTATATGAGTTTATTTAATTAAAAATTATGAGTTTACCAATTATAATTAATTTCCCTAATTACCTTAATAATATTTGGTTTCAACACTTGCTGTTGCATATGCTCGTGTAATTCGGCATTCATAATGGCCTGCTCCAGAATTGAATTTTTTGGGGTATGTTTGGGCATTGGCTCCTTCTCCAAATATTTTCGTTCTACATGGGAAGTTGTTTTAAATTTCGCTCCGGCTCAGATCCAAAATTTAACAACAATGTATGCACCTCTTACATTGCCTTATCGCAAATTGCCTCGGGCATTTTTTTCAATGTAGCCCCAACAAATTTCGCGAAGAAGTCGCATTCATCATCCTTATTTTTTGGCCTGTTCAGTACCGCATTTAGAGTGGTGCACGCTGTTTTTAGGTGATTGTTAACTTCTTCAAATTCTGTTTGTTGTTTTGAGCGTTTCGTTGTTGTGAAATGTTTCGTAGACAGCCGTGGCGAACATTCTTCTGGTTCTTCTTCGACTCCTGTGTTGAATGTGAAAAATTCATCCTGAAAGATAACAGCAAACATATTCCAGAGTTCGTTTTTGGACAATTCATACTATATAATTTGCATAGTGACTGAATAATTATTTGAATAAATCAAACGATGTCTTCTTACTTCCAGCTACCATCAACTGCAGCCGAATGGGTGGAAACATCTCACGGATTTGCATTTCCGCATTGTGAAAACAAATTAAGCTGCTTCGTACATCAAAGTCAGGCTCAGAATATTACCATCACAAAGGCGGCTTCAGTATCGTGCTGCTAGCATTGGTAAACAGTAATTACTGTTTTATGTTTGCAAACATTGGTGCACAAGGACGCATTAGCGATGGCGGAGTCTTCCGCTAGTCTCAGCTGTGGGATCAAATTAATGATGGCAGCATAAACCTACCACAAACTTGTCCACTTCGTGGAAGTGATATTGAATTCCCATTTGTATTTTTTGGGGATGGGGCATTCACCTTACATCAGAATATAATGAAGCCGTATTGTGGCAACTATGCATTAGGGTCACCGCAAAGAATATTTAACCAGAAACTGTCGAGCTCACGAGTGGTGGTGGAAAATGTTTTTGGAATTCTGGCGAGCGTTTTTAGGATTTTCTCCAAACCTATTGCCCTGGATGTCCGAAAAGCGTCAATAGTAACACTGACTTGTGTTTTATTGCACAATATGCTTCGAAAGAGTAATACATCCAGAGATATATATACCCCCAATAACTCAATGGACATATACCAAAATGATTTACTAGTTCGACCGGGTGCGTGGAGGCAACAAACACAAATAGAGGATAGTTTCTTACCTCTACCAGCCGTACCTCCAAGACCACCTTCAACAGCAGTTGAAATCAGATCGCAGTTCACCAACTACATCAATCTTAATATCAATTGAAACATATATATCATATTACAAACGAATTTCCTAACCGTGTTTCACATCATTTTCTGAATAAAGCAATTTGTTTTAAAACAAAGCTACTTGAAATCTTACTTACAATAGGCGTATTTTTTTGCTCTTCTATCCAGTAGAGAATAGGATATACGCATTGGAAACAACAACACTCCCGCACCAGTGAAATCACTAGTACAGAATTGTATTCGTGCTGAAGTATAGAATGTGCTGATAGAAAAAAGAAAAGCTCATACGAAGTTGTCTTTTTTTCTGTGAGATGGCTTTGGTTTTTTGAAGGTTAAGTTGAATGTTTTGGTAGTTAGTAAATTAAAGAAAGCTCGCATAATGTGTAGAAAGTTAAAAGAGATAATTTTCTGTTAGTCCTTTTGCTATTTTCTATCGATTGTGGTAGTGTATATTCGTTATTTTCTCCCTTAATTTTGAGCTGTTGAGTGGTACCACAGCAAATACAGCAACCTATGTCAGTCTTAGCGAAAGCATTAGCTGTTTTGTGATGCATCGTTTTTTTGCGTCATTGTTCTATTCTGTTCTGCATCGGAGCTAAAAAAACACGCCTTATGTCTGGCACATTGTGTTTCCTGTCCTATTTTATTACGAATACAAAGACAGTGTGTAGCTTAAGATATAGATGTAAGCAGTACCTGCAGGCGTAACCTGCACAGTGCGCAAGCTACGTAATATGCAAAAAAGGCACTATATTTACTGGATGATGTGTACATGTTTTGTTGAGGAAAGAGGTGAATGGTTGAATTTGGCAATAATTCCATAAATTGCCTTGTAGCATTTCCACAAATTTTACATTTTAAGAACTTAACAGTACATCACGAATCAAACACTATTTTCTCCAACATGAATACATTCGAACTTTAAATTATTTTTGAATAATATGTACGAAAAACTTAAAACTTATGAGAACATTTTCAAATTTCAATTTTTTGCCAATATTTTTAATTTAATCATTAAAAGGAATGAGGCTATTTCAAACATATGCATCTATTTTTAATTGTTCTTCAAACTAGAACACATATCGTTACGGATCAATTTATTTGAAACTAAGCAGCAACCACTTCACCGAGCGAAATATTTACCGAGAACGGAAGCTCCACAAATGTTACTTTCGGATATCAAGTATATAATCCGTTTGATTTAACTGAACTTCTCGTGACGGCTGCAGCAACTGCCTCAATATACACCAAAAGCAGCATTTCACATTTAAATATCCAACTATCTGTTTCAATTATTTGTAACTTCATTTACATATTTAGTTAGGAGTCAGGTACATAATAATTTTCCGATAATTTATTATTAGAAACTTCGTACCAAATTCACCACACGAATACATTTTATAAAATGCACATATTTCATTCAAAATATAATCCTTTATGAATTGACCTTGAAACTATGTCATCTTCAAGCTACACACCTCATTATTTAAACATTGTGAATTATGTAACAAATTATAAAATTTAATTGCAAACATACCTTGCTCTTATCCTTGTGAGCATTACTGCATGGATTCCATATAGACTCTTCTATTTTATACAATTCTATGAATTTATGCACTTCATCATTGTTCCAAGTTGCCATAATTCAATATAATGAACTATTCGGTATTTAAATTCACCGTCACTATGATACTAATGCTTCAAATACATATTGGCCCAATATGTTCGCCCAACATATTGGCCAAAAATCCACTCAGGCTGGGAATGAGCCTAACATCAGCCCAGCTCGCACCAAGGGGGTGTACACATATTGGCCATAGCCTCTCTTAGTCTTGCATGGGCCAATATGTATTTCCTACATGACACTTTCAATACCAACTGCAAAATGAGCCAGAATCAAACGTCAACAAATCTCAGCATAACGTTTGCCAGCCTGTCAAATCCGCTTGGTTGGTGCATGCTGGTGCCCAAAAACCCACTCGGACCGGAATGCACGCCAATATCGACCAATCGTAGCCATCTCACACCAAAGGGGTGTACACATATTGGCCAGAGGCTCTGTTGGTCTGGCTTGGGCCAATATGTTTTTCCTACTTGAGTGGATTCTTGGCCAATATGTTGGGCCAACATATTGGGCCAATATGTATTTGAAGCTTAATATGCTTCAGTATCATTGAGATAGTATATAATGGAGTCGACATTGACTGTATAACTTTCCACCAATAGCCCCCACGACCGACGGCAAATCGACAATCCAAAGGCGTATGCAATTTCAATTTTTCATTTTTTCGTAGGGGTCGAGAAAAACGTGGCATATGAAAATGCAAAGTACTATACTTGACGTCGCAATCTATGTGTATGTAAAATTTCTAGTAAAATATCATTATTAGTACGATAAAATGCAAAAATACTTATTGTTTGAACTGCTCAACGTGCCTTAATGTTTGACTTTGAATATATAATTCAGTTTACGCACATGCCTATGAAAAATTAAACTATGGATTTCGAAATTATGGCTTTAGTGAAATTAATACATTTATTATAATAACGATGAATATAACTTTCTGGGGAAGAACAAAACCATATGCTGTTTGATAATGATGTAAGCTTCTACTTTTAGTAAAATTAAAAAGTGTTCTGTCTTTGGTGAATGAGTTGATTAACTTTGAATACGATGTATTATAATGTGTTTGTAACATCAACTCATTGAAAAATATTAAATGTTAAGCATTAAAATATGAAATTTTCTATAAAGTCTAATATATATGGAAATCTACAATTTGGTTTTCTTTTGAGATTTCGCTATTTTCTTGTTCCTTCCTTATTTTTCCAGTATATACCATTTTCAATTATTGTGTCCACAATTCAAGTTCTATAACTCATTTTCTCTTGAATAAGATAAGAATCTATAAATCATATATTGAAATAAAGCTGTCAATCACAGCCGGTGAAAGATATTATACGTGGAATTTAATATAAAACGCGAAAACATAATTAGGCATTTTAAGAGGAGTTTTAAAATTAAACCACAAACTTGGAAATGGACAAGAGCCTCCCTCTTTCTTTTTCAACCGGGCTTGGGACACGGCTTTGGCGAAATTACGGCTTTCGTCCAACTTCGTAGCAGAAAATAAATAAATTCATAATACATGTAATCTTGAAATATCTTAAAATAACTTGAAAATCTTGAAATATCTTGAAAATTTTGAAATAGGTCCATAAATATCTTCTTATATTATAGTAAATGTTAGTCTACATCGAATTATATACTGCCGCATAGAAATTTTTTCGCTAATTTTCTTGGCCATGAAATTATACCTAGTTTTTAAGTATTTTTCAATAACTAATTCAACGATCAGACTATAGTGTTTTCCGTTGGACATGTGCTCAGAATGATCCTCAAATAAATTTTTGCCAACACAGTGTTTCTGGACGGAGATAATTATCGACTGATATGCCTTCGAAGACAAAATATTGTTGTGGCCACGGTACTGGTATATTCGAATGTTTTTCTCCTTTTTTTGACATATTGCTACTACACTTTCAGATGGAACTTTCAAAAATCCTCTAGTTTTATATTTTATAAGTGATTTTATATTAAGAGCACCCTGAATGGCTGAAATGCAACAATCACAATGAAGAATTTCACAAAGCTTAAATACAACAAATCCTGCTATGTATTCGACGACAAACTTTGTGTATTGCGAAATTCTTCCTGGCTCCGTTGCATAGCTATGCTCATGAAGAAATTTATCACCGATCTGTAGTGCATTTTCTTCGATAGATTTTGTCATGGCATTACGTGCCGATGTTTTATTTATCTTTTGCACTGTGCTTTCTTTACTCGAATTCAAAATGGAAATCTGCTCTAGTGGTATTATATTTCCAATCACCCCTTCTCTTAATTGGCATCTTACCATCAACTTTTTCAAGCAGTTTCTGATTTGCCTAGCTGTGGGGTTGTTATTGTTTCCAAGACCAGATCGTATTAAGCCCAAGAGAAGTTCAATGTGGTCCTGGTTGATTTTGTAAAGCGGCAAAAATTTTAGAATTTTTGTCGCTATAAAACGATCATACAGCACTTTCAGATACCGTAGCGAAGCGATTAGGCCCAAGAAACCTACGCTTCGTACTGAATTTACTAAAGGTTTTCCCGATAGTAGCTTCAACTATTTTATGTAACTAATGGCCTCTTGAGAAAATTTAAATATGACGTGAACATTAACTTCAGAGAGCGCTTTTTTAAGGGGCTCGAAATTTGAAAGATTCCAGCTATTCATAACATCAAATGAGTCATTACAAATACAGATGAATTTGTATGTTGCTTCACTTCCCGAAAACGCATTCAGTTGCAAAACTTCACGACAAAAATCCAGTGCGTCTGCTACAGACGCGCTTGAGGTTTGAACTGCAAGACGTACTTTCATTTTTTGGTTGCAAAAGTACTAATGCTCTTTTCGCAACTAATTTCCTAAATGTAATCCCTCCTTTTCCTGTAGTTCCAAAAGAAATTGAAAATATTCCCATTTTAGCTGTGTTTAATGAGCACGAAAAAAAAGCAGAGCATCTCAAGGCAAGTTATAGTAGTGCGGCTGTCAAAAAAAGTCGAGCAAGCCAGAGCAATTGAGAGGCAGAAAAAAGTCGAGCAAGTGAGAGCAATTGAGAGGCAATTCTCAAAATTCATTACTTGTCAGAAGGTCAACCTGTCAATTCACTTACAAAAAACTGCACTTCAGTAACAATTTTTTGTTGAAAGTCGGTTCCGTGACAGTTCGAAAACAGCTGGTTGCTTCCCCAAACTTGCTCTACCAAAAAAAGTAGTGCTCTAGTTCAACTTAGAGCAGACTCATGAAACACAAATCAGAGCAACTTCGAGCAAGTTAGAGCAGCCAAATTGCTCATTAAACACATTTTGTTGCGATATCTCAACCTAGCTCAACCTAGAGCAGCTCATTAAACACAGCTTTTATTTGTTTGCCCTCACAATCAACGATAACTTTCAAATCTGAGAATGCATTTCTTACAAGTTTGAGCATATGGCATGGAATTGGATGGAGTACAATTTGGTCTTCATTTTGTTGGAATGTCACAAATCCTTGGGACATAGTATCACGCACATACGAGCCAAGTAATTTGGACATAGTAAGATTCGTTGTGGCTCCATCAAAAGTAATTCCTACTATTTGAACGCCAGTATCAGCAAAATGCTGGACGCAAAGAGATGTTAAATTTGATTTTTGCTCGGCAGTAATGCTTGAGATAGGAAAATGAGCTAGAGGTATTTTCCACGGTTTGTTTATACAAACAGCTAAAAAAAACTAGTAATAAAACTAGTAAACCAAAATGTCACTGTTGACCCCATCGCCAAAATCAACAAAACCGTGTGATTTTCTCCCATCCCAATCGACATGCTGTCTTATGTGCATTTCATCGAAAACTACATTTACAAATATTTTTTCCCCATTTCCCGCAGATGAAACAACATGTCGAATTGATTGCAAAGCTTCTATAATAAATCCAGGCTCACAGTTTACTGTCTCGTACCATCTTCTCAATGTTCTGGTGTGTGGAAGAAAATTACTAAATGATGCTCTTACATAATCGTACGCTCGAGGAGACAAAAAATTTAAGCTCAGAGCAAGCACCTTCGTCGCCGGGTCGTATGAATTTTTCGCGTTAGTGGAAGAATGGACTTTTAGTTGCAATTCTAGTATGCGTACGTTTATGGCACCAATATTAGTAAGTTGCTCACATGTGCTTTCGCGAATAAGGTTTTTCTCTTTCAAAACTTTTAATAGATCTTGTATAGTATAGGGTTTTTTATTTCTTCGATGGGTTTTCCGTCTTAAATTATGGATAATTTGGTTTT
>OZ022263.1:139568591-139693591 GCA_963978885.1 Nemotelus pantherinus
AAACAATTATTTTATGGCTTTTAAAATCACATATATTTTTAATCAAGCACCAATTACATTGTAATAGTTTTTGCAAATTACAACAGTAGACTGTT
Organism: Nemotelus pantherinus; assembly: GCA_963978885.1. Classification (NCBI taxonomy): domain Eukaryota; kingdom Metazoa; phylum Arthropoda; class Insecta; order Diptera; family Stratiomyidae; genus Nemotelus; species Nemotelus pantherinus. The sequence goes on from OZ022263.1 coordinate 139,568,687, forward strand.
GTAAAAAGCTCTATTTTGACCATTTACTTGTGAAATAAAAGTCCAGGTTGTCGATTCTTCATCCTATTCGCACAGGTCGGCACTATGCACTTAATTTTGCTTTCCTGCTTTCGCACCAAATTTTCACAAATAAGAACTATACACTTTCGTTTGAGCTTTGTAATTCACACGCCTTTCAGCTATTGGTACTGTATCAATTAAGTTTGCCGCTTCACAAAAGGCAAATTGCTTTTGGACTTGCACGGCACTCGCGACGTGTTGTATTGTCAGCTTGACACTGTAGTAGTCCTGCAGGGGAAATTGACAGCATAATAGAAAAATTTTGATACCTTCCCCTCCAGTGTGTTTCATATGGACATGTCAACTCCATTTATATATTATCTGTGTGTTCAATATGCTGAGGATTTTCTAATAGTTACAACTGACAGCGACATTGTGTCATGTGGTCAGCATTTTCAAATTGCCATTAACTTATTTGCTAACAAATGTTAAGCATATTACTGAGTTCGATTTCACGTGAAATTTTCATACAAAATTTCACGTGATATCTGTTTCGGCGAAAATTTAGCTTGAAAATAAGCAAGAGTTGCACTAAGTTCTTAGCATGAAAAGTTGCTTTGAAGTTGCTTTCGCGTTGAAAATGTAGATGGCACTGAAACATGTCTCCAATCATTTCACACCAATTTAGTTTGTGCAGTTCATTCTTTCGAGCGAAAAAGTGACATTTGGTGTTTCAATTTGCAAATGGAGCAGTGCAAATGTCTTTCCAATAAGAAAATCGATCGAAAAGTGAAATTCTTGACATTTTATCCGTCAGTTAGAGCATTGTCTCTGCTTTTCTCCATTGCCAAAATTTTCCCTCGAAAGAATGACCAGATAATGGAGACATGTCAAAATCTCACGTGAACTCGAACTCAGTACTATGTTTTAGCAAATAAGTTAATGGACTTCACATTTTCAAGCTAAATTTTCGCCGAAACAAATTTCACGTGGAATTTTGTATGAGAATTTCACGGGAAATTTTGTATGATAATTTCAAGTCAAATCGAACACAGTACCAACGCCTTCAAGAAGTACAGGCCGTAATGCAGAATAATGACCTCACACAAAGCTGTCAAATTGTCGGGAAAAACATACGCAGGCTTATGGGAATTTCGCGGGAAAATGTTGATTGTACAGGTTGTGTTAAGGCGAGTGAACTGAACATAAAGAGAGATCTACGGAACACTGCTAGTGAACACCTAAAATAAAAACTAATGTGGTGCATGCGGTATAATTGGGAAAATTCGCTACGAAATGTTCATCAGTTGGTGTTAGGTTATGTGATGTTTCGGTTCGATTTAATGTCGATACAATTAATTAATACAAAATACAAGTTATGACTAAATATTATTATTAGAAAACACACGAAAACACTAACGTTTTATTTATATTATAGCTAGAAATCCGCACGTGAAATCTCCGTGTATATCAGATGGAAATGTCAAAATGCCAGCGAAAAATGACGTCAAAGCTACATCGATTACATAGCATGACGTCCCGTTTTTCTAGAAGGCACTGACAGTGCCAATGCCGTAATGCTGCGTAATCGTTTTAGCTATGACGTCGATTGATCGGGGAATTTTGACATTTTAACCAGGCAGAGTCGATATACACAGAGATTTCACGTGCGGATTTTTAGCTAAAATATAAATAAAACGTTAGTTTTTTGTGCGTGGATGCGTTGTAGTAATAATATTTAGTTATAACTTGCTTTGTATTTCAATCAATTGTATCGACAGTGAATCGACACAAAACATCACATAACCTGACAACTTACAGACATTTCGTAGCGAATTTTTCCAATTATACCGCACGCACCGCATTAATTTGTGTTTTAGCTGTTCATTAGCACTGTTCCGCAGATCTCACTTTATTTTTATTTCACTCACTTTAACACAACCTTTACTAACATTTTCCCGCGGACGTGCCAGAAGACTAGGTGTGTTTTTTGCGACATTCTTCCCGCAAACTGTGACGTCATCATTCTACATGACGGCCCGTACTTCTAGAAGGCATTGACAGAGATAAGTCTTAGAATAAATAACGCCAGACTCTGCTGCACATCATTCATGCGTGACTGTAAGGCATTAGCCCCAGCCCCTGGACACGGACGGTATAACTTTTCAATTCTCTCGCGCACAAAGCATGTTAAAAATGCCTAGCACTCATTGTCAAATTGGAGGGTGTAGCATCCAGTAATGTCCAGCGGAATTACTGGACACTTACTTCCGATTCACACTGTACGTGCTCGGAGCCGCTACAGCAATTTCAAATTGAAAACGAAATTCAATTTGAACAATAATAAGATCCCGTAAGTCCCCATCGACCTTATTATTGAATTCGTTCAGCAACCAAATTTCTAACAGAATTTTGTTTTGCTGTTCGATCGCGCATTGCGAGATGCATTGCTTCGTTTCGTGACAGTCTTTGTGATATCAGCTTGGCGACGGGTCGTGTGAGTGTCGCGGTGGCGAGAGCAAGCTTTGTGCATGGAGGTGTAAAGCAGACGTAGTTCACGCCGCACTGCTTGAAGAGATTACTTTCGGTGGTAATTACCGTGTGTATCGGGTAGCAGAAGGAAAGTTTCAGAAAATGTTGCAAAGATTACCGGGATTGCAATTCGTAAACGAAAAACCTTGTTCGGAATGTCGTCGATCCGCAAGGCGAGGATGAGAATGCGTATTTGTTTCGCGGTCTAGCGAAAAGTAGTAGAAACCCGGTAAAGAGAAAGAGTTCATAATTCCAGGTGTTGTTTCCTTGAAGTTTTCCGTGAAACTTCGCCAAAAGTCAGTGCTTCAGTCAAAGCAACAGCTTATATTGATTGTGGTGGTGCATAGAGCTCGCGGCATTGTGCAGTTCGAAAATATATGTGCCGGAAACTGTAAATTACAGAGAACATTATTGTGGCGTGGATTTTTTCCCTGTGACTTGTTCGTTTTTTGTGCGTGAGCGTCATCAATAGTAAAAAGTCCATGCGTCCGCTACGAGTTTCCTAATCCACGATTTTCTTCAGTGCCCCATGTCAAGATCATTTACCTACTTCCACCTTAAGAATTGTTCGACTTTAATTGTGTCCGAAAACTCACGACTGTACCTGTTGTAGTGTGAAGTTACGATTACACAATGATAACGCACACTCATACTTTGTAAGCATTATCTTGTGTAGTATGATTCTATATTAGTATTACAGTACTTTACATTTAACAAAAACCAGAAATTATTCGATAAGAACCTGTCTGAATTATAACTTAGAAGTAAGCGGATCATAATAAAATCATGTTCGAGTAAAGCCGGTCTTTTAATTATACCACATGGCGCTGCGGCAAATAAAATTTTTCGTAAAATAATCAATTATTTGTGTTCTCCTAACGTAATGAAAAGAAGTGTTGTAATTACAAGTGAAAATATTATACATTGAATGGGAACTGCAAACAAAAGTAGTATAAAATTACCTGTAAAACGTGGCCGACCTGCAAAGCGCACAGTTATAGTGGTCGAAAAAACGATGGATTATTTGAAAAGACCAGAAACTCTAAAACTGGATGGGAATATATCGGAAAATTGGAGAATTTTTAAGCAGAATTACGATATATTTGCAACGGCTATTGAAATTGAAAAGAAATCGGAGGCTGTGAAAATTGCAATCTTCCTAAACGCCATTGGCCCAGAAGCATTGGAAGTGTACAATTCATTTCACTTGAGTGACGAAGATAAATACAACAAAGTATTAGAATCGTTTTCGAAATTCTGTATACCGAAAAAGAATGAAGTGTGTGAGACTTTTAAGGTAGGTATCCACATGTTGCATCTCTTCCGTACCGTATCCCTGTTGCGTATCATTCACTAAACGGATACGGCGTCCACACTACTCAATATTCCATGTATCATCAATACGATCCGTTGCAAAAAAACACGACACGCAGCGGCAACGCTTTTATTCACTAATCTATAGTATACAACGCGACGTGTCCACATATGACTCCACTTCGTATCGTACCATTCCTTGCACAAAATGTGATATCGTCGATATACTTCAATAAATTGAAGAATGTTTTCTTTATTCCACTCCATTATCTATGCACTGCACTACAATATTGACAAGTTAACGACTCAAATGTCAAATCATGCAACGCGACTTGTGCAACGCAAGTTGTCCAAATATGATTCGAGAGCGTACCGTTTCATTCCTTTGATGCGACGGCAAGAAACCGCCAAATGACCGATTGAGTTCGTTGCGTTTCTTTGTATCAAATTTTGATACGCAACGAAGATACGTTTGTCGTATCCACTGATACGCAACGGTGATACGATACGCGAAAATGATACATATGGATACATACCTTTATGTTTCATTCGAGGAATCAACGCGAAGGAGAACCGTTTGATAACTTTCTATTGGACCTTAAAAAGCTGATAAAGAATTGCGGTTTCACTAATGAGTTCGAGCAGAGGATGCTCAGAGACAGAATTGTGTATGGAATTTATGACAGTCGACTACAGAAAAAATATCTAGAAACACCAGAGTTGACGTACGAGAAGGCAGTCGAACTTGGGCGTGCAGCAGAGGCATCCGAATCACAGACCAGGAGAATGAAGAAAATTAATGCATCGGCAGTATTAGCGGTTGACGGGATCACGGACAGAACACAAAATAGGCAACAGTATGCGCGGAACAGAAATGGATATGATAAGATGAGTAATTTAAGCAAATACAGTAAAAGTAACAGTAATTTAAATGCAGTTAATTCTAATTTTTCTAAAAATAATATACCAAGACATGGCAAAGATTATACTAGTGGGCATAATTTTAGGTCAACTACAAATGTAAAGAGAAATTACGCTGCTCAGCGGCAGGGAAATAAATGTCGGTATTGCAACAAGTTTCACCCACCCAAAAATTGTCCAGCATATGGGAAAAGATGTGGTATTTGTGGTAAATTTAATCACTTTGCAGAAGTGTGTGCAGCTAGACTGGTGAGTGAAATAAATATTAAAAACGCAAATGACACTTTTTGTACAGAAACTATAAATAAGTTAAGTGATTTCGGAAACAAGCGGGCTTGGTATGAAATTGTACAAGTAGAAAATACTATCATTACTTTCAAGCTCGATACCGGATCTGATTTAAATACTTTGCCCGTTAGCTACTTTAACAAGCTTAATAAAAAGCCTAAATTGGAGAAATTTGAAGGGAAGGTCGAAGCTTATGGAGGAGCTTCTATTAGTGTCTTGGGAAGAGTAAAGCTATCGTGTGTTATAAAAAAGACAGTAGTAATGCTAGAATTTGCTGTCATAAATGAGCAAGTTACCCCTATTCTAGGATTTGAAACCTGCAGAAAGCTTAATCTTATCCAAAGAGTGGAAATAATTAGTACTCAATCTAAAAAAGGAATACTGGAAAAATATGAGGATGTTTTTGAAGGACTAGGTTGCTTTGCAAAAAACGTGTCCCTCAAGCTGAAAAATGATGCAAAACCTACAATCAAACCAGCCCGCCGTGTCCCCCTTGCAGTGTTGAAGCCCCTAAAGAAAGAATTGTATAACTTGTGTGAGCACGGTATCATTCAAGAAATCAAAAACGAAAGCGTGACTTGGGTTTCTAATTTAGTTATAGTGGAGAAAAAAAAATAAGCAACTGAGACTTTGTTTGGACCCCAGGGAATTAAATCAAGCAATATGTTGTGAAAATTATCTAATACCAACATTTCAAGAAATATTAAGTAAGCTAGCACATAAAAAAGTGTTTAGTGTATTAGATCTTAAAGAGGGTTATTGGCAAGTTCAATTATCAGAAGAAGCAAGCAAGTTGTGCGCTTTCAGTACCCCGTTCGGAATTTTCAGATTCCGAAGATTACCGTTTGGAATAAATTGTGCACCGGAGCTGTTTCAGAAGCTTAATGAAGAAAACTTCGCAGATATTCCTGGTGTAACAGTATATATAGATGATGTGTTAATTGCCGCTGAAAGCGTTGAAGAACACGACGCGATTTTCATACAAGTCATGGAAAGAGCAAAGCAGAGGGGTATCAAGTTTAACAAAGAAAAATTGCAGTTTCGTCTAAAAGAAGTATCTTATTTGGGTCATATTATTTCGGCAGAGGGGTTAAGAATTGCAGAAAGCAGAGCAAAAGCGATAGACTGTTTACAGCCACCGAAGAATAAAAAAGAGCTACAGAAATTGCTAGGTGTTGTTAATTATGTAAGAGATTTTATATCCAATTTGGCATCGATCTCTAAGCCCTTACGGGATTTATTAAAAAAGAACACTTGTTTTATCTGGACTGATTTACAAACTAAGAGCTTAGAAAAAATAAAAAGTCTAATTGGGAAACTTCCCCTTCTCAATAAATTTGATGAAACAAAGGAAATAGTTATTCAAACCGATGCTTCGCAATATGGGTAAGGTAGTGTCCTTCTTCAAGACAATAAACCAATATGTTTCGCATCAAGAAGCTTATCGGAAACAGAAACACGTTACGCGCAAATCGAGAAGGAAATGTTGGCTATAGTGTTTGCGTGCACGAAATTCCATTTTTATATTTATGGCAAAAACGTTAAAATTTTAACGGGTCACAAGCCGCTTTTAGGAATTTACAGAAAGTCATTTGATCAAATAGCTTCACCACGTTTGCAAAGAATGAAACTTCGCTTGATGAGATATAGAATTGATTTGGAATACTTAATGGGGAAAAATATGATTATCGCCGATTACTTGTCCAGAAATTTTGATAAAACCTCACAGACAAGCGAAATACCCGATTTAAATGAAGTAATACATGCTATAAATGCAAGCGATAGCAGGAAAAATGAATTTGTTAAAGCTACCAATGAAGATAGTACGTTTAATGTCTTAAAAAAACGAATTCTGATAGGATGGCCCAAAATGAAAAAAGAAGTGGAAGAGGAGATACGACAATTCTGGGGTTTAAGGGGTGAGCTCTATTTGGAAGAGGGTATAATATTTTACAATGATCGAATTTTTGTTCCACCCAAATTACGAGCTTCAATCTTAAATAGCCTGCATATTGGTCACTCTGGTATTGAAAGAACAAGAGCAAGAGCTCGATCATTAATATACTGGCCAGGCTTAAGCGTGGATATTGAGAAGATGATTGCCACATGCTCCATTTGCCAACGTAATAGAAAACAGAATAGAAAAGAAGATATATTGTGCCATGAAATAACTAGCTTACCATTTTATAAAATAGGAATCGACATAATGCATTTCCGAAATCATGACTAATTGATTGTAGTAGACTATTTCTCCAAATACTTTGAGTTAGTTACTATTTCCAATAAAACCGCGATAAAAATTATAGAAAAATTGAAGTCCATTTTTGCAACTTTTGGTATACCTAGAGAAATAATTGCAGATAATGTTCCCTTTGCGTCATATCAGTTTAAAGATTTTTGCAAGAAATATGATATTGAGCTCAAAACAACGAGCCCATATCACTCTCAATCAAATGGACAAGCTGAGAAGGCTGTGGGCATTGCCAAAATGTTGTTAGCAAAATGCGAAGAAGGTAATCAGGAACTCTGGCTAGGATTATTAGAATATAGAAACACACCCCTTAAAGGAATTGATATTTCACCAACAGAACTACTGATGAGCAGGAAAACCAGAACCCTAGTACCGGCAAGAATTGAAAAATTTAAAGCAAGAAATGTTCCTGATATGACAAAGTACTATAAGTGGAAGGCAGGAAAATATAAGAAACATTACAATAAAACTGCTAGAAAGTCTGTTTCGTTTGGAGACGGAGAAAGGGTGTGGTGGAGAAATAAACAAAATAAATGGGAGCAAGCAAAGGTGATTAAAAAATGTAATGAACCACGTTCATATATACTTGAAACTAATGATGGAACTACCTACCGTAGAAATAGTAAATGGATACGAAAACATAAATGAAACTGTAAAGCTTTAAAAAATAAACAATGTACTTTCACTTATTAAATAGCGTTATTGAGAATAGCCAAGCTACATGATTTATCACAAATACCACACTTTGAAAATTAGATTGCTTTATGTAAATCCATAATAATCATTACTGTAAACTAGATTATAAGTAGAAAGTGTAAATAGGTAAGGAACACAAATCTACCAAATTTATGTACAGAGATCAATAGACCTTGAATTAAATTTAAAGTTAAAAGGATGAAAGGAAAGACCGAAATAAGAAAAGAAAAATATTGAAATGAACGTCAGATTGACATATTAAGTTTAACGTCATATTGCCCGACTATTATTTGAATTGAATTATGTTGCAATATTTTGGCATACATAGCTGAACTTTTAAAATTTGCTTTTATCTCAAGAAAAGGGGAGATGTTGTAGTGTGACGTTACGATTACACAATGATAACGCACACTCATACTTTAGGCGCGTTTTTTTGCTCCTCTATCCAGCGGAGAGTAGAGTCATTAGTAGAGTAGACGCATTGAAAACAACAACACTCCTACACTAGTGAATTCACTGGTGTAGGAGTGTTGTTGTTTTCAATGCGTCTACTCTACTCTCCGCTGGATAGAGGAGCAAAAAAACGCGCCTTTTGTAAGCATTATCTTGTGTAGTATGATTCTATATTAGTATTACAGTACTTTACATTTAACAAAAACCAGAAATTATTCGATAAGAACCTGTCTGAATTATAACTTAGAAGTAAGCGGATCGTAATAAAATCATGTTCGAGTAAAGCCGGTCTTTTAATTATACCACAGTACCTCCTGTACAAACACGAGATTCGTCGGGGAGTTGTAGCGACAGGCGGTCGCCTTGACGTGGCGAGAACGTGACCAGTGCATGACTTATTAAAGTCAATATACTGAATTTTGTGTGCACGTGTCTCAGAGTAGTGGTGTTTTCGAAGTGCAGCAACAATCTTTTGAGTCGATATTTGGTTCGCAGTAGTATCTACCTGTAAATTGCGTTAGACTATTGGTCGGATCGCTGTTAACTGTTAAATCTGGTGAACCGAACGTCTTTCATCCTTGGGCGGATAGTTGGAAGATTCTAAAAGCACGCGATCAGGTTCAATTTGAACGCCCCATTTAAGGCGACATAGCACCTTCAAATTGAAAAAAAAATGTTATTTTCAAAGGCTTGTTTTTAATTGAATAAAAAGACATATCTTAATGAAACTTTTTACACATACTTTATATGTCTTAGACTACATAAACAAAATTGTTAAAAATGTTTTGTGGCCCCCTGTCGCCTGTGACAATTTTTTGGAAAATACACCAAAAAAACCTGGCGTGCATGATAACTGCCCTCAGGAAAGTCTGAAAAAAAAAACGGGGTTTTGACCAGCATCAAAGCGGCCTTGGAATGAACTAAAAAAAAAAAATTTGGTTGAAAAATAACAAAATGGCGAAAATCGAGTTTTTTTTCCCCCAAAAATCGGCTATAACTAAAAAAGTTTAATGCCGATTTTTTCATCCGAGGTTCATTCTGAGCATTAACATGTGCAGATTAACGTGTTAAAATTTCAAAACGATTGGATAATATTGTTTTTCTTAATCATGCACGCCAACTTGAAAAACGTTGTTTCGAGAAAATCGCGTTTCAAGTTAAAATTCAATATTTTTTGCAATAAATCTTATCGAAAATTAATCTGCGATGCTTGGACCATACAATACACCTTCTTCTTGCTCATACTCTTCCTCTTCTAAAGATTTTTGCTCCCTTCGAGCAGTTCTGGCCTCTTTAGATGCCTCAGTCGAGTGTTTTTCCGCCTGGTTAATTCTTGCAGCATCTCTATGCTCTGCATGTTCCAGCGCACATTGGCCAATTGTAATTCCCATGACTTGCATTTTTTTCAAGATAGCCATAAATCCTTCACTAAATGTACATACAGAAATATTTGCAGCCATATTAAGTACGTTTTTCCCACAAAAAGTATGTTTGGGGCCAAATTCCAAACACAAGAATTATAGCTTTCGTTATTATTCTGCGCAAAATTGCCCAAGCAACGCTTTAATAAATCTTCTGATGATAAGTCATCATAAATAGGCTTTAAAATTTCTTGTACCTCATCATCTAAAGGTGGAGGATGCTTGAAATTGTTTAATGCATTATCACCCGCTGCCTCCGCCTTGCGCCAGTTACACCAAGTCGTTTCTCCAACAGGACAATAACAGTGTTGAGGGTTCTCATCAGTTGAAATTTTGTGGTAATATGCTGCCCAAATTTCCTTGCGCATATTTTCAACTGAATCAGGATTTCGTCGTATTGTTAGGCCATAATGCGTGGCTAGGTTTTTCATTAATTTTAGTGTCAGGTGAACTTTTTTCGGACCTTTTTTGGAGATTCTACACTTTTTTTAGAAACATCTTTTACAGCTATTTTTTTATTTTTTTTGCCAAGGCTAGCTTATTTTTTGCTTCTTTTAAAGGAGATGACTCATTTATCTTTGTCTACACTTTGGCTTAAGTCGATGTAGCGATATAGCGAAGTGAACGAAAATCATAGAAAAAATGATCTTGGGGCGCTTCGCTATATATACTCATAAAATTTTTTTGTTTTACAATTTCAATTTTATATTATTAAAATCATGTTTTAAAACCTTCATTCTAACATATTCAATCAAAAAACAAAAATCGATTTTTTAAAAATTTGGAGGTGCTACGTTGCCTTAAGTTTACCGCTTTAAAATCTACAATGTCATGCAAATAATGCCTGCGATCACACAGCAATGCTACAGCGCATTCGGTTGCATTTAAGTGGTCAACTGGTGGTAATGTGCGTTCGGCTTGTTGGTCTGGCGATGCGAATCTAGAGTAGATATTTGCTACCGGCGGTGTACGAGAGTTTTGCTGTGAGTGAAGCTCTACGCTAATTAATCGCCGCATATTTCTCAGTGGAGGCTTTCCGGCAAATGGAATTACGGCGAAAAAACATAAGGGTGATCGGGGGCCAGTGTTAAGATCTAGCGACCGTCGACGTCTTAAAAATATTTCATTGACATCTTCTCCACTATCAACTGAAGTGTCAGTTTCGGGTACAAATAAGGACATGTGGCAGGCATGGCATGACCATGGAATGAGGAATCGGAGAAAATTGTTAGCTAATATGGCGGCCATCAGCAGGGATGTACGTACCTCATTTTTCTAGATTTCAAGCTTGTGAAGGACTTTCACGTATCCCTGATGCTGTGATCGAACTACAATTCAATGATTTTATCGCAAAGGATATGGCACGGTAGTACATGGTAACTAGACCTGTGGCTGATATTATTGTAAGTTCAAATCCACATCATTAATTATTGATACCAATTCGCTTCAAATTTAACTGCTATCGCATGATGTACTTGTATTGTATTGTTGTCAACTATACCTACCACAGTAAATATTGATTATAGAACTGGAACAGAGATGATGGACCAGAAAGTGGATTTAATCCATTGTCGGGAAAACACAAGACAGTTTCTTCTACTAACGACAATTGGACAATTGTTCCGTGAAGCAGTAAATATTCTATCACCCGCATTAAGCTTTCTATTACCGAATAAAACTAGTACTTGCGGAAATTTGGCAAAGTTCTTAAGTAAACGAAGAAAAAACCCGTTCAGTAATTTTGTGAATTGGTTGTAGAAACTGTCTTGATTGAATATATTCGATTTGTAACACGGCTCGCATTAATTATTAGTTAAGAGGAAGTAATGTAAACACTGGCCCATAATGTAGTTTTTTTGTGAAATTTTCAGCATTTTACTTTGAAGGGAGAGATACTGGCCATACATAGTTAGTTTCAGTTCCGGTATTAGATTTTGATTGAATTTTGCAATTAATGGCCAGTATCAGAGGGTGCAGGACTCCAGACCATCGGGGTCAGGGCTCCACTACCATTGGGGGCCCGGGGCTGTCTGCCTCACCCGGGTTCCTCTGAAAAGAGAGGTAGCCTTTTTCCCAGATTTTTCCTTTTTAGATTTTCAATTTTCTGGCTCCGTGCCCATGTCAGCCCATGTTGCAGAGCCATGGGTGGTTTCCTTTACGGAACTATGACCCTTTTTGTACCTGGGTCTTTTATATACCAGTTTGCGGCTACGAATTCATGACGGATGAATAATAAGTAGCATCCCGTTTCTTCTGAGAGCAAACCATCCCCATTATTTCATGAACCCACCCCAGCCGCAAAGAGCTATCAAAGCGGCACCCCAGCATCCGTCGGGGTTGGTTAAAGGGTGCTCCGCTAATGTGGACGAGGGGCCTTCACGGCCATTTCTAGGGCACCCTGCTCTCGTGGCAATTCTTTTTTTTTGTTTTGCCTCTTGAATGGCATCAGCCACTCCACTCTTGGTTCTGGACTTCGGTCTGGTTCTAAGTTGTGCTAAGGCCCCTTTTCAATCACATTTTCGCTACAAGGGGAACTACTTGGATTTGACCCGATTTGACAATGAGTAGCTAAAAAATTACTACCATCCCCTTCAATGTAAATCTTAAACGGCCCACAGCAATGCCTTCTAGAAGTACGGGCCGTCAGGCTACGTAATCGTTGTCGCTGTGACGTTATGAGTTTAGGAAATTTGACATTTTCACGAGGCAGTGCCGATGTACACGGAGATTTCACTTGCGTTTTTTTGGATTAAATATAAATAAAACATTAGTTTTTTGTGCGCGGACGCGTTATAATGATAATATTTAGTCATTACGTACACTTTGTACCAATTAATTGTATCGCGATAGTAAAGTTTTCATTAGTTAGTTTTCATTTCACTCACTTTAACACAACCCGTACAATTAACATTTTCCCGCGGACCGATGCTCTGACGTCATCATTCTGCATTACGGCCCGTACATCTAGAAGGCATTTCCCACAGACACGGAGATCTGGTCGTGGACTGGATCTCAATTGATTTGCCACAGACACAGAATGTAATCGCAACTTGAATTGCAATCTCATTCGAACGTTGTTTTCGTTGAGGCAACACACGCCTTGGAATGGGTGTTTTCGGGTCGTTTTCGTTGTAAGAAAACGGAAGACATACATTGTAAGCATTGTTAGCAAATGATGTTTAACGTAAAGTAATTTCGAACAAGTAAATATACTCAGTTATATGAGGTATTTGTACTTTCTGCTTCAGGCATCTATAGCCTAGTCATAGATCCCTCTAAATAATGTTTAATTGGCGGTCATCATAACCAGGCAGTAATTGCTCGTATTAGGGGTGTATTAACTGATTTTTGAAGAAAATTATAAATTTGTATGTATCATGAGCTGGCAGCAATTGTGTCTAATAGGGTTTCAAATTATCTTTGACGTAAAGTTATTCCGAACAGGTATGTACGGGTATCTAGACATTTATACTTTCTGGCTCAGACACATGTAGCCCTCTAAATACTTTTTTATCGAATTTTAAATGACGGTCTTCATAGGCAGGCAGCACTGAAAATGAACTAAATATCCGTTGCTGCCAAATGTTTCAAGATATTATTGTTCCACATCTATTTTTTTTGTTCATAAATATTTCCTGATATATATAAAACATTCATGGGATCATGAGGTATGCTAACTGACTCTTGTTGAGCATATTCATACACAATTCAGTCCGTTAAACCAATGATTTCAAATTATGTTACCATTACGTTACACTAAATTCAAATGAGATCGCCATTCTAGTCTCAAAATTACAACAGACACAGCAACGTGGTCGTCGACCAGTAGCTCCGCCCACCAAATATCCAAAAATTTTGATATTTACTGCAACCGTTGCAGAGACTAAAAATGCAACCTGAGACTACTCCACAGAAGAGAATTTCGTTGCAGATATCGCATATTGCAGATCTAGTTGTCGACGAGATCTCTCGTCTGTGGGCCGTTTTATGGGCGTGTCCACTCCATATCTACTACCTCACTGATTAGCCCAACCAAAGATGAGTCTGCGAACGTAATATTCTGTCAAAACCGACTGGTTTTACAGCAAAAATGGCACTTTTTGACCTTAGAGTATAAAGATATTAAGAGTAGCAGAAACACTGTAAACGCCTGTAGGCATAGAGGTATAAGACATTAAGAGTGGTGGTAAAGAAGCATTCTGTCTCGAGGTCACCCATATCCACAAATTATTTCAATTCAACGCAATATCTTTCGGGGTGTAGACCAGTTGCTCGTTTTGGGGGCAGTAACTGTGCGCGCATATTTGAAAAAATAGGAAAATATTAAAATTCAAGGAACAATATGCGCATATCTAAAATTTGAAGGTAATCTACACTCTACATTGTGGCCGGTCATTGTTCTTCAGTATTCATATTTTTCAATAAATTGAAATCTATGGCTTCTCAAGTAAAAAAAGTCATTAAATTAAAATATTTGCTTCCAAAAAGTAGAACGAAACGAATCTTATTGTTGAAGAACTATATATTATTATCTTGTAACATTTTCATGAATTGCATTAACGCTATTTAACCACTGTGCGCAGGTTAATGAGAAAATTATTATCATTTCATTACGTTTGCTTACAATAATAAATCTGTACTTTTGTATGCAAATGAGATGCCAAATTTTCTACTACCTCCCTCTTCGTTTTTAACCGGGCTTGGGACTGGCTTCGGCGGAATTAAGGCAAAACGCAGACTTTTTTAGGCTCTTTTTATTTACATGAATTCATTCTTCTAAAATTAACCTGAATTTATGGTAGTCGAAACCATACCATTCTAATAAGTTTCTTATTTAAGCATATGTTAAAATAGTAAACAGCACAAATTTTTGCAAAAATTATAATTTTTTCCTTGTAAATGTACGCTACTAATAATCGTAGATTTTTTTCTGTTCGAATTTTATTTAGGTCGACCGACATTTTTTTTGAATTCTTCAAACTAAAATCAGTTGCCCCTGTGAATGAGCTTCTAATATGCCGTTCACACTACACTCTAAATCAGGCGATTTCGATCAGCTGATCGCTTTAGAGCTAAATCAACTTAAATCTACCTGATTACCCATACATTTTTTCGCCTTCTGACAGAGTTAATCAAGTAGATTTAGAGTTAATCAAGTACAAATCAGGTACTATTGTGAATTTTGTCCCTGGCGAGTTTTTCTCAGAGCGCGGCGAATTCCATCCGTGAGAGCGAGAGTAGATTTGAATGAAATGTCATTCGAATTTCGTCCTAAAATAGCAAAAATTGAATGAAAAAGGAAAATGTGAGTTGTACAAAGTGAAAAGAAAATGTTCTTGCATGTTCCTGCACCATTTTCAACAACTTTCACGCAAAAAAAATTGTACACTTAAATTCGAATGACATTTCTCCCTCTAAATCTCCTCATTCTAAATCAATTCGGGTATTGTGAACGCTTACCTGATTAACTTGACATATTCTAAATCTACCTGTTTTAGAAGTGTAGTGTGAACGGCTTATAAGCCTACTTCATTGGCATTTCCGCCATTTTGGAATCCAAGAGAAACTGTCAGGTACCCAGGTGTCAGATACGTGGGCCAGCAGACGAGCACTTGAGTCGGCATCACACAATTGCACTAAAATTACTGGTTTTCTTCCACGCCAAGTACTCAAATCTACTTAATTTGGATTAAAGACTTTATCATAAGGTAAATGGTAAGTACTTACCTGTAGAAAGTTCACCCAGGCAGGCAGGAGCCCGTATTTTTTTAACAACACTTCACTTCACATTTCGTTGCCGGTGTTTTGATAGAAACTGAAGGTGTCACTGCCACTTTTAACCGTATCTTATACTTCTAATGGCTTTCTACACTTCTCAGCACTCGCGTCACTAAATTTGGTTTGAAAACACAGCTTGTTCAAGCTAATGTCATTTCAAAATCAATAGCATACTTGAAAATTGTTTGGTTTGTTTGTGTGTGCGATTTGACATTGACTCCTGGGTACTTGACAGCACCCCGTAAAGCTTGAGAGGTGAAGGCGAGGGGGAGAAGAATGCTCGAGACATACACCTACAGGCGTTTACACGGATACCGTCACTCTAAAGTCTTATACCTCTATTCCTGTAGGTGTGTGTCGCGAGTTTGTGCCTTCCCCCTTGCCTTTCACTCTATCACTACATGGGAGCGAAAAATCCGGTTGCTGTCAAATTTTGCTAGCCACGTAAAGTAAACGTAAACAAACTACCGACAAGCAATAGAAATCGATAAGAAACAACTATTAAAAAGAGGCTTTTTACAAAACGAACTATTATACGTGACTAAGAAAAGTATGCAAAAGCATCAGAGTATTAGAAATAGACGCGACATTGATTAAAGCTATTAAAAAAAGGCAAAGATAACTGAGCAGCAGGACATCGCTCAAAAAACTAGCATTTGCCCGCTTTTGAAATGTTAATTCACAAAAATCTTTCCACCATAGAACTTGCTGTAAGGTTCTTTACGAAATCCGAGAAGTTTCAAGCATAACTAACAAGTTTAGTTAAGAATTATTGCCGATTTACCGATTGAGTCCGCAATTTGGCGTCTTTGAACGCGACACTTTGACAGCTACCGGATTTTACTTTTTCAAGATGGCGCGAGGGCTGTCGGAGGTGAATGGCGTAAGTAAGAAGATGATGCATAGGGGCATATAATTTGTATTATACATTAAATTTGTTTGAAAATTTCGGGAGGCAATTTAGATATGGGTAGAACACAAGTTAATAATATAATGAATTATAATAATATAAACAATTATTTGGTGTGCAGGTATTATTTGGGCATGTTTTAACTGCACAAAATATATTGCACAAATATTCAAATATGCGATTCGAAAGCTTCGAAAGCAATGCATAACGAGGTAGCATGATAAAAAAAATCGGACTACTGTCAAATTCATACTATATACACATATATATATATATATATATATATATATATATATATATATATATATATATATATATATATATATATATATATATATATATATATATATATATATATATATATATATATATATATATATATATATATATATATATATATAGGTATACATATATATGTATACATATCTATATATATATATATATATATATATATACATATATGCATCCATATATATATATATATATATATATATATATATATATATATATATATATATATAAATATATATATATACATATATGCATCCATATATATATATATATATATATATATATATATATATATATATATATATATATTATAAACTATATATATATATATATATATATATATATATTTATATATACATATATGCATCCATATATATATATATATATATATATATATATATATATATATATATATATATATATATATATATATATATATATATATATATATATATATACATATATATACATATATATACATATATATATATATATATATATATATATATATATATATATATATATATATATATATATATATATATATATATACATGTATATATATATATATATATATATATATATATATATATATATATATATATATATATATATATATATATATATATATATATATATATATATATATATATATATATATATATATATATATATACATATATATATATATATATATATATATATATATATATACATATATATATATATATATATATATATATATATATATATATATATATATATATATAAATATATATATATATATCAGTGGCGGCTCGTCAGGGATGGCAAGGATGCCGACCCAAAACTCCTGTCCAGTTCATGCAGAGTGAAATCGTTAATTTTATAAAATATTCCTTTTCATATTATTATTTAAAAAAAAAAAATCTTATGTGTGCTTTAGCATTATTACTATTCAAACATTTGCTTATTATTACACATTGCGCCTGTTCGTCTACTTTGTTATAATATTGCATTCCTACCAATTCTCCTTGATAACATACATTTAGGCTTCTTATTTATTCAGGGTCGGCAAGCCGATGAGATGAAATCCAAATTGCCTTGCAAAATCCAAATATGCTGGCGGCCGGTGAACGACCTTGCCACTCATAGTTATACACACTGCAAGCTCTATTCTGGGTCGGCAAGCCGTACTCAAATCATTTTCGCTGCCGTCGCGATCGGTGCTTGAGTCTTTGTTGTGTACATCAGGGTTAGCAACCATGAACACGAGCGGGCCGTATTGAACTATGAAGTATGATAGTTTTATTTCATATCATTGTTCGGTTCGCATTTGTTTCCACTCGGAAACACTGAACCGTATATTTTCATGTGTTGGCTAAGTAGAGTTTTTTTTGGGGCGATGCATAGGATAATTTGTGGGTCGGCGTGCCGTGCCTGAGATCATATACATATATTTCTCTCAGCAATTTTGCAGTGCTGTTAAAATTTATGCTGTTAAAATGTTTTTGCGAGATACAGCTGCATGTTTGCAGATAATATTTATTTTAATTATTTGTGAACTTAAGTTGTTTTAGAAGAAATTTGTTTGGTCTGACATATAAATGTTTGTTATAAATATATATTTTTCACACTCATATTTATTACAATTTCAATCTTATATTGACTTTAATATGAAAAGGATTTTTTAAAAAAGTAAATAAAAATTAATAATTTACGATGATGCTATTTATTACATTTCACGCCTCGTCGATTTAATAGATATGCACTTTTATAGTGTGAATTTTTGTTTCATGCATCCAAGAAATTTGCTTGGTAAAATTTAAAAAAACCTTTCAGCTTAAGCTTATAGTTTTGTGAAAAGGTACCAATATGTACCAATATTTAAAATATGTCTTATGTGTGTTGAGACTTTGTCGTTAATTTACAAAATTCAAGAAATTATTGTTGAGTATGCTATTTTATGCATATTTTTGTGGTAACGTATTCTTCTTTTATTAATTGCCGACCCATTCGAAAGCATCACGAGCCACCACTGATATATATATATATATATATATATATATATATATATATATATATATATATATATATATATATATATATATATTTATTTATATATATATATATATATATATATATTTATATTTATATATATATATATATATATATATATATATATATATATATATATATATATATATATATATATATATATATTAGTTAATTATTTAGTTCAAGTTTCACTTCGTATATCAACTATTTAGTTTCGGCAAAAGAATATTAAAGCTTGAATATTCATATCAGATTTATGCACAACATTTATATATATTCAAATTTCAGCGCCAAGCCCCTGCATCCAAAACGAGCCATTCATCTACGCCCCGAACAATTTGTCCGAATGTTCGTAAATTTTCATAGTATGGGTATAATCTTGGGAAAATGAAGACACTCTGCTGGCTTTATTGCGACTCTTAATATCTTTATACTCGAAGTTTTTGACATACGTTAACGGGAGTGAACATAAGCCCTAACCAAAGATGAGTCTGCGAACGTAGTCGTCTATCAAAAGCGCCCGGTTTTAGAGCAAAATAGGCACTTTTTGACATACGCAAACAGGAGTCAACATAAGTGCCCATACAACGCATAAGCGAACGTATGTCAAGTCGTACCTCATCACAACTTTACGTACGGACAGCTCATAGCAAAAATTGAGCAAAAGGTTGCTTAATGAGCATGCCACTTTTCTGGCTGTTCGGTAAGTTATGTTTGGGTGCAACATATGCTTTGCGTGGTTTACCTCGGCGCATATGCGCACGTACGGACGCAGACTCAGCACTAGTTAGACCTATAAGCAGTGATGGGCATTTACTACATTTGTAGTAGATCTGCTACTTTTTTCTGCCTTTTTCTGAACATACTACTCTACTACGTAGCAAATGATATCTACTACTTTTCACAAGGAACTACTTTTTAGTGAAGATGGCACTGATGAAACTTCGGTGAACTATTAAGCATTAACTGACTCTTATCTGCGATAAGAAAACGTCGAGCGTGTCGCAACTACTGTCAAAATTCCGAGCAGTGTTTTCGCTGTTCGTCTGGCTAACTTCTTAGAATTCAGAAAAAGTAGTTGTTCTCGGTTTTTTTTTATACACCATATATGTATATGTCTAATTTCTACAATTTTTTTTCTGAATCTGCTACTTTTTTTTAACAATATCTGCTACATATTTATTCATCCCAATTCCCATCACTGCCTATAAGTGCCCATACAGCGCATAAGCGAACGTATGTCAAGTCGTATCTCATCACCACTGTACGTACGGATAGTGTTGAGTAGGACACGGTTTCAAAAAGAGTTGGTAAGAGTCGCTTCTTTTTTGTACTGAGCCAGTACAATGTCCCACTTCAAATGAGGCGAGGCGTTTTTTATGAACGCGGTACAAAAGAGGCGATAGTACAAGAGAGCGATAGTACAAGAGAGGCGATATAGTACAAATGACGCGATATAGTACAAAAGAGACGATGTTGTACAAAAGAGGCGAATAGTACAAAAGAGGCGATAGAACGAACTCTAGTATTCGGCTCGCCACGACTGCTTGAATTGAAGATTTGAGTTAAAAAGTCTCAACTCGTCTCTACTCAATAGTACAAACTGATTAAACGTCCACACGTCGTATTTTGTACGGGACATTGTACTAGCTTGCACCCACATCGTACAATCTAATGCCTTTCTTTGACATGTCATGTTGGTCGTCACATGAGAGTAGAGAACTAATGAGGAGAGGAACATCAGTTAAGTCAACAGGGCAAAAATCGCATACAAACAAAAAATGCAAACACTATCATAAAATGACTAAGACGTAGGTAATAAGGGTTTTTGTGGTTTGAGCGGGGGCAATTGTGTGGCGCGAAATTTTGAATCTGGTGTCATGCAATCTTAGGTTTGAATTTTCATTTTGATGTTTTAGGTGAAATTAAATTTTATCGCTTAACCCTATGTGCGGTTTCTGAAATCTTTGCGTGTTTTAACGGTGGCAGTAAGTTTCGACATCACGTTTTTCGCTTTATATAAAAACCTTGAAATTCAGAAGTGGTCGAATTCTGGGACGATAGTAATCAATACGTAGAATACAAAGTTAAACGAGTTTCCGGAATTGCATGTTTGTGAAACTAAGCACATGTTTTCATAAAAAACTTAACCCTACTAAACATATGCAACAGATCTATTATGTTTTATTTTAAATTTTCCAGCTCCCTTCTTCCTTTTACAACCGGACTTGGGACCGGCTTCGGCGGAATCAGGTTCTTAGTTCTCACAATCTTTATAGTTCACTTTTTTTCTAAGTTCAGAACTATCGACAATTATCTTTTGCTTTACTAACATTTAATTTTATTTCAATGTTTTTCACTTTACACTCACTTTTTATCACTAATACCTAAATTGTTATAATAATATTATTTCTCACTTATATTTCACTAAAATTAGTTTCGACACATGAACATTGTTTTTATTGAAATTTATCAAGTTATTTTTCTCTAGCCGGATATAAATATTTTTGGTTACGCCACTGACCAAAGACAAATCAAACATGGCTGTGCAACTGTCCTTCACGAAAATGTAAACAAACGGTCTGCTCGCTCCTTTTTCGTTTATTTTTCGAGAAACACGCGCAATGCCTGACAAATATTTTACACGCGACGATAAATTTAACCCGGATTACGCATATCAACACTCAATTACCTGTAAAAACAGACTTCTAAGACACCAAATCCTCGCTGAATTCAGCATGAACCCACGTCACACTTTTGACACATTATCACTTAAAGTTTACGGATTGCTTACGTAATTTCGCATCGTCATATGAAACTAAGGCCTTATAGTGTTTAAAAAATTAGTTTTTTAAAAAAAATCACCGCACAACACAATTATTTACGTTTGAAATTCACTTTACTTGGAGACACTACCGACACCGCGTACGACTGACAACGATTTTGACAGCTAAGCCCAAGCAGGCCCAAGCCCGAGAGAATCGAAGAGAGCGTTTTTGTCCTATTACACACACTTGGATGTAGGGCTAGAAGGGTGAGGTAGCCCGCTCCGGTAAAACTGGACTTGATGCCCCACACAGCTGTTGCATGAATCTCGCCGATAGATGTCGGGCTAAGATGTTTGTGTTTTTGTGGTTGTGCGTTTGCTTTTGGGGCTTCTTTTTGTAAACGTGGAATACAATCGCCTAATGATATGGGCAATAATCGGTACTCGTTGGACATTAGTAAGCAGAGTCCGATCGCACCCTCAGCGAGCAGCAAAAAGGTACACCGGGCAACACCAATCGATGATGGCGGCAGTCGTCAGACAACCAGCGTAGATTGCAGAACCAATTCGTAGATAGTGAGCAAGAAATATATTGTGTAGTACACAAAATTGTTAGAAATAAAAGTTATTATAACTTCAGGTGTGGGGTCGTAACCCAAAAGTGCTGAAAATGAGTCAACGCTCAAATTTGAAGAAGGGTGCGGTTCCAAAAGTAAGAATGCCGAGCCGCATGCCCGAAACCGACGCCGCCATTGAAATGGCACGAGTACGACGTGGTGACGCCGCCGCCACCGAGGGGGCACCAGCCTCGCGAGACGAACCCGCTGCCAGTGAAATTGAAGCGAATCGAAGCGAAGACGCCGCGGTCACTGAGTATATGGTGGATGATCAAGATGCAGCCGCTGCTGTAGAAATGCAGATGAACCGAGGAGAAGAAACCACCATCATGAAAGACATGCCAAGCCGATGCGTAGATGCCGCTGTTAGTGGTGCAGTGCCTGAGCACAAAATATCAACCACTGCTACCGAAGTTATTCTGAGCCGACGCAGAAGTATTGATGTTGCTGATGATATACAAGGATGTCAACGAAGAATAGCCGCCGTGGGAAGCATGACCCGTGGGAACGCCGTGGGAACTTAAGGAGATCCGCAGCTACTGTTGGAGAGGGGGATATAACCAGAAGATATGCTGCATCTGTCGGAAGTGCGTATGACAGATGGGAAGGAGCTGGTGAGCGGAAAGTGGATTATTATGGACCAGAAGATGATGCCATAGATAGCGGGAATATATGTAGTGAATTGTCAACGTTGGAAAGTGCCAAGAAGAAATTGAAACTATAACTGGAAGTGCTTGAATTGGAGGCCGCAGTTAGGAAGGCAACTAGGGAAGTCACCGAAGACATAGTTGATGCTCGTCGAAATGAACAAAGGCACCATGAAGAAGTTAGACAGATGCCGATGGGAAGAGAAGGATTACCGATGCCAGCCGATGTTATAGCCGCATTGATAGGTGATGCCGAAATTAATCAGCCAGAGGTCGAACAACAAGAAGCACTAGTATCCGAAAGACGTCAGATGTCTTTTCTAGAGCTGCAGGCAGCTCTACCCGAGTACACAGGAGACAATGCCTTCCAACATATCATCCGATTCTTTGAGGATTTGGAGGAAGTCCTGAGATTAGCCAGAGTCCGAAGCGAGGAGAGGCTTATTTATTTGTGGAGGTCCCTTACTGTTACTGCCAAAGTGTTCTTGCGAACAGTAAAGGCTCGATCATATGAAGAACTTAAAGAATTACTCATAAGAGAGTTTTCCGCCTCGACCAGCTTAGAAGAAATATACGGCAGATTACGCCAAGCCAGATGGAATCATGAAAATGAATCGTTACACCGATTCATATTAAATCTGCATAGAATCGCTCAGTTGGGAAATGTACCGGAGACTGATTTAGTTGACATAACTATAGGCTTGGTCAGAAGTAGCGGTTATGACCCTTCGGTACTAATTGGGTCAGGAACATTGGAGGAGCTGAAGTATAGGGCTATACGTTATTACAGGCAGGTAAGCTGCGAACCAGTAGAATAAAGATTCCGAGTGCCATCATTACAAGGTTCGAGATCAGATGTATCAAGAAACCGAAGCCCGATGAGAAATCGTTTGAGTCCGAATGTTTTTCGATTCCCGAATATCTTCCGAAGACCGAATGCTTCAAGAAGTCCGACTGTCTCCCGAAGTCCGAATATTTTCCGAAGTCCGCAGTCTAGAATAAACAATGAGGAAACCCGATGCTACAACTGCTGCCAGATGGGACACTTTCAGAATCGGTGTACCCATCCGAAGAGACCGCCGGGCAGTTAATTGTTGGAAGCTGGGACATGAGCACTACGAATGTCCCAACAGCCGAAGAATTCCACCTACTGTTACTAACGCTAACCGAGCTAGGATGTCCACCCCGAATATTCCAGTAGCCGCTGCAGCAATCGATGAAACCGAAGAACAGATGAGTCGTCTCAACATCACAAATATGGTAAGTGTCTTGTTTCAAAATGTTGAGCACGGAAACGGAATAACAATCAAATGTATTTCTCTTTTTGATACGGGTAGTCCAATCAGTTTGATTAGTTCAACCCTAGTACCGCCTGAGATAAATATTCAGCCGCTGAGTCCGATGTACCGAGGCCTAAGTGGGAATCTAATCGATTTATGCGGAAGTGTCGAAGCCGAAGTCGAAGATATACCGGTTAAGTTGTATGTTATTAATGAAAGAAAAACGCTGTTCCCGCTGATCTTAGGGAGAGATTACCTAAATCACAGTAATATTCATCTAGTTAAAGTCCGATGTTACCATTACGATAAAAACAAGTTGTTACAAATAAAAGAGAATATTGAAATGAAGAAATGTTTGTGTTTCCGTGCTCGAAATAGTGTTTTAAGGAAATTAGAGAATCTTGACTTAGTAAAGAAAGGAAAAAATGAACTAACGCTGCCACCTCAGTCTACCACCTCCAAATCTGAATTAATAAATGAAATTTTTAACATAGAGATTGATGAAGTTGAAGTATCCCCAGATATAGATTTTGAATTGCCGCCTGATTGTTACAAAGAGTTATTAACAATAATGAATAACAAGAAAAGAGAAATAATTCCGGAACCTTTGGACTTTGAAATGAAAATTCATCTGACCTCCGATGTACCCTTCCATTGCTGACCCCGAAGGTTATCGGTGATGGAAAAGCAGAAAGTCAAGGAAATTACTGACGAACTACTCAATGAAGGAATAATAAGGCCAAGCTGTTCCCCGTATGCTTCTGCTATTGTTTTGGTCAAGAAAAGAAATGGAACCATGAGGATGTGTGTCGACTATCGCGGTCAAAACAAGTTGACGGTGAGAGATAACTATCCGCTGCCTCTGATAGAAGACTGTCTAGAATACTTGGAGGGAAAACAAATATTTTCAGTGTTAGATCTCAAGAGTGGGTTCCATCAGGTCCGAGTCGCTGAGTCTTCCATTCAATATACCGCCTTTGTAACTCCGAGTGGGCAATATGAATATACGCGAATGCCATTTGGGCTTAAAAACGCACCAGCAGTGTTCCAACGATTCATTAATACCATTTTCCGGGACCTAATCGAGAAAAGGCGAATTGTCATATAAATGGATGACATCATGTTAGCATCAGTTAACTTTGAGGAACATTGTAACCTTTTGAGGGAAGTCTTATATCGAATAAATCTCCGCGGTCTGAAGTTAAATATGGCTAAGTGCAAGATAGGATTTTCTGAGGTGGACTTCCTAGGGTATCAAGTAACTAAAAGTGGTATTGCTCCTAGTCAATCCCATCTTACAGCTATTCGAAATTTACAAATGCCGAAAAACGCTCGAGAAGTTCAATCAACCTTAGGTCTATTTTCCTACTTCCGAAGATTTGTGCCGAATTTTTCAAGAATAGCTAAACCTTTACAGGATCTATTGCGTAAAGATGCTCGTTATGACTTTACCGAGGCTTGTAGTTGTGCCTTTAAGCAACTCCAAAAATTATTGACAGAAGCACCTGTGTTGGCAATATACAACCCGCGGAATGAAACAGCTACATACCGATGCAAGTTCATTGGGCTTTGGTGCGGTATTACTGCAAAGGCAGGCAGATAAACGACTTCATCTAGCATACTATTCAAAAACTGCTTCAGCGGCCGAATCAAAGTATCACAACTTTGAGTTGGAAACATTGGCCATCATCTATGCTCTAAAGCGGTTCCAAGTTTATCTAGAAGGAATTAAGTTCACCATTATAACTGATTGCAATTCGTTGACGCTAACATTAAACCGCAAACAAGTGAATCCAAGAATTGCCCGGTGGGCTTTGGAGCTTGAAAATTTCGACTATGTCATTCAACACCGAAAAGGAACGGGAATGCCCCACGTGGATGCGCTAAGTCGGAACCCCATAATAGCCGCTGTTGCCGATGAGGATGTCGATTACAGATTACAAGTCGCTCAAGCACAAGATGTGGTGGTTCAGCATCTTAAAGAAAAACTCCAAGTTGAGAATATTGATAATTATGAACTGCTAAATGGTGTAATATTCCGCAAGAAAGATGATGGAGGTCACTTATTATATGTACCCGCTGCAATGGAAGAGAATATTATTAGAAGGATTCACGAACTCATTGGCCATCAAGGGGTGGATAAGACTCATTCAAAAATTTGCACTAGATACTGGTTCCCGAAAAGTAGAGTCAAGACTGAGAACTTCATTAGGAACTGCATACCATGCATAATGTATTCTCCTCCGGCGAGTTCTACAGAACGGAATTTGTATAACATATCCAAGAAGTCAATGCCATTTGATACCTTGCACATCGATCACTTTGGGCCGTTGCCCTCTTTGAGGTCCAAAAGAAAACATATACTGGTAGTAGTTGATGCCTTTACCAAATATGTGAAATTGTACCCGACAAATAGTACAAGCACCAAAGAAGTTACCGCAGCCCTTAGTAAATATTTCAACTATTATAGTCGACCTAACCGAATCATCTCAGACCGCGGTACGTGTTTCACCTCATTGGAGTTTGCTGAATTTTTGGGACGTAACAACATAAAACATGTGCAAGTAGCTAGCACATCTCCGCAGGCAAATCGACAGGTCGAAAGAGTCAATCGGACTCTCAAAAATATGTTAGGAAAACTGACTGAAGAGATAAATCATGCAGATTGGTCTTCAAAACTGGCCGCTGTCGAATATGCTATCAATAATACCATTAACACCACTACCGGACATACTTCGAGTCGCCTACTTTTTGGAGTAGATCAACGAGGTAATGAAATCAGCGATGGGCATTTACTACAATAGTAGTAGATCTGCTACTTTTTTCTGCATCTACTACTCTACTACGTAGCAAATGCTATTTACTACTTTTCCCGGGGAACTCCGTTTTAGCGAAGATAGCTCTGATGCAACTTCGGTGAACCTTTTAGCAACATCTGAAGCCCATCTACGATAAGAAAATGCCGAGCGTGTGACAACTACTCTGAAATGCTGCTCGTCTGACTAAGTTCTTAGAATGCAGAAAAGTAATTGCTCTCGGTTCTTTTCATACACTATATATATATGTATAATTTTTACTACTTTTTTTCTGATTCTGCTACTTTTTTGAGCAAAATCTGCTACACATTTATTCGTCTCAATGCCCATCGCTGAATGAAATTGATGAACTAAGTGAATATCTGGGAAACAAATTTGATGTTAGAAGTGTTGAGATCGACTGAGTTAGAGAATCCGCTGCTAAGAATATTCAGAAGTCTCAAAGTTATAACGCTGAATACTTCAATCGACGTCATAAGCCGGCTAGGCAGTTCAAATTGGGGGAATATGTGGTTATGAGAAATGTTGACACTACCCCAGGTCAGAATAAGAAGTTTATTCCCAAGTTCCGCGGACCCTTTGTTATTCATAAAAGTTTAGGCAATGATAGATATGTCGTTAGAGACATCCCGGATTGTCAACAATCAGAGCTTCCATATGATGGAATTGTTGAGGCAGGTAGATTGAGGAGATGGCAAGCTATTCCTGTAGTCAGTCAAGATCCTTTGAACACTGAACAAGACGCTTTAATAACCAGTGAATCGGAAAATATGATACTAAGTGATTCGGGCTCTATTGAGATGGAATATACCAATGAGGAATGGTTGGACGAGGAAGAATGGGACGCGGAGTACCTGGACGAATTTAATTTGCATACCGCCGTTACTGAAACAGAAGCCACTCCCGATGCCCTCCCGATCGAGGTCGATCGGTTGTCAGGTCGGCCGAGTTGTGAACGTGGAATACAATCGCCTAATGATATGGGCAATAATCGGTACTCGTTGGACATTAGTAAGCAGAATCCGATCGCACCCTCAGCGAGCAGCAAAAAGGTACACTGGGCAGCACCAATCGATGATGGCGGCAGTCGTCAGACAACCAGCGTAGATTGCAGAACCAATTCGTAGATAGTGAACAAGAAATCTAATGTGTAGTACACAAAATTGTTAGAAATAAAAGTTATTATATTTTCTTTCTTTTTGTTCTTTTTCTTAATTGTTTTATCTTCTTTTTTATTTTTTTGTATAATTTTGTCTGTTTTTCTTCATTTTTTCAACCTTTCTACCACCTTTTCGCCCTCTGGTGGCGGGATTTCCCGGGTGTGGGGCATCAAGTCCAGTTTACCCGCCCGCTCCTCTTAGTTTTCTACTCTCATGTCGTCACTATCGGCTCTTTGTCTCTCATCTTACAAATCGCAAAATGAGGAGTAGCATGACAAAAATTTTGAAGTGGTACGTTTCATGAATTTGACGCGTCATGACAATTTTCGTTCTTGTACGGGACAAATGTACTGGCTCTTACAAGTCCTACTCAACACTACGTACGGACAGATCATAGCAAAAATTGAGAAAAAAGGTTGCTTAATGAGCATAACACTTTTCTGGCTGTTCGGAAAGTTGTTTGGGTGCAACCATGGCCGTCATATAGAAGGCCGGTCGCAAAAGCAATTAACGTACCAAGATGGCGTGCTTAATGTACCTTTTTTCGACTAGTCGACGTACATTTCTCGACCAGTTCGACCAATAAAAGTACATTAGTACCTGTCAGATTGCAAGTCGCGACCGGCCTTCTATATGACGGCCATGGTGCAACATATGCTTTGCGTGGTTTATCTCGGCACATATGCGCACGTACTGACGCAGACTCATCACTAGTTGGACCTATTGGCATACTAAACTTTCAATAGCTTAAGGTAGGTATCCATAGGTTTGTTCGCGTACCTGAATCTATTATAATATATTAAAATAGATTCGCAGAAAGTCGTTTTTGTTCTTTTGCTGCAAGCCAAATTTTGCAGCCAAAAGAAGCCAGCTGCTAAATTCTGTTACTGCTGCAGTTTGCCGAAGTACGCGAACACACCTCATATGTTGCATTGCTCTCTGTTGCGTATCATTCACTAAACGGGTACGTTGTCCACACTACTCAATATTCCATGTATCATCAATACGATCCGTTGCAAAAAGCTCGATACGTGGCTGCAATATTTTTATTCACTAACCGATGCTGTGCAACGCAACTTGTCCAAACATGACTCCAATTCGTACCGTATCATTCCTTTGATGCGACGGCAAGAAACGGCCAAGTGACCGATCGAGTTCGCTGCGTTTCTTTGTATCATATTTTGATACGGAACGAAGATACGTTTGTCGTATCCACTGATACAAAACGGCGATACGATACGCGATAATGCAACATATGGATACATACCTTTACGTGCACAACACAGATTACAATCAGCGCCCTTGATTAATTAATATATAGTGGCACACAGCTTATTTGATACAGTGCTTCTTTAAAAATTTAAGTTGCAATAACTCAGAATATAACAATAACATATCAATAATAATGCCATTCTGAAGAAAAATGTTTGTTTATTAAACAAGTTTATATTCGGTACAAAGTGGCTGTTTTACATTTGAAAAAACAAAAAACCAAAAGTAATAACAAATTTCATATCACAGCTTATTTGATACAGATTGATTAAGATTATTGCGAATTATAAGGTTTCCAGGTAATTTCAATTCTTCGTATGATAGCCCTTAGCTTTAAGAAGAGCCTGGAGGCTGTTCGGCATTGAGTCAACGAGCTTTTGTGTGATGTAAGGAGTAATTTTTTGCCATTCCTCTAGCAGTGCTTTCTTCAGGTCTTGTTTATTAGAAATCTTGTTTTTTCTAATGTTGCTATCCAACAAAGCTCACAGATTCTCAGTGACGTTCATTACTGGTGACTGTGCCGGCGGAGACATCAAATGAGGGTAGTTCAAGATTAGCCAAAACTGCACAATTCCCGACTTGTGCTTTGGATCGTTACCTTGATAGAACCGAAATTGGTTGCGAACACCCAGTTTTTCAGCACTTTGCAGCAAATTGTTTTTGAGTACATCGAGATACTTTGTTTTATCCATTGTTTCCTGAATAATAAGCCGTTCACACTACACTCTAAATCAAGTAGATTTAGAAGCTGTCAAAGTTAATCGGGTAAGCGTTCACACTACCCGAAGTGATTTAGAATGAGGAGATTTAGAGAGCGAACTGTCATTCGAATTTGTGTGTACAATTTTTTTTGCATGAAAGTTGTTCAAAATGGTGCAGAAACATGCAAGAGCATTTTCTTTTCATTTTGTACAACTCACATTTTCCTTTTTTGTCCAATTTTTGCTATATTTGAACGAAATTCGAATGACATTTCGTTGAAATCTACTCTCCCTCTCACGGATGGAATTAAGCACGCTCTGTTGAACAATTCAGCCCGGAAAAATTCACAATAGTACCTGATTTGTACTTGATTAACTCTAAATCTACTTGATTAACTCTGTCAGGCGCCGAAAAAAATGTATGGGTAATCAGGTAGATTTAAGTTGATTTAGCTCTAAAGCGATCAGCTGATCGAAATCGCCTGATTTAGAGCCTAGTGTGAACGGGCTATAAACTCTAAATTCCCGACTCCGGCTGCGGACATGTAGGCCCAAACCATCCCATTGTCACCACCATGCTTCACAGTAGCTTTGAGGTTCTCCTTGTTTAGCTCAGTGTTTGCCTTGTGACAGAAATATGACAATCCGTCGGAGCCAAAAATGTAAAACTTCGAATCTTCCGCAAATATAGCCGTATTCCAGAGCGCGGACGGCTTTCCCACATCCTCTTTAGCAAAAGCAAATCGGCTTGTTTTTTTTGGAAATGAATGGCTTTCTACGAACTACTCGCCCGTTGAAATCATGGTCGCGAGGCACTCATCGGACGGTTTCAGCACTAGATGACTTCCCAAATTCACGATGAACCTCAGTAACCAATTTTCGGGTGAAAATCTTCGGGTTTGGTTTCACTTTTCTTACAATGTATCGTCCATTCGATACGGTTATAATTTTGTTTGGCGCATTTCCGCCCTTATTTTCTACCCGATGTTCGTGTACGAAGCGCTCAATGTTGTGTTGTACTGTAGAGTCACTTAAATTCACACTTTCAGCAATTTTTCGAACACTTTGACCTTTTTTAAGGTGATTTAATACCAATTCGCACTGTTCAATTGTGGTCCGACGACCCATTTTACAACTACTCAATTTTGGCACTTCAGCTTGCAAGATCTTGCTAAAAATTACCTAAACCTGTCATACCACAATCCAAAATTCAAAAAACAGCATAGTTTAATGGCGCAACAAATAGAAGTTTATTCGTATTGAAGTGTCTGTATCAAATAGGCTGTGAGCTGCGATTCTACTGCGCCAGTGATTCTACTCTTTTGCGTGACGCCGAGGAATATTCCTGGAAAATTTTTTGTTTGCATGGTATTCATTGAACATGCATCTAGTCACCTACGTTTAAATTTTTTGGACAAGGTTCCTTATTTCAAATTTACAGTGATTTGCATTTTTAAATAGTCACTGTATCAAATAAGCTGTAAGCCACTGAAGCTTGCAGATTTCTTTTTATAACAAATAGATAATCTGTTTTCGTTAGCTTCAAAACAAATAACATATTACAACACCTTCGACGGTGTATGAATAAAACCACGACACTTTTACATCACATATCATTTCGCATAGATCGTCAAAAAAAATGCGTTACAAATTTTAAATTGGGAAAAACTACATGACAGACCAAAACCAGACCACCATCTATCAAATTATTAAATGCCTATCCTTTGCCGTTAACATCCATTATGATTTCAGCCTGTTCATTATAAACGGAACTAAAACGAAATCATTTTTAACATCAACATATTGCCCAAGTAACAAGCAAACAGTCAACTTACTCAATCTTATTGTCGCACATAGCACAACAAATGTAATTATGTTATTTTTAACACTTTCACGAACTCGTCGTTTCTCCTCAGCTGCATCGAATTGGGATGGCATTTCCATTCGAAACATTTTAGTCGTAAATTTAAGCACTGAAGTTCAACGGAATAATAAAGTTCTTGCATTCGGGAATAAGTAGATATGTCAATTAAGAATGTAATTTTCCGCTCAACAAAATTTCAGCCAATTGCTTCAAGGCACACCGCAGAAGGATTTCCTAACCTAAATGAAAGATGAAAATGATGACAAATGAGAGTAGAGAACTAATGAGGAGAGGAACATCAGTAAAGTCAACAGGGCAAAAATCAGTGAAGTAGTAGAAATGGAGTAGACATGCCCATAAGATTTACATTAGGTCAGTTCCAGTACTACGATTAATTGCGATTAATCGCGATTAATTGCAATGAAGCTGTTCCCGTACTCCGTTTTACTGAAAACTGAAAATTTCCCCTCTTTCAGTAATTTCAGTAGGGTCTGAGCTACTGAAAAATACTGAAAAGTGTCAAACGGAGTAAATATTTTCAAATGTGCGCGGCAAGCAACATATTTTTGGCGTAATGTTGCTATGAAGGTCCAATATTTTTGTGGCGATAATTTATTACCGCTTAGGATGACTTTATAATCACTATTGTTCCCCCAAAAACCGAAAACTGACACTTTCGGTTGTAAATTTTCAGGAAATACAATGAGAGCGTTCCCGTACTTTTCATGAAATTCCCCACCATATGATGCAGGAAAATTCAGTAAAATTAAGTTACTGAAAGTACGGGAACAGACCTATTAGGTCTGTTCCCGTACTACGATTAATTGCAATTAATTGCAATGAAGCGTACTAAAACGGAGTAAAAAACTCTGTTTTAGTACGCTT
Organism: Nemotelus pantherinus; assembly: GCA_963978885.1. Classification (NCBI taxonomy): domain Eukaryota; kingdom Metazoa; phylum Arthropoda; class Insecta; order Diptera; family Stratiomyidae; genus Nemotelus; species Nemotelus pantherinus. The sequence continues at coordinate 139,601,588 of OZ022263.1, forward strand.
CATTGCAATTAATTGCAATTAATCGTAGTACGGGAACAGACCTATTAGGTCTGTTCCCGTACCATGATTAGGTCTGTTCCCGTACTTTCAGTAACTGAATTTTACTGAATTTTCCTGAATCATGTGGTGGGGAATTTCATGAAAAGTACGGGAACGGTATCATTGTATTTCCTGAAAATTGACAACCAAAAATGTTTAGTTTTCGGTTTTTGGAAGAGCAATAGTGATTATAAAGTCATCCTAAGCGGTGATAAATTATCGCCACAAAAATATTCCACCTCAATAGCAACATTACGCAAAAAATATGTTGCTTGCCGCGCACATTTGAAAATATTTACTCCGTTTGACACTTTCAGTATTTTTCAGTAGCTCAGACCCTACTGAAATTTACTGAAAGAGGGGAAATTTTCAGTTTTCAGTAAAACGGAGTACGGGAACGGCTTCATTGCAATTAATCGCGATTAATCGCAATTAATCGTGGTACGGGAACAGACCTATTAATTGCGATTAATCGCGATTAATTGCAATGAAGCTGTTCCCGTACTCCGTTTTACTGAAAACTGAAAATTTCCCCTCTTTCAGTAAAATTCAGCAGGGTCTGAGCTTCTGAAAAATACTGAAAAGTGTCAAATGGTGTGGTGCGAGTAAATAGTTTCAAATTTGCGCGGCAAGCAACATATTTCTTGCGTAATTTTGCTATGAAGGTCAAATATTTTTGTGGCGATAATTTATCACCGCTTAGGATAACCTTACAATCACTATTGTTCTTCCAAAAACCGAAAACTGGCACTTTTGTTTGTCAATTTTCAGGAAATGCATTGAGAGTGTTCCCGTACTTTTCATGAAATTCCCCACCACATGATTCAGTAAAATTCAGTTACTGAAAGTACGGGAACAGACCTATTGAAGGGGATGGTAATAATTTTTTGTCTGCTCATTGTCAAATCGGATCAAATCCAAGTAGTTCCCCTCCAATTTGACAATGAGAGCGAAATGGCGTAAAGGCAGCTTTAACATGCTTTGTGCGCGAGAGGATTGAAGGGGCTAATGGTAGAAAGTTATACTGTCCGTGTCCAGGGGCTGGCAAAAATCTTATACAAACAAAAATTCCAAAGCCTATCATAAAATGACTAAGGCGTAGGTAATTACAGTTTTTGTGGTTAGAGCGGGGGCAATTTTATGGCGCAAAATTTTGAATTTGGTACCATGAACAGTGAGATAGTAGAAATGGAGTGGACATGCCCATAAGATTTACATTGAAGGGGATGGTAGTAATTTTTTGTTTACTCATTGTCAAATCGGGTCAAATCCAAGTAGTTCCCCTCCAATTTGACAATGAGAGCGAAATGGCGTAAAGGCAGCTTTAACATGCTTTGTGCGCGAGAGGGTTGAAGGGGCTAATGGTGGAAAGTTCTACCGCCCGTGTCCAGGGGCTGATCATGCAGTATTAGGCTTGCATTTTCATTTTGATGTTTTGAGGCGAAATTAAATTTTATCGCTTAAAGCATAGTACTGAGTTCGATTTCACGTGAAATTTTCATACGAAATTTCACGTGAAATCTGCTTCGGCGAAAATTTAGCTTGAAAATAAGCAAGAGTGGTACTGTGTTCTTAGCATGAAAAGTTGCTTTGAAGTTGCTTTCGCGTTGAAAACGTAGATGGCACTGAAACATGTCTCCTATGGGCACAGAATAATAAACAGATGAACTACTATGTACAAACTATTTATTGTCACAAGAAATATATATATATATATCAACACTTGAACACAACCACTCTTGACGGCGTCCGCAAGAAGAAGAAGGAAAGGTCGTGCAGTTTTTGCAAAGCGATGGTGTCGGCACGATGCGGGAAATTTCGATACTATGTTATGCATTGTAGCCATCTTGCGGTCCCTACAATACTCCCCCAAGTGTCTTTGACATTGTAACGTCAACAGTTGGCGAATCGAACGGTTTTCGTAGATTTAGCCTTAGGTCCTGCATAAGTCCTGAGAGTTGGCGTAGCTGTGTTGCTTCCGTCATCTGGATGTAGCTCTATATGCGCTGGCTTAATTCGATCAACGCTGATGTTCATTGCTTTACCTTGTACGTCTATGGTGAAAACGTTATCCGATGGTCTGCTGAGAACTTTGTACGGTCCTTCGTATGGATGAGATAGTGGTGGTTTCACTCGGTCAGCTCGTACGAAAACATGCGTGCAAGAGTAGAGATCCTTGTGTATGAAAACTCTGCGCTTGTCGTGGTGACTCGTTGGCGTAGCTCGCACTCGTCTCATATGTTGACGGATTCAATGAAAATCTTCGGGTCTGGAGGCATCTCTTCGTTCGGGAAAAATTCACCAGGAACTCGCAACATCGTTCCGTATACGAGCTCTGCTGCCGTTGTGCCGATATCTTCTTTTAAGCTGGTTCGTAACCCCAACAAGACGGTGGGTAAAACCTCCACCCAATCTTGTGTGTTATGGCACTTAATTGCTGCCTTCAAAGACCGGTGCCACCGCTCTATCATGCCGTTAGATTGTGGATGATAGGCGGTTGTATGGGTTTTCTGACATCCGACTAAATGTGCAAGCGCCTTGAATAATGCAGCTTCAAATTGTGAGCCTTGGACTGTTGTCAGAATCGTAGGTGCTCCAAATCGCGCAATCCATGACGAATAAAAAGCGTCTGCGATGACGTCAGCAGTGATATTTTTGATTGGTACCGCTTCTGGCCACCTCGTGAATCTATCGATCATAGTTAAGGCATAAGAATAGCCTTTCGATTGTACCAAAGGACCGACAATATCGATGTGCACGTGACTGAATCTGGTATCCGGTGTTGGAATATGCTCAGGAGGAAATTTGATGTGTATGCCGATTTTGCTGGGTTGACATGCAAGACATGTACGTGCCCAGCCAATTACATCTTTGGCTAAGCTTGGCCAGATGAATTTTCGTTGAATCATCTTTTTCGTCGCTCGACCACTGGGATGAGACAGGCCATGATTCAAATCAAATATCCTCTTCCTTAGTGTTTTCGGAACGTAAGGACGAATATGTCTTGTCGAGACATCACAATAAATCGTAGTTTCGGTGTCGTCAATTCGAAGCTTGCGCAAATCTAGCGTTGTATTGGATTTCAAAAGAGATGGAAGTTCATCGTCTTGTTGCTGAGCGATTGCTAGATAGTTTGTAGTAATTGCAACTGGCATCTGCAAACTGGCGATTCTCGATAGGGCATCTGCCGTCACATTATCTTTTCCAGCGGCATGAACTATGTGCGTCGAAAATTGTCCGATAAAATCAAGCTGTCGAAGTTGCCGTGGAGAAGCTTTCTCTGCTTTCTGTTGAAAAGCAAACGTGATCGGTTTATGATCAGTTTTGATGACTAGCTGTCGACCTTCGCACATTTACCGGAAGAATTTGATTCCACTGTAGATGGCTTGAAGTTCCCGATCGTACGTGCTATATTTACGCTGGGCGTCACTGAACTTCCGCGAGAAAAATCCTAATGGTTCCCAAATCTCACCATTTAACTGCTCGAGAACTGCGCCCATAGATGTATCCGATGCATCGCACTGAATTGTTAAAATAGCGTTTTCGATCGGATGCCTTAGAAGTGCTGCATCGGCGATCTGCTTTTTACATTGCTCAAAAGCTGTTTCGGCTGTCGGGTTCCAGTTGATCAAACATGTGTCATTTTTCTTGGCTCCAGCCAGTAACTCATGTAAAGCGGATTGAGTTTTCGTCGCGTCTTTGATGAATCGTCTATAAAAATTTACTGCGCCTAAAAATCTTCCCAAGTCTGCGAAGCTGGCTGGCTTTTTGAAATTCAAAATTGCTTGTGCTCGTTCTGGAAGCGGTTTCGTGCCATGCTCGTCAATAGCATATCCCAAATAGTTTACCAAACTTGCTCCAAAAACGCATTTGGAAACGTTGATAGAGAGTCCATATTCTCGTAACCTCTGGAAGATTATTTCGAGATGCTGTCGGTGCTCTTCATGAGATTTTGAAGCAACAAGGATATCGTCGATGTAAGCATATACAAAATCAAGTCCTCGAAGCGCTAAGTCGATATAACGCTGAAACGTCTGCGCTGCGTTGCAGAGTCCGAAGGTCATAACTTTGAATTCATAAAGGCCGAACGGCGTTATGACAGCAGTTTTCGGTACGTCCTCTGGCGCTACAGGAATCTGGTTGTAGGCTCGTATTAAATCCAATGTTGAAAAGAACTTGCATCCATTTAGCCGTTGCGAAAAATCATGCAAGTGTGCAATCGGATACTTGTCCGGGACGGTGGCAGCATTCAGGCGTCTGTAATCGCCGCATGGTCTCCACTGACCATTCTTTTTGGGCACAAGGTGTAGTGGACTGGCCCACTGACTGCTGGACGGCTGACAAATATCTTGCTCGATCATGAAGTCAAACTCTGCTTTAGCTTCTCTGAGCTTTTCTGGCGTAAGTCTGCGGGCTCGCTGCGCAATCGGTGGTCCCTCCGTGCAAATATGATGAAAGAAGTTGTGACTGATTATTTTTTTCACGTTAAGCATAGTACTGAGTTCGATTTCACGTGAAATTTTCATACGAAATTTCACGTGAAATCTGTTTCGGCGAAAATTTAGCTTGAAAATAGGCAAGTTGGGTACTGTGTTCTTAGCATGAAAAGTTGCTTTGAAGTTGCTTTCGCTTCGAAAATATAGATGGCACTGAAACATGTTGTCAATCATTTCACGCCAATTTAGTTTGTGCAGTTCATTCTTTCGAGCGAAAAAGTGACATTTGGTGTTTCAATTTGAAAATGGAGCAGTGCAAATGTCTTTCCAATAAGAAAATCGATCGAAAAGTGAAATTCTTGACATTTTATCTGTCAAGAATGAGCAGTGTCTCTGCTTTTCTCTGTTGTCAAAATTTTCGCTCGAAAGAATGGTCAGATAATGGGGAAATGTCAAAATTTCACGTGAACTCGAACTCAGTACCAGCCTTTAGAGGCGTAACATCAACAAACTTCCGCAGTATATCCTCATATCCCATGTTATCTGCAATCGTTGAGACTTGTTGAGTAGGCTTTTCGCTGATGTTGGCGGTACGGGAGAGGTTAGTTCGGCTATCGATAACCTTCCGGGCTCGCAAGTCTACCACAATTCCATGATGTTTCAACAAATCCGCTCCGATTATCGGCTGAGAGACGTCTGCGACGGTGAAACTCCAGTTGAAAAGGTGTCGAAATCCAAAGTCTAACGATAAAACTTTTTGTCCATAAGTGGCGATTGTCGTATTATTCGCAGCATACAGTTTAATATTTGTCGGTTCTGTATATTTCGGTGAGAAATGCCGTGGAAGAACCGATAAGTCTGATCCGGTGTCAATGAGGAAGCGCATGCCAGTTTTTCGATCAGCAATAATTAGGCGGTTTTTGTCTGTTCCGTCGTCTCCGATCGCCTTAACACGAGACGACGAAGTTAGTTTTCCGCTGGCTTGTTACTTTTCCACTGGCAGGGTGAACGACAATTTCTTGCCCTACCGCCGAACTTTTTGTGGAAGTAACACAATCTGCCATTTCTCGTCTCTCTAGATCTGCTTCGGAACCGTGTTTCTAATCGGCTGAGCTGATTGACCAGTTGCGTCATGACGTCGTCACGTGACACTTCAGGCGTCGCTTCTCGCACTTCGGACACATTAGGCGGTTGTTGTAACTCTAGCATCATGTCGGCCATCTTAGCGAGCTTCTCAACGTCCAGTTCACTGGAAATGCCCAGGACCACTCGTATTTGCTCCGGCAGCTGCTCTAAAAGCAGTGTTCTTAGAATGGCATCGCTAACATGATTTCCTCCCAGGTTTTTCAAGTCCTGGTAGTGTAAAGGCTTCTTGCCATCGCGATTATGACCTTGCAGAATTCCTCGAAGTCTTGTTTCTTCTGATTCTGCGAAGGCTGAAAGAATTCGCTGCTTGACGGCTTCGTATTTATTTGTTGGTGGCGGATTCCTGGCGATCGATATAACATGGGGCATGATTTCCGCCTCGGCATGTTGAATCACATACTTAAACTTCGTTTCGTCCTGCGTTATTCCATGCGTGTGGAACGCGGCTTCGACTTGTTCAAACCAGAACGCAGGATCGGCTTTGTAAAATGCCGGAAATTTACCGATGCGCGCGGACTGCACGTATACTGGCGTGGGCAGGCTGCGTGGCGTGCCTGGTGGCGGATTCCCTGCTCCTTCGGGCCTGCTAGGCGATGCGTGGTCTGGGTTCGACATCGTGGCGATGCAATTTCAAAATCAGCGTGGGCTGAATTAAATCACAAATGGCGTCGATTATCACAGCACAAATTGTCTCTGCTGTACTCGATGTCGAGGCTGATATTGAATTATTTTCGACGTACGGGGTCACCAATTCTATGGGCACAGAATAATAAACAGATGAACTATTATGTACAAACTATTTATTATCACAAGAAATATATATATATCAACACTTGAACACAACCACTCTCGACGGCGTCCGCAAGAAGAAGAAGGAAAGGTCGTGAAGTTTTTGCAAAGCGATGGTGTCGGCACGATGCGGGAAATTTCGATACTATGTTATGCATTGTAGCCATCTTGCGGTCCCTACACTCCAATCAGTTTACGCCAATTTAGTTTGTGCAGTTCATTCTTTCGAGCTAAAAAGTGACATTTAGTATTTCAATTTGAAAATGGAGCAGTGCAAACGTCTTTCCAATAAGAAAATCGATCGAAAAGTGAAATTCTTGACATTTTATCCGTCAGAAATGAGCATTGTCTCTGCTTTTCTCCATTGCCAAAATTTTCGCTCGAAAGAATGACCAGATAATGGAGACATGTCAAAATTTCACGTGAACTCGAACTCAGTAACAGCCTTAGCTCCCTAATGATAGCGTAACGTACGTGTATATTTTTTTGACAGAATTTAGATTTAATAAAGAGTCCAGATATTCAAGTAATACCATCATATTTTATTAACTAAAATAATTATATTTAAAAAAAATGTACTTAATTTTCCAAAGCAAACAAAATGTAAGAAACAAATTAAAATTAAAAATTCAGAAACAATAAGCAATTCAATCGCCGTATTTGAAGGATCCACTGACTTTTACCAGTAAAGCATAGTACTGAGTTCGATTTCACGCGAAATTTTCATACAAAATTTCGCGCGAAATCTGTTTCGGCGAAAATTTCGCTTGAAAATAAGCAAGTTTGGTACTGTGTTCTTCGCATGAAAAGTTGCTTTGAAGTTGCTTTCGCTTCGAAAACATAGATGGCACTGAAACATGTCGCGAATCATTTCACGCCAATTTAGTTTGTGCAGTTCATTCTTTCGAGCGGAAAAGTGACATTTGGTGTTTCAATTTGAAAATGGAGCAGTGAAAATGTCTTTCCAATAAGAAAATCAATCGAAAAGTGAAATTCATGACATTTTATCCGTCAGAAATGAGCATTGTCTCTGCTTTTCTCAATTGTCAAAATTTTCGCTCGAAAGAATGAACAGATAATTGGGAAATGTCAAAGTTTCACGTGAACTCGAACTCAGTACCAGCCTTAATATGTTTTCCAAATTAGAACTTGACAGCCTGTTACGTTGGTCGGATAGGATGTATTTCAATGCAGAAAAGAAATGTTCGACGCTCACTTGTGTTGCTGGTATTGCCTATAATACGTTCGATATAACAGACAATTGATTATGCTGTGAAGCCCAAAATTGAAGAATATTTTCATCAAGTGGTAATCTTTTTTGACGTTCATACATCATTAACTCCATTTCCAGATCCGAAAGAGATAATGACGTAGGCTCACTTGCTGTTACAGGATCCAAGTTTTGCAAGAAACTCGAAAATGAGTCCAAAGGCTCAGAGCCGATATTACTAAGAAGCGACCCATTGTTGCACGCACACAAAAAAATCCACTTCATCGTCAATTTTTTTTTCTCGTTGCGAAAATCATATCGATTTCGCTTCTACATCCATTCGATGCAGTGCATTCGCTTTTGGTGCGGCGTACGGTGGTTGGAGCTGAGCATGTACATGCATCACGCGGTAATGTTCGGCTCTTGACCGCTGTATGACTGCATCGAAATCGAATGCACTGTAGGTCAATGTTCCGCCCGGTCAGCGCTGCATGCAGCTGATAGCAATCAAAAAGTGATGCAACGGAGCTGATGGCGACAACGGCTTTTTCAGATGAGCGGTATGATGGGAGTTTTGCGGGGGGTCTCTTCCACGACGGCAAGCGGAGAAAATAGTCGGACTTGACTGGGCATTCTATTCGGGGATTTTGATTTGAGCGTTGCGATTGATTAGATTTATTTAAAACAGCATAAATTCTTATTGTTAGAAACAGTGGATTTGAGAGTGTTTTATTAGTGGTCTGCGAAATATAGTGTGAATTTTAAACTGACTATCAGAATCAATAGAGAAGTTTATAAACACTTCATTAGATCTTCGTTCCTGAGAGTGCGTTGATCAATCAATAGATTTTAGAAGAAAAACCGCTAATTTTCTAGTCAGTCGAAGTTTCCCTGAGGTATCCGTTCTATGGCCAGTGTTTAATAAATGGTGACCGAAGCTTAATTTTACTGAAATCGAGATAATTCTAAACCAGTTTAAGTTTATACTGAATTCTTTGATCTGAAAAAAAGAGTGCATGAAGTGTTCTGAGGAACTAAAGCAATAGCGCGAAACGCGATAGAGAAATCGATGACAGATATTAATTGAAATTTAGTGAACAAAAAAAATTAAATTAAAAACTCGTAATTTTAAAAAAACATAATTCACTGGAAACGAAACTGGAATAAATGTGTGTGGATTAGATAGATATATCGTTGTGTGAAAAAAAAAATATTTTGTGATATTTGGAATTTATTTCAAATCGATTGCTGCTTGGACTTTTGAAAAAAGTTTCGCATACGAACTCTGAAGGAAACTTCAGTGGTCATCGAAGTGAATATTTATCTATTGTGTTGAGCATATAGTTAGCAATGAATTCGAACTAACTGGACTTTTGTTGTTGTATTCTTTGCTTTGCAAGTGTGAGCTCTTAAGCAAGTAATTGTGCAGTCGTTTTCTTCTTCTCTCATGTTGAAGTAACTTAAGTGCATGGATTAAAATAAGTAATCGCCAGTGTACATCGATCTGAAACGTGCCGCTTTAGAACTGGTAGCTCTTGAATCGGGGAAAAACCGCCACAAAAATACCAATTTGATACTGTTCGCTGTTGAGAACTGAGTCAATTATGGTTCGAAATTGACCGATCGCAAAATTCTTATGAGGACCGACTGGGTTGTTGCGATAGAAGCGGTCTGGTTCATAAAATGACAAACACATTATTCGAAAACTTCTGAAATAGTTCCTAGTTCCTGGAATCACAAACTCTACTAAATCATAAATTAGCTTTGGTGGTTATTGAATATATAAAAAAAAAAATCAACGGAGAACGAGGTTGAAAGCAATCAACAATGAAGAAGGCACCGTGGAAATATACTTTGCGACATTTATCTTGTTTTTGAAAAGTCATTTTAAAGCTTTTACCTTGGCAAAATTTTGTTTGAGCTCTTTTGAGGTTAATAATTTGAACTAGTTGATTTTTTGTTGACTACAATATAAATTTTCGAATTGATATAAAAAAAAAACAGAAAACAAAGAAAGAACATATGTATGTTGACAAACCTTGAATTTACAGACACCATATTCCGGAACAACGGTCGACCGTCGTCAGGAGCGGTGAGTTTTTCTTTGGTAATTATTGTTTGAATTTATTTTTTTTTCTTAGTAATTTTATTTTATTTATCTTGTTTGTTATATTTACATTATTTGTCATAATATTTATCTACATTATTTATCTATACAATTATTATTATAAATTGAATTTTTTTGAACAAATTTTTGTCTTCTGGAATTTTGATTTTGTTATTATTTTTCTCTTTGAAATAACATGAATTGTCAATATCTGAAATCAGTCTTTTGTTTTATCTCAATGATGGAGTAAGAGATAAGTGGACGAAGGGTCCATCCAGTCCGCCTTGACATCAAAGATGACTCTTGTTTATTTCCCCCCCATGGTTAGTATGATCTATGTTGGTGTACGTTAGCGTGCTTCAAGCAGGAAGTTTCACTCAGCCCAAACCCCACGGCCGACGCAGCTGAGCTAGCTGGCAAGGGAAGCACGCAGGGCATTTAACTGAGTGGAACTTAAATTATGTTACATTGGCGGTAGTTTGCCAATTCGTAACAAATGGCGCCCAAACTTGGCTATGCTTTGCTCAAAGTTAGTTATTGTTTTATTTAGTTTCTTTTGTTAATTTCCAGTTTTCGGTTTATCCAGATATTAATTTAGTTTTTTTCGGTACCTTGTTGAGTTATTTTTCTTGAACATCAATTCCATTTTATTTGGCTGGGGTGTCATATGTGGCTCTGGCCAAATGTTTACCTCAGCCAATTTTTTTTTTTCCTTTCTCTCTCTCTTCTTTTCTTTCTTTCATGGTTAGTTAAAAGTAACTTTTAATATTTAATGTTGGCAAGCTGACGCCAATGCAACATTGGCGCTCAAACCTGCTAGGATGTGTTGTCTAGTGTTTAACAGGAGTATTTCTCGTTTTTCATAATCGACAGTCTTGTAGGCAGGATTGGATCAGGGTAGCATCGTGGATGGTGGCCTTGACATCTTCATTTTCTAAATTTGAATTGTTCAGGCAAGACCGAACAGCTGAATTCATGAGCATTAACATCATCTACGATGTTCACTTTGGGGCTCAGCAGACTCCTGTCCACCATCAAGGTGTTGATTGTCTAATTTAGAAATCTATGCGAACGGATTGTTGCTAAGAGTTCCAAACCTGATCCAGTTGTGTCACAAGATTTGTCTGTAGTTCATTTTTTTCCCCCTTTTCAACCCACAATTTTTATGCCTTTCCCTTTTATGCCTTTTATGCCTCACCTGTCATCTTTGTTCCCGGGGCGGCTGGATTGATTTTTCGTTTTACTGCCATAATATATATTTAAATTTAAACACGCGGATTTTTTATTCTTCCTCTTAATTATTTCACTTTTATGAATTAAAATTATTGGGAATAATCAAGAATTTAGTTTTTTTAACGTCCGGGTTTTAATTGCAATTTTTAATTTGAAATTAAATTATAGTGAATTCTTAAATTTTGGTAAATTACTTATATATATATATATAAATATATAATTTACTTTATTTAAATTCTTAAATTATTAATCAATTGAAAATGCTACCTCTCGGTCATCTTCGTTCTGATCCAGACTTTGAAAGTCTCGCAAGGCAGATAAATCATCTAACTCTGTCACAGACAGGAACTAGACCTCGTCCTGTGTTGGGATCTGGCAATCGAGCTGCATCTACGGCAGTTTGCACCAACACAGTGGACTTTGCGGATGCCCCGTGTACACCCCTAAGAGGCACACAAATAAGAGAACACGCTCCTCCAATTCAGCCAGATTTCAACGTAACAACCCCAATACATCACAGTCTCATGAATCACAGCCGACCCGAAAGACTCCCAGTGTCCAAATGGGGCATTCATTTTGATGGCTCAGGCGTTGGATTAACCGCGCGGCAGTTTTTATACCGGATCACTGCCATGGCTAAACATTATGGAATTTCGGGAGCGATGTTGGCCATGGAGTTCCACTTGTTGTTGCGTGGACCAGCTTTAGAGTGGTACTGGTGCTACCATGAGATGCACCCTGCGTTGTTGTGGAGGACATGGAGAGGGATTTCATGAGCTGCTTCAGTGGCTTCCAGACAGACGTTGATATCAGACGGTCAATCGATGCTAGAATTCAGCAACCAGGAGAGTCATTTCGAGCGTTTTTCAATGACATCCAGTCCATGATATTACCTCTGACGAACCCTCTGACACAAACCGATTTACAGGTTATACTCTTCAGAAATATGACCAAGCGGTTAAGGGATCATCTGGCTGGAATCAGTTTCTTTTCCGTCCGTGAAATGGTTGCTCGATGCTGTGCGATTGAGGCTGTCTGGTATCCGGACGAGCAAAAACAAGCACCCTCATCATCTGTGCCTTTGAGAAGACCACGAGTAGTTCATGAGGTTTTGCCTCCTTCTTTTCCCGCAGCAGCGCAGGAGTACTCTTATCATCACAACATCTCCGAAGGACCTAGCTACTCGTACGACTACGATCTGCCAACTACCACGCCAGCTCTGGATGTGGTTGCGCTTGGAAACGCCCAACATCAGCAAGCTCCACAAAGACAATACGTAATATGCTGGAACTGTAAAGATCTGGGCCACACATTTATGGACTGTCCGGTCCCCAGCCAGCGAATATTTTGTTACGGATGTGGGATGGAAGGTGTTCTCAAGCCCAGTTGCATGCATTGCAGGTCGGGAAACGGCAGGCGGAGTACGCCGGATATGGGGGCGCGACGTACTCCCACCCCTCGTCCGCCACCCAAGCCAACGACGGTGGACGCCGCGACCAATATCGACCCGGAATTCCGTCGAAAACATTAAACTCAGAAAACCCCTCATCAGATAGTCTTAATAACATCAACCACGGATTTGAGTGTTCTCGATCGATGCGCAGGCGCTTGGTATCGCGTTTTCATCGGGCATGGAAATACTTCGCCAACAGACGATGGCTTCGTAAAGCATGTGTCGACACCATTGTGACACCCCTTGGGGAGAACCGTCCTTTCGCTACCATCTTCATTAAAGGACGTGAGCTCCAAGGACTGTTGGACAGTGGTGCAAGCGTCAGTATCCTGGGAGCAGGAGCTTTGGACTTGATTGCAGAACTGAGTCTGTATCTCCATACTATTCAGACAGAAGTTCGGACAGCGTCAGGTCATAAGGCTTCTGTTCTCGGATATGTTGAGACCTTGGTGAAATTCAACAATCAATCGCGTATGATAAAATTTTTGGTCGTTCCAACCTTGACCAACCCAGTTTATCTAGGAATGGATTTCTGGGACGCGTTTAAAATTTCACCAACTCAACACCTGGCGGTTGCATCCATTTCTGAAGCCCCTGCGTTTCACACTCTGTCTCCAGAGGATCAGTCTCGACTACAGCAAGTTATTCAACAGTTTCCTTCATATAACCTTAATGGTTTGGGTAAGACCACCTTGGTCTCTCATTACATTGACACCGGGTCTGCCAAACCTATTAAGCAGCGGCATTATTCGGTGTCCCCAGCCATACAGAAACTGTTGTATGATGAACTGGATCGTATGCTGTCCTTAGGAGTCATCGAGGAAAGCAAGAGCGCATGGAGTCCACCGGTTACCCTTGTAAGGAAGCCTGGTAAAGTACGGCTATGTCTAGATGCACAGCGACTGAATGAGGTAACCTTGAAGGATGCCTATCCATTACCTCTAGTAGAAGGATTATTGGCTTGTCTGCAATCCACTAAATTTATAACGAGTCTGGACCTAAAAGATGCTTTTTGGCAGATACCATTGGATGCGAAATCTAGGGAGAAGACTGCTTTTACCGTTCCTGGCCGCCCATTATACCACTTCACTGTGATGCCGTTCGGTTTGTGCAATGCCCTACAAACCATGTGCAGATTAATGCACAAAGTGATCCCTCACGAGCTGCATGACAAGGTGTTTGTATATCTCGATGATCTGCTCGTGACTAGTTCTTCTTTTAACGAACATTTGGAGTTACTTTCCAAGGTGGCGCAGTTGCTTAACGCAGCTAAATTGACCATAAATGTTGAGAAGAGCAAGTTCGTGCAGCGAGAGATCAAATATCTTGGATATGTAGTGAGTGATGGAATCCTGAAGACCGATCCAGAGAAGGTTTCTGGCATCGTAGGCTACCCAACACCCAAGTCTGCGAAGGAGGTCCGGCGTTTCATGGAAATGGCAGGATGGTATCGGCGGTTTATTCCTAATTTCGCGGCAGTGTCATCAGCTCTGACGGATCTGCTAAGGGGTAAACGCTCGTTTCAGTGGACAGAAGCTGCCAATAACGCCTTTTTAGAGGTTAAGAGATTGTTAATTTCTGCTCCAGTGCTCGCCAATCCCGATTTCTCTCGAAGATTTTTCATCCAGTGTGATGCTAGTGCCACCGGAATCGGGAGTGTCCTGTTCCAAAAGGATGATGATGGAGAGGAGCACCCGATCGCTTATATGTCTGTAAAGCTTAACGCTGCGCAACGCAACTATATTGTTACTGAATTGGAATGCTTGGCTGCGGTGCAGAGCGTTAAGAGGTTCAGAGCATACATCGAAGGGTTGCCTTTCACCATCATCACCGACCATGCTAGTCTTAAATGGCTCATGGGACAACAGGACCTAACAGGTAGATTGGCTCGCTGGAGTTTGAAATTGCAGTCTTTCGATTTCAACATCGAGCATCGAAAAGGAACTCAGAACGTCGTCCCAGATGCGTTATCGAGAGTTTGTGGGTCGATCGAGGCAACCAAATCCGCAATAAGTCACTTGCCTGAGCACTACGAGCTTGCTGAGGTAATATCTGATACAGCATTTCGAGCTCCGGAGTACTTGGATCTCATAGCCCAGATTGAAAAGAGCCCTGAGGATTTGAAGAATGTGCACGTTAGGGAGAGGCGTGTGTTCATTACCACCGGAACACACAATGATTTGTGCACCGATATCCCTAGAACAAAATTATGGGTTCCTGAAAATGAACGAAAACAGCTAATTATGCAGGCACATGATGACCCTAGGGGGTCTCATTGTGGAATTCGGAAGACTTTGGAACTGCTGCAAAGGTACTATTATTGGCCGCAGTTGAGGAAACAAGTTAAAGATTATGTTTCCTCCTGCACCGATTGCAAGCAGGTCAAGCCCCCGAATCGCACCATGAGGCCACCAATGGGAAATCAGCGGGAAACAGATAGGCCATTGCAAAGACTGTTCATCGATTTCATGGGCCCATACCCTCGTTCGAAGGCAGGGAATACTCAGTTGCTCGTGGTGCTGGATCATTTCAGCAAGTTTGTATGGCTCAAGGCCCTACCCAAAGCCACCTCAGAAGCGGTCATTAAGTTTCTCAAAAACGATATTTTCTTGACCTATGGAGTACCGGAGTTCGTGCACTCGGACAATGGTGTGCAATTTACCTCTAAATCTTTCGAGGCATTCCTCCTAGAGCATGGCGTTCAGCACATCACTACGCCCTTATATTCACCGCAAGCCAACGCTTCAGAGAGAGCTAATCGATCTATCCTCAACACTATTCGCGCCTACATCGGTGATGACCATAGGACTTGGGATGAGCTGCTAGCCGAATCATGCGCTGCATTTCGCAATGTCGTGCATGAGGCGACTGGTTGCTCACCTCACTTCCTTCTATTCGGTTTTCATCGTATCCAGCACGGCGGCGACTATGAATTGCTCCGTAAAATGCAAGCGTTAGAGGATGGAGAGGTAGAACTCTGCCCGCACACTGATAGGCTGCGATGGATTCAGGATAGGGTGAAAGATAAACTGGCTGAGGCTCATGCCAAGGGTGTTCGGGTGTATGATCTCCGAAGTCGCGAAAAATCTTTCACTCCTGGTCAAGAGGTCTTCGTAAGGAACTTCGCACTTAGCAATGCCGCTGATCGTTTCGCCGCTAAACTTGCTCCGAAATTTATCCGAGCTTTTGTGCAACGTAAGTTGGGTCACGTGACTTATGAACTAACTGATGAGAAAGGGAAAACTCTAGGAGTCTATCATAGCAAAGATCTTCGCTCCTGATAGTTTGGTGTTAAATTCTTTAGTCATTGTTTTTTTTTTTGCCCGGGTTTCTTTGAGACTCTTCTCAGGGCAGGGTCGTCCCCACGATTGTTGCACGCACACAAAAAAATCCACTTCATCGTCAATTTTTTTTTTTCTCGTTACGAAAATCATATCGATTTCGCTTCTACATGCTTCTACAGCGCTGCATGCAGCTGATAGCAATCAAAAAGTGATGGCGACAACAGCTTTTTGAGATGAGCGGTATGATGGGAGTTTTGCGGGTGTTGTGCACGATTACTAATTGTCACACTGACAAATGTCAAAATAGCCCCTACCTATCGACAACCGTGACATCTACTGTTGCAACCGACCCAGCTCTGCCGAGCTGTCGTCAGTGCAGCATACATTTATAAGGGATTTTTCCTTTCTTTGCCCGGCGTGCCTTGTCTCGACCGACTAGCTCAGTCTATCGTGGGTTTGGCGGGCGGAAAAATCCCTACGTGCTACGGCACGCAGATACCACAACACTTAAAACATCACAGAACGAAGACAATAACAACCACGCAGAAGAAGGATAGGAAGAAGATTCATCAGAATTACTTTTTAATCACAGTTTATTCAGAAAACATTGTGAAGAGTTAACAGCTCAAAGGAAAAAAAAAAAAGAAATGGTTCTAACAGAAAAACTAAAATAAGGTATAGTTTAACAAGATAGAAAAATTCAATATCGCAAAGTAATTACTCCAGATTGACTTCAATAATTTCCAATTCAAATAAATCAACTTAGTAATAGGTTGGGTGAGGTTTGTTTTTTTCTACCTAACCCCGGCCGGAATTGGTTTACAACAACCGATATGAACAGAAATATAAATTCCAGAAGTATATATATATAATTCAATTTGTAACGCTTGACAGATTGTATGAACATACATAGATGATGAAGTAATTCAATTGAAAACGTGCATGCAGATAAATGAGAAAATAATAAAATAATACAGCATCACCTCACACCAATACATTAATGTAAATGTTAATTAGAAGAAAGAAATTTAACAATTATTCTCCTTGTTTTTCTTCGTCCGCGTGAACTTGACCGTTAATAAAGAACATAATGTGAACAAAAGATGTTTCTTCCTTTTAGGCTATTTGATGATGAATACACAACTTTCAACTTGCTTTCACTTTAAATGTTACTTCAACTTTAAATTTGTTTTTAACTTTAAATATGTAATATTCCAAAGAAAAAGTAATTAAGATCCAGTACTTAGCTGCTCCTTGCTCCGGAATTGTTGTAATAACTTCTGTCTGCTTATCGAATTCCTTGGGCTGAGTGAATATTTTTTTGTGCCGCCTTTCCAACAAGCACACTATGAGGCCATGAAGAACAAATCTGCTAACTGAAGTCGCTGCTCGCCACAGTTTTATGGAATGTTCGAAGTAAATCGATTGTTTTTTCTTTTTTTATCATCGGTTTCTTTGGCTCGACAAGGAATGCACCTTCCACCACAGAATATGTGCCTCGTTGGATTGGTCAATTTGTCCGTTTTGGTCGATTCGTCGCTTTCGGCTCCAATTTTTAAATTTAATTTGACAAAACCGCCTTCCTTTCTTTTCCCCCCTTTTTATTCACTTTGCAAAGATATCAATCACACTTTTCAAATATACATATAACACTTTTCAATTATATGAAACACACTTTTAGTCGAGCACTTCATCTGTGCTTCCTCCTCAGTCCCAATCCCAAGCCAAAAAGACCCCTTTCTTCTTTTCAAAAAATTTTTTCGCTGTACCGCTAGAGCGGTTTTTTTCCAAGATTCCATTTCCACGTGATTTTAAACCAATAGGGCATCACCAAAACAGATGGTTCAGAAATCAGCCACCAGGTTCGCTGAGTTTTCGCGCAGTGTTTGGAGATCCAGCTGTCAGCGCCGTTGTTTACGTTGCTGGTATCTGTGCTGTCAAACCGCGAATTCTCAAGATGGTAAGTAACGCAAGAAACCGAATTTATCTTAAATTAAATGTGAAATTTGCAAACAGGGCTTTAGCATGATGGTCAGCTATAATCGCCACATGAGGATTCACAGCGCAAAACAAAACGGGCCGTTGGAGTGTACAATATGCAAGGCGAAGTTCAATAACGAGATCGTATTCAAGGCGCATTCCTATACTCATTCAATAAAAAGGAAGAAATGTGCTATTTCGTCGGAAGTCTTCAAATGCGAGCACTGCTCCCGGCAATTTTGCAGCCGAAGGCAACTTGCGTCGCATATGTCTTCTCATGTCCGTTCATTTAAAAAGTACAAATGCGAGATTTGTCCTAAAGCATACGAAACTAAGGCACGGCTTAAATTAAATAAACGGGGGCACACAAAGAAGCACAAGTGTCATATGTGTAATCGATCGTTTGGCGTTAGGAAACAACTGGCCACTCACTTGATTCAGCATCAACGCCTGAACCCAACCTTAAAAACATTCAGATGTTACTTTTGTAGCGAAGGTATTTTGATAGGCTATTTATTCAGTGCATCCGCTTGTATTGTATAATGTTCTAGGCTATCCAACTAAAAGGGAACTCGTGAAACATATGCGTTTCCTCGACGATGTGAAACGTTATGAGTGCTTGTAGTGCGGGAAAAGTTCAGCAAAATCGGTCATTACAACTATGACATGCAACGCCACAAAATATCGTATCTGTGCCCGCATTGTGATGGACTGTTTTTTTTCTGAAAAAGGATGTGAACAGCCACGTAATGAACATGCACAGGCCAAAGTCTGGTTATGCATTTTGGTGTGTTCAGTGTGATGCGAAGTTTCCTCATCTTAAAGAACTACAAAAACATGAGTTAACCCATGCGAAAGATGGGAAAAATCGAGAGCATGCGTGTGAGATTTGCAAAAAAAAACGTAAGTTAGTAAACAGTATTTAGACACGTCTAAAGTACATCATTTCCATATAGGCTTAGTCTAGCCTATCATTTGAAAATTCACCCGGAAGTAAAATCGCAGGCCGATGAAACCGAGTTACCTGAAGCGGACGCTGAAGCAGTAGTAATTGTACCGGACATATTATTCTCACTGGAAACCTTAGCGAATCCCAAGATGGATAATAAGCCGCAAAAGAAGGAGGAAGCAGAAACAGGAATTTAGCTGACTAAGACGAAAGACAAATCACCAGGGCTGTGGGTGAGATTGCACACAATGCATAGGAGTTGTATTACATTTTCCACTACGTAATCGCGGTACACTTTGCTATTAAGATGCATCAATTTGAAATATTTTATGCTTGCAGTGCTCTAGCCGAATTCTCAACACTACTCTAAGCGGACAATACGCGCACTAACTAATTAATTTTTATATTTTTGAATTCAAAAACCAGTCCATACACCGATTGATTCAGCAAAATGTATCATATATATAGGAGAATAGAATACAGAATAAAACACAGTCTGTATTGGAACGCTAGCCCGATCGGCGACCAACCAGTCTGTTTCATAAAGAATACAAGTCTTTTGATTTAATTCTTTTCCATACAAAGCACGTTCTAGCACTTGCTACGCGGCGACCCTTTTCGCCACGCAAGTGCAACAAACTGCTAGGAGTATCGTTTGAATAGAAAGAAGAATATTTCTTTCTTTAATTCCCTTTTTATAATTCACTCGGCCATAGAGAGAAAAACATTTCTCTCTGCTATTTTGGTGCGAAATCAAGAAATTTAGAATTGGAAGTAAGGACGAATAGGGCCACCTCATGGCGATCCTGCCTCCTTCAAACAAGGTACAACCGAACAAAGGCGAACAACAACAAATCTACGGAGCAACGTCATCAACGACATTCAAGAAGACAGAATTACCAAAGGAGGGCGGACCACAACCGAGAATTCATCCGGCCATCCTAGAAGCTCGTAAATTGGAAGCGGCAAAAACGACTATACCAAAAATCAACACAAAAAAGAAAATACGAGGCGGCAGAAAAGTAAACTTACGAAGACGAATCGCGGCGCTGAAACGCATTGCCACCGATGAGGAAAATTCTCCGCCATGGCCACTACAACAAAAAATTTACGAAAAAATTGAAGTATTAAAATTGCAAATGAAAACAAAAACCATAACACATTAGATTAAGCATGAATTCAAATAAAACATTTTTAATGAATACCTCAAAAGAAAATCTATATAATTCAAAAACTTTCAATGAGTAGTAAATGTAGTAAATGTAAGAAAAGAGCAAAAAAAAAAGGTGATAAAAATTCTCTCAATTTTGACAAGTGCTACTTTGGTCTATTGAGCGTCACAAACGACACCTATTGTCTGGTAGTGAAACGAAAAATTCAAATTTAATTTTACAAATGTTAAAGAGATTTCATATGGTCTACGATAACACAAAATAAATGGAACAGAACATTAATATTTTTATATATATATATATATATATATATATATATATATATATATATATATATATATATATATATATATTTATATATATACAGGGTCTGTCCTTAAAGTAGTAGGACTGATTTTTTCCCGGGCAGAAGGACAGACTATAGTCGGTTTCTCCGCCTGGTATTGGTGGAGTGGGGTCTACGGAAAGGCTGAAAGCCAACGGCAGTCAGCTCCTAGCCGTAGCAAAGTGTAGATCGCTCGTTTTCGTAACCTCTGCAAGTCCCCTCGTCACGCTGCGTGATGGCTTGTCTTTTTGAACAGCGCTACGCCATCAAATTTTGTGTTAAGCTCGGTAAAACTGGAAAAGAGACTCATGATATGATCAAGACGGCTTACAGTAATAACGCTATGAGTAGATCGAATGTTTTTGAGTGGCACAAGCTGTTTCGGGAGGGGAGAGAGGAAGTTGAAGACGACGCACGTTCAGGACGACCTTCGAGCTCCAAAACTGATGAAAATGTAGCAAGAGTGAAGTGTTTGCTGGACAGTGACCGCAGATTAAGTGTTCGCATGGTTGGGGATCAACTTGGCATTGCCAAAACCCAAGTGTACAAAATTGTAAGTGAAAAATTGCAAATGAGAAAGATCTGCGCTAAATTGTTGCCGCGAGTGCTAACAGACGAGCAAAAGGAAGTTCGCAAACGGATCTGCCAGGACCTTCTCGATGAAGTGAGTGAAAATCCAGACTTCCTAAACAATGTGGTTACGGGGGACGAGACGTGGACATTTGAGTATGATCCTGAGACCAAACGTCAAAGTGCAGAATGGCACACACCTGCATCTCCACGCCACAAAAAGGCTCGCATGAGCAAGTCGAAGCAGAAAAGCATGCTCATTTGCTTTTTTGATTCAAAAGGAGTGATCCACAGAGAATTTGTGCCACAAGGACAAACTGTTAATGCAGTTTTTTACGTGGAGGTCCTTCAACGGCTGAGAAAACGCATCGTTCGCGTCCGTCCAGACATCGCCAATTCTTGGCGGCTCCATCACGACAATGCGCCGAGCCACACAGCCTTCCGCGTGGCAGCGTTCCTGGCCCAACACAAGATAGTAACCCTGCCTCAGCCACCCTACAGTCCCGACGTTGCCCCACCAGACTTTTTCCTCTTCCCCCGTCTCAAAACCATTCTGAAAGGACATCGTCACGGCTCGGTGGAAGCGTTACAACAGGCCATAACGACGGAACTCAACAGCATTCCGGCTACCGCTTTCCAGGAAGCGTATGAGAGCTGGAAATCCCGCTGGCAGCGATGTGTGAATGCAGAAGGGTCCTACTTTGAAGAATTTTAATCACATGTATCATTTCTCTAAATAAATATTTTGTAATCGACTCAGTCCTACTACTTTCAGGACAGACCCTGTATATATATATATATATATATATATATATATATATATATATATATATATATATATATATATATATATATATATATATATATATATATACAGCCTTGGCCAAAAGTTTGAGCCCACCCTAGAAAAGTAACAAAAATCAAAGTGCTTTGATATTGGTTGAAAGAAAATGTCAAATATAATTAGTATTCATATTGTTTTATTAAAATAAGTCAATATTTTGTTGGACCTCCTTTGGCTTTAATAACTGCAGCGATTCTTTGTGGCATAGTAGAAATTAGGTGTTTGCATTCTTCCGAAGCAATTGATTCCCACTCTTCTTTCAAAGCCCAAATTAAACTTGCTTTGGAAGTTATGGGTCGGTCATGGATCCTTCTTTTCAGAGTGCTCCATTAATGCTCGATCGGGTTAAAATCTGGAGACTGAGGAGCCCATTCTAACAAATCAACACCATGCTCACGGAAACAGCTCATCGCAACACGAGACTTGTAGCAGGGTGCGTTGTCTTGCTGGAATCGAACATGATCAAGGTTGGTTTCCCCAAAAATCTTGACGGCCGATTCGAAAAGTACATTTTGAAGTATTGAAATGCATTTTGAAGAATCCATTCGATTTGCACACAAACACAAACTTCCAACTCCGCTTGAAGCCATGCAACCTCAAACCATTATGCTGCCTCCTCCGTGTTTCACAGTTGGTACCACACACTGTGGTTCGTACGCTTCACCAATTTGTCGTCGCACAAAGCCCGCATCCAGTATTCCGAAAATCTGCAATAAGTGCAAAAAAACATATCCTTGAAAATAGCCCATTACACAAATTGCATCTAACCTTGAGCTTATTAGATGCTTTCAGATAAAAACAAACAACATTTTGAGAACTTACTTTAACATTACATTCGCCTGACCAGATAATATTCGACCAATCTTCTTCGGTGAGATGTTGATGCCTCCGAGCCCAGTCGAATTTTCTGATTTTTTGTGACAGCCACGGCTTCTTTCTCGCCTTACAGCCTCTCAGCTCTTTTTCGCACAGGCGTCTCCGTACTGTTCTGGATGACAAATTTTTCCCAAACTCATCGGACAGCTCAGCAGCTAACTTGGCAGATGTTTTTTTCCGATCTCTCAAAGATGCACGTACCATCAAACGGTCCTCCTCTACGGTTGTTATTCTCTTTCGACCGCTCCTTGTTAAATCCTTATGCGCACCGGTTTGCTCAAATCGTCGAATAGTCGAGCGAACCGCTCCGCGCGAACATCCAAGGCGTACGGCAATTTTTCTCGAACTGAACCCTTCTGCATGTACCAATTGAATTTGTGCACGCATATCTGAACTTACCTCCTTTGTTTTGGACATTTTCGAGAACAAAGAATTTTAACTCACTAAATGAATCACTGTTGATTGTTTAAACAGCGTACGCAAACTGTAACAGATCAACAAACTGCAAAGGCTTATGTAGGAAAATTTCGGAATTTTCCAATATTACCCATCCCGTGTCCGGGTTTTTCAAGAAACTTTCTAAAATCATTTTATTGCAGTTAACAAGTAGCCTCGCTGATGAGGAACAACCGATGAATAACGAGCATTTAAGTATTTTTCATCTACAGCCGAAAAATAGGGTGGGCTCAAACTTTTGGCCAAGGCTGTATATATATATATATATATATATATATATATATATATATATATATATATATATATATATATATATATATATATATATATCAGCAAAATGATAAAGGGAGATAATCTCTGGAGAGCTGAAATTTTCGGAGAACGTAGATGCATATAGTAGGTAGGTCCATGACTTTCTCAAATTCAGATATCCTAAACCTTTTGGCGGCGGCGAGCGTTTTAGTGAATTTTGAGGAACTCCTATATTTCCAAGCAGTGTAAACTTTTGTTCAAGAAAAGTATTGGGAATGAAAACTAATTATGCTCTTAGTTTGTCTATGATAAAGAATTGGAAATTTTGAGCCGTGTGTGGGTGCAGGGTGCCTAAAAGTAGGCAACGAATTTTTTTCAAATTTTGATTTGTCATTACTTGTAAGAAAAACAATGGACCATCGTGAAAATTACAGGGCGTATTGCTGTTGACTAAAATTTAGCATGTATAGATTTTCAGCATAAAGCGGGTAACCCTGTAGCTGTGGTAGGCTGCTGAAAAAAAGTCCTTCAAATCATTGACCTTCCTGAAAAATTTTTGATTTTTGACAAAAATTTCCAATCTTTGATAAATTTTATCCTTTGTCCTTCATCTTAAGATAAAATTTTCAAAATTCCGATTTGCATAAGAACGGCAACCCATCACCAAATTACCTCCATTTTCAGCACTCGAAAGTTCTGTTCACGAGAACTGACGACCGGATAATCCGATCATAATGAAATTTACAGGACATATTGGTATTAGCTAGAACCAAATCTGATAGAAGTGATTGGTAAATACGGGCAACCCTGTGGCAGTGGTACCATCTTGAAAAACAACTGAGAAAAAAAACATCTTTTTGGCCTATAACTTCCGATTCAGCCATCAGATTTTAACAAAATTTACAGAATACTTGGATGTTACTCTATGTAACATTGGGTGAAAATTTGGTTGTAAAATTAGTATAGGCTGGCAGCTGTGGTGATTTTTGTCTCATAAATCTTGCAAATTTGCTCAGCAAAATAAAGCTTTTTCCCCTATAACTTCCGGTCCAGTCATGAAATCAAAAAACTATAACTTCCGAATCAGCTATCAGATTTTAACAAAATTTACACAGTACTTGGATGTTACTCTATGTAACATTTAATGAAAATTTGAATGAAAAATTATGAAAGGGCTGGCAGCTGTGGTGATTTTTGCCTCATAAATCTTGCAAATTTGCTCAGCAAAATAAAGCTTTTTTCCCTATAATTTCCGGTCCAGCGTAGAAATCAAAACGAAGTTCATGCAGTAAATGGACCTTAATGTGAAGTAAATGTCGTAGGAATTTCGTACAAAAATCATGAAAGGACTGCCAGCTATGACCATTTTTGTAATTTTGTGGAATTTCTTTACTGAGCGATTATGTCATTAGATTTTCAATTAAAAATGACCCTGCAATGAAAATTAAGAGCAAATATTAACGTTTTAAAAATTTGAAAAATTTTGAGGGTGGTAGCCCTCAAATTCTTTTCACCCGTATACCTTCCAGCGCAGTGATTCAATCGAAACGAAATATACTGGTTGGGTTTAGCTTAACGTGAAGCAGATTTGGAATGTATTTTGTTTCGCTGCTGACACAGGCTAACCAGCTATGTACCATTTCCGTAAATATTGCACCAACAGATGCTTCAAATTACGTTTTCATATGCAAAGCATATGCAATAAAAATAAGGAATCAATTTTTAAATTTTCCGAGTTTTGAACATTTTTCGGATGCAGCCTCAAACAACGTTTAACCGCTGAAACTTTCGATGAAATCCTGCGATGAGAACGAAATTCAAAGGATAAGTTGATTTAAGTATGAGGTTGTTATGGTAAACTTATTGCTGCTTCGTTCGGAAGGTGTTACCAGCACTGAACATTTTCATCATTTGTGTTATAGTTGAGTTTTGTTGCTTTGGATAAGGAATGGTTGATATGATTCTACAAAACAGTGTATTACGTCTTTCCACACTTTTTTGTCACTCAAAGACAATTTCTACGAAAATTAGTTTTCTAGTGGTTCAGGTGCGCTAGAGTTTTTACTAATGTTCGAAGAACAATAGTATTAATCTCGTTTCGCCGAAAATTCATATGTCCTTATATATATATATATATATATATATATATATATATATATATATATATATATATATATATATATATATATATATATATATATTTATATATATATATATATATACAGCCTTGGCCAAAAGTTTGAGCCCACCCTAGAAAAGTAACAAAAATCAAAGTGCTTTGATATTGGTTGAAAGAAAATGTCAAATATAATTAGTATTCATATTGTTTTATTAAAATAAGTCAATATTTTGTTGGACCTCCTTTGGCTTTAATAACTGCAGCGATTCTTTGTGGCATAGTAGAAATTAGGTGTTTGCATTCTTCCGAAGCAATTGATTCCCACTCTTCTTTCAAAGCCCAAATTAAACTTGCTTTGGAAGTTATGGGTCGGTCATGGATCCTTCTTTTCAGAGTGCTCCAGTAATGCTCGATCGGGTTAAAATCTGGAGACTGAGGAGCCCATTCTAACAAATCAACACCATGCTCACGGAAACAGCTCATCGCAACACGAGACTTGTAGCAGGGTGCGTTGTCTTGCTGGAATCGAACATGATCAAGGTTGGTTTCCCCAAAAATCTTGACGGCCGATTCAAAAAGTACATTTTGAAGTATTGAAATGCATTTTGAAGAATCCATTCGATTTGCACACAAACACAAACTTCCAACTCCGCTTGAAGCCATGCAACCTCAAACCATTATGCTGCCTCCTCCGTGTTTCACAGTTGGTACCACACACTGTGGTTCGTACGCTTCACCAATTCGTCGTCGCACAAAAACCGCATCCAGTATTCCAAAAATCTGCAATAAGTGCAAAAAAACATATCCTTGAAAATAGCCCATTACATAAAATGCATCTAACCTTGAGCTTATTAGATGCTTTCAGATAAAAACAAACAACATTTTGAGAACTTACTTTAACATTACATTCGCCTGACCAGATAATATTCGACCAATCTTCTTCGGTGAGATGTTGATGCCTCCGAGCCCAGTCTAGTCGAATTTTCTGATTTTTTGTGACAGCCACGGCTTCTTTCTCGCCTTATAGCCTCTCAGCTCTTTTTCGCACAGGCGTCTCCGTACTGTTCTGGATGACAAATTTTTCCCAAACTCGTCGGACAGCTCAGCAGCTAACTTGGCAGATGTTTTTTTCCGATCTCTCAAAGATGCACGTACCATCAAACGGTCCTCCTCTACGGTTGTTATTCTCTTTCGACCGCTCCTTGTTAAATCCTTATGCGCACCGGTTTGCTAAAATCGTCGAATAGTCGAGCGAACCGCTCCGCGCGAACCGCTCCGCGCGAACATCCAAGGCGTACGGCAATTTTTCTCGAACTGAACCCTTCTGCATGTAGCAATTGAATTTGTGCACGCATATCTGAACTTACCTCCTTTGTTTTGGACATTTTCGAGAACAAAGAATTTTAACTCACTAAATGAATCACTGTTGATTGTTTAAACAGCGTACGCAAACTGTAACAGATCAACAAACTGCAAAGGCTTATGTAGGAAAATTTCGGAATTTTCCAATATTACCCATCCCGTGTCCGGGTTTTTCAAGAAACTTTCTAAAATCATTTTATTGCAGTTAACAAGTAGCCTCGCTGATGAGGAACAACCGATGAATAACGAGCATTTAAGTATTTTTAATCTACAGCTGAAAAATAGGGTGGGCTCAAACTTTTGGCCAAGGCTGTATATATATATATATATATATATATATATATATATATATATATATATATCAGCAAAATGATTGAGGGAGATAATCTCTGGAGAGCTGAAATTTTCGGAGAACGTAGATGCATATAGTAGGTAGGTCCTTGACTTTCTCAAATTCAGATATGCTAAACCTTTTGGCGGCGGCGAGCGTTTTAGTGAATTTTGAGGAACTCCTTTATTTCCAAGCAGTGTAAACTTTTGTTCAAGAAAAGTATTGGGAATGAAAACTAATTATGTTCTTAGCTTGTCTATGATAAAGAATTGGAAATTTTGAGCCGTGTGTGGGTGCAGGGTGCCTAAAAGTAGGCAATGAATTTTTACTTAGTAAATACATCTACGTTCTCCGAAAGTTTCAGCTGAATCGGATTGGCCACTCCAGAGATTTTCTCTCTTAATCATTTTGATTATATATATATATATATATATATATATATATATATATATATATATATATATATATATATATATATATATATATACACATATACATATATATATATATAAATATATATATATATATATATATATATATATATATATATATATACAGTTGCTCACGAAAGTCAGCATACGCTGCTTAAAAACGCGGAATTGGCAATGTATAGGTAGAAAGAAAATGAAAAGACG
The DNA here is from genome assembly GCA_963978885.1 of Nemotelus pantherinus. Classification (NCBI taxonomy): domain Eukaryota; kingdom Metazoa; phylum Arthropoda; class Insecta; order Diptera; family Stratiomyidae; genus Nemotelus; species Nemotelus pantherinus. The sequence continues at coordinate 139,629,156 of OZ022263.1, forward strand.
GGTGAAAAACGAACTTAAAAGGAATATCAGAGACATTGTAATCTATTTTACACAGAATTTATGAGAACATACATATACATACACATATACGTAGTAAATAACAAGAAATTCCGCTGAAAAAGTGCAAACAAAAGTCAGCATACACCACAGAAAATTCAAAAGAATCAGTCTAAGCGATGAGTTATACTGCGATGAAGATCGCTACCGTGTTAATATACAAAGATAAACATTAGTACATTGCAAGTCGATCAAACTAAAGTGATTTGGGTGCCTTTAATACTTAAAAATGAGTACACGGAAGGAAACGAGTTTGGAAGTGCGAAAAATCATCCTTAGTGAACGAGTGGAAGGGAAGTCGCATGGCGAACTTAGGAAAATAATTGGAAGAAGTCGGGCAACGGTGCAAACAATCATACGAAAAGCGGAAACGGAAGGGAGAATACAAAATAAACAACGAACAGGTAGACCGAAATCCTTAAGTACGAGAGATGAGAGAGACTTGTTACGGAAAATAAGTAAGGAGCCACAAAAAAGTGCTCCGGCAATGGCCACTGCACTTGCAAAGGCAACAGGGAAGCAATTGAGTCCAGAAACAATACGTAGAGTTTTGCGTAATCAGTGCTATAACGGTAGAGTTCCGCAAAGAAAACCTTTCACTTCTCCAGGTAATGAAAAGAAGAGGCTTGACTTTGCTCGCCTGCATCTTAATAAGGACGACAGTTTTTGGAATCAAGTCCTATTTAGTGACGAGAGCAAGTATAATATTAATGGCTCTGACGGGTGCGGAAGCGTGTGGAGAGCATTGGCAAAGAAGAATTTGCATCCTACAGTGAAACACGGTGGAGGGTCAGTCCTGGTATGGGGCTGTATGACGGCCGCTGGTGTAATTGCCCCACACTCGAGTCATTTTATTTATGGTACTATGGATCAATACATGTATTTGAACATATTGCGAGGCGATTTGATACCTTTTGTGCAGAAAATAACCCTACCGCCAGGTTGGAACTTTCAGCAGGACAATGATCTAAAACATATAGCTAGAAGTGTCAAGGAATGGTTGCTGTATAACGTTCCTCATCAGCTTCACAGTCCACCTTAGTCTTCCGATTCAAACCCTTTCGAGCATTTATGGGAGGAATTGGATTGCAGAATTCGTGAGCCAGCCGTAAGAGGAACTATTACTAGCAAAGAGACCCTAAAATCTGCTCAGCTGTGCGCCTGGATGAATATTCCACCCGAAATTACCGGAAATCTCGTTCGTTCGATTCAAAGGCGTTAAGAAGCTGTTATTAAGGCTGGTGGAGGGCCAACGAAGTATTAAGCTTACGTTTTTTGGTCATTCTCGTTCTTTTCGAAACATGGCTCGTAGTGTATGTTGACTTTCGATGGGTGATGTTTTTTTAGTTTTCATGCCTTATATCTTTCTGTGTTTAGATTTTCTTTATTCTGTATGTTAATATTTGTTGTTAAATATAAATGTTGTTAAATATAAATAGCTGTTGTTAAATATAAATAAATTTAAATAGCAATAAATGGGTACTAAATTACTTTAGTACGACTAGCATATTAAACTTTGTTTTTTCAAGGAGGACCGTTTTATGACATATTTAGTTTTTAAGCGATATTTATTTTCGCTCAATACTTGCGAAATGGTAGAATCTAAGTCATTGGAATGTATGCAACTTTTGTAGCCAGTAATATGGCTTATCAAAATATTTAAATGAAAGTGGCACATTATAATTAGGTTTTCTAAGGAAAACGACCTGGAACACAGAATTTTCGGGGTTAAAATTAAAAAATTTTGTGTTTCGAAGAAAATATCTCAAAACTCGGTACAACTGCAATCAAGTGCAATACATTAAATAAAAGGTAATTTAATTGTCTAATAAACGCGGTATAAAACTTTGAGTTGTGATAATTAGTTTTCAAGATATAACGATTCAAGTGAGTCAGGGTACCGGTCCGAACAAGTTTTTTTGAACACCCTGTAACTCGGTAGGTTTTGAAATCCGGACCATCCTGTAGAACGATTTTTTACTCAAAATATGTCAAAGAACGCCTCCTTCAAATAGTGTTCATTTAGTACCAAACATCCTGTATATATATCTATATATATATATATATATTTATATATATATATATATATATATATATATATATATATATATATATATATATATATATACAGGGTGTTTGGTACTAAATGAACACTATTTTAAGGAGGCGTTCTTTGACATATTTTGAGTAAAAAATCGTTCTACAGGATGGTCCGAATTTCAAAACCTACGGAGTTACAGGGTGTTCAAAAAAACTTGTTCGGACCGGTACCCCGACTCACTTGAATCGTTATATCTTGAAAACTAATTATCACAACTCAAAGTTTTATAAAGCGTTTATTAGACAATTAAATTACCTTTTATTAAATCTATTGAACTTGATTGCAGTTGTACCGAGTTTTGAGATATTTTCTTCGAAACACAAAACTTTTTAATTTTAACCCCGAAAATTCTGTGTTCCAGGTCGTTTTCCTTAGAAAACCTCACTATAATGTACCACTTTCATTTAAATATTTTGATAAGCCATATTACTGGCTACAAAAGTTGCATACATTTTAATGACTTAGATTCTACCATTTCGCAAGTATTGAGCGAAAATAAATATCGCTTGAAAACTAAATATGTCATAAAACGGTCCTCCTTGAAAAAACAAAGTTTAATATGCTAGTCGTACTAAAGTAATTTAGTACCCATTTATTGCTATTCAAAGTATCAATAAACTTAACTATATTTTAATTAGTTTCAACATAATTGATGCACCTACCTAGATGTGACAGGTAAAAGCATGTCCAGTTCTTCGCCTTTATTAGTGGGATACTTAAAAAATTGAAAACGCATAAAAACAGAACCACTTTCAAATTCTTGTAAGTTTCAGTGCATTACTCGAACAACAAGATCTAAATAAAATTTACGAAAATACATGGAAAATGCCTCGCTACACTAACGAAGAATATGGAGATATTTTGTACGTCTATGGAGAGTGCCGGGGAAATTCAGCAGCGGCGCAATCTTTGTATCATCAGAGATACCCCCATCGACGGATTCCTGGAAGGAGAGTGTTTCAACAACTTTACAAAAGGATTCGGGAAACGGGTCACGTCAGAACGAGCCGAATAAACGCAAATCCTACAACTGCAGCCGCTGTACGGACCGAAGAAGAAATATTGCATGCAGTGGAATCTGACCCATCAGCCAGTATTCGACGCTTAGCGTTACGGTTTAACGTGTCTAGCTGGAAAGTTTGGAGTATTTTGAAAGCAGCCCGTCTACATCCTTACCATCACACACCAGTTCAGTAGCTCCTACCCATCGATTTGCCCAAAAGGATGGAATTCTGCAATTGGCTCCTTGAGAAACAATTAGACGACGAAAATTTTGTCAACAGCTTTCTTTGGACGGATGAGTCTTTATTTACGAGGGACGGTATCACAAACTTCCACAATTTACACACGTGGGCTGAGAACAATCCAAACACTGCAAGAACGTCATCATTTCAGCATAGATTCAGCGTAAATTTATGGGCAGGAGTGATTGGCAATAATTTGATTGGGCCTTTTAGGCTCCCACCTACCCTAAATAGTACCAGCTACTTGCATTTTTTAACACATGATCCGCAGGACTTATTGGAAGATATTCCTTTGCAACGATTGGTTTCCATGTTTTACCAACACGATGGTGCTCCAGCTCATTACGGCCGACCAATCATAGATTGGTTGAATTCCAACTATCCCAATCGCTGGATCGGTAGAAATGGACCAGTATACTGGCCTGCGAGGTCTCCTGATCTGACTGTAATGGATATTTTTGTATGGGGACGGATGAAGGACCTTGTGTACGCAATGGAAGTATCCACTTTAGAAGAACTAAATACCAGGATCGATGATGCTGCAACAGAAGTGAGGCAACAGCTGAGAGACATGAATATGAAAAGAACGCTTGCCAAACGAGCTTTGGCATGTATTCAAAATGAAGGTGGCAATTTTGAACACTTACTGCAGATTTAAATTTGTGAAATAAAGCATAAAAACCATTATTAAATTCTTTCAGTTCAAGAAAAAAGTGTAGATCGACCACGAGGGCCACTTTATGGCATATTTAGTTTTTCAGCAATATTCATTTTCGCTTAATACTTGTGAAATGGTAGAATCTAGGTCATTGGAATGTATGCAACTTTTGTAGCCAGTAAGATGGCTTATCAAAATATTTAAATGAAACTGGCACATTATAATGAGGTTTTCTAAGGAAAACGACCTGGAACACAGAATTTTCGGGGTTAAAATTAAAAAATTTTGTGTTTCGAAGCAAATATCTCAAAACTCGGTACAACTGAAATCAAGTGCAATACATTAAATAAAAGGTAATTTAATTGTCTAATAAACGCGGTATAAAACTTTGTGTTGTGATAATTAGTTTTCAAGATATAACGATTCAAGTGAGTCAGGGTACCGGTCCGAACAAGTTTTTTTGAACACCCTGTAACTCCGTAGGTTTTGAAATCCGGACCACCCTGTAGAACGATTTTTTACTCAAAATATGTCAAAGAACGTCTCCTTAAAATAGTGTTCATTTAGTACCAAACACCCTGTATATATATATATATATATATATATATATATATATATCTATATATATATATATATATATATATATATATATATATATATATATATATATATATATATATATATATATATATATATATATATATATCATCAAAAAATTTCAGTGAATTTCAGGAACGCGCCATCCGATTGAACTGAAATTTTCAGGACACATTGGTGTATATGCAGAATAGTGCCAAATCTCACAAAAAGTTAATAATCTTTAACACTTTGGCGCCGGTGGCCATTTTAGTGATATTTTTAATAAACCTTTTATTCCGTACACAAATAATTTTTGCAAAAATAAAGGTGACGAAATAAATTTCGAACGTGTTTTACATGTGAATCGGATAACGTTTTGGAAGTTTTTAACCCCATGTGTGCGCTGGGTGCCTAAAAAGAGATCGGAAAAAATTGAAAAATTTTAAATTGCGATTACTTTTGACAGAGCTATTTAATCATTACGAAATTTTCAGAACAAATTGGTATTATTTAGTTGCAGATTTGTGTAGCTTTTCATGAGCTTGTTGGCAACTCTCTAGCTAGGGCAGGCACTGAAAGTGAAAACCTCCAAATCATCGTCTTTCTTGAAAAATTGCCGCTTCTTCGAAAAAACGCCACTCATATGTAAATCTTGTGCTTTGTTTACATAGACAAAAAATAAAATTTGATATGGTATAACGGGCACGCCTGGTAACCCTTGCCCAATTTACCTATATTTTTAGCATCAAAAATTTCTGTTCACGGAAACTCACGATCCGATAAGCAGAATTAATTGAAATTTGCAGAATGTATTAGTCTTATATAACACCAGGTCTGATAGAAATTATTTTGAAATGCGGGCGATTCTGTGCCAGTGGTGCCATCTTGAAAAATCACTAAAAAGAGATAGCTGCTTTTAGCCCTATAAATTCTGATTGAATCGTTCGATTTTGACGAAATTCACACAGTAGTTGGAACTTATTTCAAACCAAGTTTATTATAAACTAGAGTGAAAAATTTGGTTGGAGCTGCCAGCTATGATAATTTTGGTGTGTTAAATTTGAAAAAATAAAAATTTGGAAGTGAAAACATTTAAACCATCGAATATCCTAAAAAAATGTCCGTTTTTTACAATAAAACCAATCCGTATACAAATCTTATGCTTTATCTACACGTTCAAAGTAAAACTTTAGAAATTTCATGTCGGACAAGAACGGTAACCCTTTCTTAGTTAACCTATATTTTTAGCATCAAAAACTTCTGTTCACGGGAACTCACGAATCAATAACCAGATACAATTGAAATTTACAGAATGCATTGGACTTAAGTAGGACTAGGTCTAAAAGAAGCAATTTGGAATTGTAGGCAACTCTGTTCCAGTGGTGCCATCTTGAAAAATTACAAAGAAAAATAACTGCTTTTTGCCGTATGAAATGTGAATTAGTTACCAGATTTTCATGAAATTGACACAGTAGCTGAACCTTACTCTAAACTTTGTTTGATAGAAATTTGATTGAAGAATTCGATTGGTGCTACCAGCTATGGTAATTTTTGTGTCTTTGGTTTTGAAAATTCGCTCAGGAAAATAAAACTTTTTGCCCTATAACTTCCAGTGCAGTCATGAAATCAATTTGAATTTCATTCAGTTAATGGAACCTATTATAGGCATTATTCAGGCCAAATTTGGTTCAAAAGTCACGATAGAGTTGCCAGCTATTGTTGGTTCTGTGTTTGTTTGCAATATCTTTATTAAGCGGTTTTATCGCGGAATTCGCATTTGGTTATGATATTGTAGTGACAATAAACAGCAAATATAAGCTTTCGATCATTTAAAAAAACTCGCTGCAGGTTACAGTAAATTTCTTCATACTCCTATAGCTTTGAATGTAATTAAACAACGTGAAGCAGATGTGATATATTCTTGGCTTTGATACTGGCGAAAGATTGCCAGCACGAGTCGGTTGTGCTACTTTTGTATCAATAAATGCTTACAGTTAGTATTCATACCGGAAACATTTACAATGAAAGTAAATAACCGATGTTTCAATTCCCAAAGTTCTGCAAATTTTTCGGATCGCAGCCCCAAACACCAACTTCAGTTACAGTGCTGCAGGCACTGAGCATTTTCTTCATTGATGTTATATGAGATGCTGCTCTCAAAATTTTGTGAAATAAGCAACTTATAACGATTATAATTAACCCGTGTTTTGCTCTCATAAACGTTGAAATTCATGCCAGTGGCAATATCTGGAACCTTCCACCATATGAGTTATAATGCATTCTTGAGACCAAAGTAAAACGTGGCGTTTGAAACAGTTTGGCCGTAATAAGCAGCTCATGTGGTGAAATATGTACTCAAAACCTGCACGATTCTTCTACTGTTCTTCGAACATTAGTGTTTCTAGCGGTTCCGGTGCGCTAGAGTTTTTACTAATGTTCGAAGAACATTAGTATTAAACTCGCTTCGCCGAAAATCCATATTTCTTAATAAATATATATATATATATATATATATATATAACAACAACAATATATATATATATATATATATAACAACAACAATATATATATATATATATATATATATATATATATATATACATATATATATATATATATATATATATATATATATATATATATATATATATATATATATATGTATATATATATACATATATATATATATATATATATATATATATATATATATATATATATATATATATATATATATATATATATATATATTGCCTTGGCCAAAAGTATTAGGCACCCTGTAAATAACTGAATATTTTTTTGTTTAAATAAAAAAAACAAAGTTTTTTTTTCGATATTATTATGTATCGATGAAATTAAACTTAATACATTAATATCTTGTGGGCCCACCCTTTGCTTTTATTACAGCAGCAATCCTCTTGGGCATACTTCTAACGAGCTTTGTACAGTCAGCGGTACTTATGGAGTTTCACTCGTGTACCAAATTGTTTTTAACGCCACTTTTGATGTGATGGTGTATTTCTGTATGTTACGCTTCAGAATACCCCAGAGGTGTTCAATAGGGTTCAGGTCTGGGGACTGCGCTGGCCAATCTAATAATTCGATATTGTTGTCTCTAAACCAGCGCATCGTAATCGCCAATTTGTGACAAGGAGCATTATCTTGTTGGAATTTGACTCCACGTAGATTCGTGTCACCAAAAATGCGCGTTAACGAAGTCATTAGTACAGTTTCCAGCACATTTATGTACTTTTCACTGTTTAAACGGTCTTCACAAACGAACATCTCGCCAACTCCATTAGCAGCCATGCCACCCCAAACCATGATACTGCCTCCTCCATGTTTAACTGCACCACGCAATCTGGATGATATTCCTCATCAACGCGCCGCCTAACAAAGGTCACACCAGGTGTTCCAAATACCTGTTAGAAAATACAAAAAACCTGTTTCATTTTTTTTGAAAAGTTTTCTGAAAGCAAGGCCTCCATAAAAAATTACGGTTATTGTTGTTTGAAAAAGGCTATAATTAAGCTTACCTGGAAACTTGATTCATCGGACCACAGAACATTTGCCCAATCCTCTTCTGTGAAATGCTGGTACCGAAGAGCCCATTCCAAGCGATTTTTTTTGTTGGCTGCTGAACAACTTTACAACCTTTCAAGCCTGCTTCTGTGAGACGCCTTCTATCGAGCACTTATTACTTTCCCCAAGTTTTCCGCCAGGCTAGAAGCAAGCGCAGAAGATGTTTTTTTACGCTCCTTCAAAGAGTCGCGGACAAGTTTTCTGTCCTGGCGTTTTGAAGTTACGCGTTTTCTGCCTGTTCTTGGCTTATTTTCGTGAGAACTGGTCTCCGCAAACCGCATGATTGCAGATTGCACTGCGCACCGAGAACATTTCACTAGCTTGGCAATCTCAACTTGAGATTTGCCTTGTTCATGTAGAAACTGAATTCTACAGCGTTTTTCAATACCAAGTTCACTCGTTTTAGGCATATTGTATTGCACAGAGTGTCTAGTTTGCAAATTAATCACAAAAACAAGCAACCTTACCCTATAAGTAACAATTGAAGACTGACAAAATATTTTCAACAATTTCTCAAATACCCCATTTCCTGGAATTTGCACGCCAGATGTTTTATGGCTCTTCAAAGAAGATCGTTTATCGCTGTTATTATTGTTTCGACAAACCAGTATCGTAAATATAAAAAGAAATTATCAATTTTAACACATGTTTCAAATTACATGTGTTTTGAAGGGGTGCCTAATACTTTTGGCCAAGGCTGTATATATAAATATATATCAGCAACATGATTTTCCGAGATAGTCTCTGGAGTGGCCGATTCAATTAAGCTGAAATTTTCGGAGAACGTAGATATATATAGTAGGTAGGTCCACAGTTTCTCAATTTCAGATATCCTAAACCTTTTGGCGGTGGTGAGCGTTTTAGTAAATTTTGAAGTACTCCTATATTTCCAAGCAGTGTAAATTTTAGTTAAAAAAACTCTAGCGCACCTGAACCGCTAGAAAACTAATTTTCGAAGAAATTGTCTTTGAGTGACAAAAAAGTGTGGAAAGACGTAATACACTGTTTCGTAGAGTCATATCAACCATTCCTTATCCAAAGCAACAAAACTCAACTATAACACAAATGATGAAAATGTTCAGTGCTGGTAACACTTTCCGAACGAAGCAACAATAAGTTTACCATATCAAGCTCATACTTAAATCAACTTATCCTTTGAATTTCGTTCTCATCGCAGGAATTCATCGAAAGCTTCAGCGGTTAAACGTTGTTTGAGGCTGCCATCCGAAAAATGTTCAAAACTCGGAAAATTTAAAAATTGATTCCTTATTTTTATTGCATATGCTTTGCATATGAGAACGTAATTTGAAGCATCTGTTGGTGCAATATTATCGGAAATGGCACATTGCTGGTTAGCCTGTGTCAGCAGCAAAGCAAAATACATACCAAATCTGCTTCACGTTAAGTAAACCCAACCAGTAAATTTCGTTTCGATTGAATCACTGCGCTGGAAGGTATACGGGTGAACAGAATTTTTGGGTAACCACCCTCAAAACTTTTCAAATTTTTAAAGCGTTAATATTTGTTGTTAATTTTCATTGCAGGATCATTCTCAATAGGAAATCTAATGATATAATCGCTCAGTAAAGGAATTCTACCAAATTACAAAAATGGTCATAGCTGGCAGCCCTTTCATGATTTTTGTACGAAATTCCTACGACATTTACTCCACATTAAGGTCCATTTACCGCATGAACTTCGTTTTGATTTCATGACTGGACCAGTAGTTATAGGGGAAAAAGCTTTATTTTGCTGAGCAAATTTGCAAGATTTATGAGACAAAAATCACCACAGCTGCCAGCCTATACTAATTTTACAACCAAATTTTCACCCAATGTTACATAGAGTAACATCCAAGTATTCTGTAAATTTTGTTAAAATCTGATGGCTGAATCGGAAGTTATAGGCCAAAAAGATGTTTTTTTTTCTCAGTTGTTTTTCAAGATGGTACCACTGCCACAGGGTTGCCCGTATTTACCAATCACTTCTATCAGACCTGGTTCTAGCTAATACCAATATGTCCTGTAAATTTCATTATGATCGGATTATCCGGTCGTCAGTTCTCGTGAACAGAACTTTCGAGTGCTGAAAATGGAGGTAATTTGGTGATGGGTTGCCGTTCTTATGCAAATCGGAATTTTGAAAATTTTATCTTAAGATGAAGGACAAAAGATAAAATTTATCAAAGATTGGAAATTTTTGTCAAAAATCAAAAATTTTTCAGGAAGGTCAATGATTTGAAGGACTTTTTTTCAGCAGCCTACCACAGCTACAGGGTTACCCGCTTTATGCTGAAAATCTATATATGCCAAATTTTAGTCAACAGCAATACGCCCTGTAATTTTCACGATGATCCATTGTTTTTCTTACAAGTAATGACAAATCAAAATTTGAAAAAAATTCATTGCCTACTTTTAGGCACCCTGCACCCACACACGGCTCAAAATTTCCAATTCTTTATCATAGACAAGCTAAGAACATAATTAGTTTTCATTCCCAATACTTTTCTTGAACAAAAGTTTACACTGCTTGGAAATAAAGGAGTTCCTCAAAATTCACTAAAACGCTCGCCGCCGCCAAAAGGTTTAGGATATCTGAATTTGAGAAAGTCAAGGACCTACCTACTATATGCATCTACGTTCTCCGAAAATTTCAGCTCTCCAGAGATTATCTCCCTTAATCATTTTGCTGATATATATATATATATATATATATATATATATATATATATATATATATATATATATATATATATATATATATATGTATATATATATATATATATATATATATATATATATATATATATATATATATATCAGCAAAATGATTAAGGGAGATAATCTCTGGAGAGCTGAAATTTTCGGAGAACGTAGATGCATATGGTAGGTAGGTCCTTGACTTTCTCAAATTCAGATATCCTAAACCTTTTGGCGGCGGCGAGCGTTTTAGTGAATTTTGGGAAACTCCTTTATTTCCAAGCAGTGTAAACTTTTGTTCAAGAAAAGTATTAGGAATGAAAACTAATTATGTTCTTAGCTTGTCTATGATAAAGAATTGGAAATTTTGAGCCGAATGTGGGTGCAGGGTGCTTAAAAGTAGGCAATGAATTTTTTTCAAATTTTGATTTGTCATTACTTGTAAGAAAAACAATGGATCATTGTGAAAATTGCAAGGCGTATTGCTGTTGACTAAAATTTGGCATGTATAGATTTTCAGCATAAAGCGGGTAACCCTGTAGCTGTGGTAGGCTGCTGAAAAAAAGTCCTTCAAATCATTGACCTTCCTGAAAATTTTTTGATTTTTGACAAAAATTTCCAATCTTTGATAAATTTTATCCTTTGTCCTTCATCTTAAGATAAAATTTTAAAAATTCCAATTTGCATAAGAACGGCAACCCATCACCAAATTACCTCCATTTTCAGCACTCGAAAGTTCTGTTCACGAGAACTGACGACCGGATAATCCGATCATAATGAAATTTACAGGACATATTGGTATTAGCTAGAACCAGGTCTGATAGAAGTGATTGGTAAATACGGGCAACCCTGTGGCAGTGGTACCATCTTGAAAAACAACTGAGAAAAAAAAACATCTTTTTGGCCTATAACTTCCGATTCAGCCATCAGATTTTAACAAAATTTACAGAATACTTGGATGTTACTCTATGTAACATTGGGTGAAAATTTGGTTGTAAAATTAGTATAGGCTGGCAGCTGTGGTGATTTTTGTCTCATAAATCTTGCAAATTTGCTCAGCAAAATAAAGCTTTTTCCCCTATAACTTCCGGTCCAGTCATGAAATCAAAACGAAGTTCATGCGGTAAATGGACCTTAATGTGGAGTAAATGTCGTAGGAATTTCGTACAAAAATCATGAAAGGGCTGCCAGCTATGACCATTTTTGTAATTTGGTAGAATTCCTTTACTGAGCGATTATATCATTAGATTTCCTATTGAGAATGATCCTGCAATGAAAATTAACAACAAATATTAACGCTTTAAAAATTTGAAAAGTTTTGAGGGTGGTTACCCAAAAATTCTGTTCACCCGTATACCTTCCAGCGCAGTGATTCAATCGAAACGAAATTTACTGGTTGGGTTTAACTTAACGTGAAGCAGATTTGGTATGTATTTTGCTTTGCTGCTGACACAGGCTAACCAGCAATGTGCCATTTCCGATAATATTGCACCAACAGATGCTTCAAATTACGTTCTCATATGCAAAGCATTTGCAATAAAAATAAGGAATCAATTTTTAAATTTTCCGAGTTTTGAACATTTTTCGGATGGCAGCCTCAAACAACGTTTAACCGCTGAAGCTTTCGATGAATTCCTGCGATGAGAACGAAATTCAAAGGATAAGTTGATTTAAGTATGAGCTTGATATGGTAAACTTATTGTTGCTTCGTTCGGAAAGTGTTACCAGCACTGAACATTTTCATCATTTGTGTTATAGTTGAGTTTTGTTGCTTTGGATAAGGAATGGTTGATATGACTCTACAAAACAGTGTATTACGTCTTTCCACACTTTTTTGTCACTCAAAGACAATTTCTTCGAAAATTAGTTTTCTAGCGGTTCAGGTGCGCTAGAGTTTTTACTAATGTTCGAAGAAGAACATTAGTATTAAAATCACTTTGGCCAAAAATTCATATTTCTATATATATATATATATATATATATATATATATATATATATATATATATATATATATATATATATATATATATATATATCATCAAAAAATTTCAGTGAAAAAATCTCAGGAACGCGCCATCCGATTAAGCTGAAATTTTCAGGACACATTGGTGTATATGCAGAATAGTGCCAGGTCTCACAAAAAGTTAATAATCTTTAACCCTTTGGCGCCGACGGCCATTTTAGTGATTTTTTTCATATACCTATTATTCCGTACACAAATAATTTTTGCAAAAATAAAGTTGACGAAATAAATTTTGAACAAGTTTTACATGTGAATCGGATAATGTTTTGGAATTTTTTAACCCCATGTGTGCGCTGGGTGCCTAAAAAGAGAACGGGAAAATTTGAAAATTTTTAAATTGCGATAACTTTTGACAGAGCTATTCCATGATTACGAAATTTTTAGGACATGTTTGTTTTATTTAGTTGTAGATTAGTGTACGTTTTAATGAGCGTGCTGGCAACCCTGTAGCCAGGGCAGATACTGAAAGTGAAAACCTCCAAATCATCGTCTCTCTTGAAAAAATGTCGTTTCTTTAAAAAAAAGCCACTCATATGTAAATTTTATGCTTTGTTTACATAGGCAAAAAATAAAATTTGATATGGTATAACGGGCACGCCTGGTAACCCTTGCCCAAGTTACCTATATTTTTAGCATCAAAAACTTCTGTTCACGGAAACTCACGATCCGATGAACAGAATTTATTGAAATTTGCAGAATGTATTGACCTTATATAGGACCAGGTCTGATAGAAGTGATTTTGAAATGCGGGTGATTCTGTGCCAGTGGTGCCATCTTGAAAAATCACTAAAACAGATAACTGCTTTTAGCCCTATAAATTCTGATTGAATCGTTCGATTTTAACAAAATTCACACCGTAGCTGCACCTTATTTTATGCCACGTTTGATAGAAATTTGGTTGAAAAATTCGGTTGGAGCTGCCAGCTATGATAATTTTGGTGTGTTAAATTTGAAAAAATAAAAATTTGGAAGTGAAAACATTCAAACCATCGAATATCCTAAAAAATGTCCGTTTCTACAATAAAACCAATCTGTATACAAATCTTATGCTTAATCTACACAGTCAAAGTAAAACTTTGGAAATTCCATGTCGGACAAGAACGGTAACCCTTTCTCAGTTAACCTATATTTTTAGCTTCAAAAACTTCTGTTCACGGGAACTCACGAATCAATAATCAGATAGAATTGAAATTTACAGAATGCATTGGACTTAAGTAGGGCCAGGTCTGATAGAAGCAATTTTGAATTCTAGGCAACTCTGTTCCAGTGGTGCCATCTTGAAAATTTACAAAGAAAAAAAAATGCTTTTTGCCCTATGAAATGTGAATTAGTTACCAGATTTTCATGAAATTGACACAGTAGCTGAACCTTACTCTAAACTCTGTTTGGTAGGAATTTGGTTGAAAAATTCGATTGGTGCTGCCAGCTATGGTAATTTTTGTGTCTTTGGTTTTGAAAATTCGCTCAGGAAAATAAAACTTTTTGCCATATAACTTCCAGTGCAGTCATGAAATCAATACGAATTTCATACAATTACTGGAAGCTATTATAAACATTATTCAAGCGAAATTTGGTTGAAAAGCCATGATAGGGCTGCCAGCTATTGTTGGTTTTGTGTTTGTTTGCAATATCTTTATTAAGCGGTTTTATCGTAGAATTTTCAATTGGTAATGATATTGTAGTGACAATAAACAGCAAATATTAAGCTTTCGATTATTTGAAAAAATTTGCTGCAGGTAACCCTAAATTTCTTTATACTCCTATAACTTCAAATGTTATATAACAACGTGAAGCAGATGTGATATATTCTTGGCTTTGATACTGGCAGAAGGTTACCAGCACGAGTCGGTTGTGCTACTTTTGTATCAATAAATGCTTACAGTTAGTATTCAAACCGGAAACATTTACAATGAAAATAAATAACCAATGTTTCAATTCCCAAAGTTGTGCAAATTTTTCGGATCACAGCCCCAAACACCAACTTCAGTTACAGTGCTGCAGGCACTGAGCATTTTCTTCATTGATGTTATATGAGATTCTGCTTTCAAAATTTTGTGAAATAAGCAACTGATAACGAATATTATTAACCCGTGTTTTGCTCTCATAAACGTTGAAATTCATGCCAGTGGTAATATCCGAAACCTTCTTCCATATGAGTTATAATGCATTCTTGAAACAAAAGTAGAACATGGCATTTGAAACAATTTGGCCGTAATAAGGAGCGCATGTGGTGGAATATGCACTCGAAACCTGCACGATTCTTCTACTGTTCTTCGAACATAAGTGTTTCTAGCGGTTCAGGTGCGCTAGAGTTTTTTTAACTAAAATTTACACTGCTTGGAAATATAGGAGTACTTCAAAATTTACTAAAACGCTCGCCACCGCCAAAAGGTTTAGGATATCTGAAATTGAGAAAGTTGTGGACCTACCTACTATATATATCTACGTTCTCCGAAAATTTCAGCTTAATTGAATCGGCCACTCCAGAGACTATCTCGGAAAATCATGTTGCTGATATATATTTATATATACAGCCTTGGCCAAAAGTATTAGGCACCCCTTCAAAACACATGTAATTTGAAACATGTGTTAAAATTGATAATTTCTTTTTATATTTACGATACTGGTTTGTCGAAACAATAATAACAGCGATAAACGATCTTCTTTGAAGAGCCATAAAACATCTGGCGTGCAAATTCCAGGAAATGGGGTATTTGAGAAATTGTTGAAAATATTTTGTCAGTCTTCAATTGTTACTTATAGGGTAAGGTTGCTTGTTTTTGTGATTAATTTGCAAACTAGACACTCTGTGCAATACAATATGCCTAAAACGAGTGAACTTGGTATTGAAAAACGCTGTAGAATTCAGTTTCTACATGAACAAGGCAAATCTCAAGTTGAGATTGCCAAGCTAGTGAAATGTTCTCGGTGCGCAGTGCAATCTGCAATCATGCGGTTTGCGGAGACCAGTTCTCACGAAAATAAGCCAAGAACAGGCAGAAAACGCGTAACTTCAAAACGCCAGGGCAGAAAACTTGTCCGCGACTCTTTGAAGGAGCGTAAAAAAACATCTTCTGCGCTTGCTTCTAGCCTGGCGGAAAACTTGGGGAAAGTAATAAGTGCTCGATAGAAGGCGTCTCACAGAAGCAGGCTTGAAAGGTTGTAAAGTTGTTCAGCAGCCAACAAAAAAAATCGCTTGGAATGGGCTCTTCGGTACCAGCATTTCACAGAAGAGGATTGGGCAAATGTTCTGTGGTCCGATGAATCAAGTTTCCAGGTAAGCTTAATTATAACCTTTTTCAAACAACAATAACCGTAATTTTTTATGGAGGCCTTGCTTTCAGAAAACTTTTCAAAAAAAATGAAACAGGTTTTTTGTATTTTCTAACAGGTATTTGGAACACCTGGTGTGACCTTTGTTAGGCGGCGCGTTGATGAGGAATATCATCCAGATTGCGTGGTGCAGTTAAACATGGAGGAGGCAGTATCATGGTTTGGGGTGGCATGGCTGCTAATGGAGTTGGCGAGATGTTCGTTTGTGAAGACCGTTTAAACAGTGAAAAGTACATAAATGTGCTGGAAACTGTACTAATGACTTCGTTAACGCGCATTTTTGGTGACACGAATCTACGTGGAGTCAAATTCCAACAAGATAATGCTCCTTGTCACAAATTGGCGATTACGATGCGCTGGTTTAGAGACAACAATATCGAATTATTAGATTGGCCAGCGCAGTCCCCAGACCTGAACCCTATTGAACACCTCTGGGGTATTCTGAAGCGTAACATACAGAAATACACCATCACATCAAAAGTGGCGTTAAAAACAATTTGGTACACGAGTGAAACTCCATAAGTACCGCTGACTGTACAAAGCTCGTTAGAAGTATGCCCAAGAGGATTGCTGCTGTAATAAAAGCAAAGGGTGGGCCCACAAGATATTAATGTATTAAGTTTAATTTCATCGATACATAATAATTTCGAAAAAAAAACTTTGTTTTTTTTATTTAAACAAAAAAATATTCAGTTATTTACAGGGTGCCTAATACTTTTGGCCAAGGCAATATATATATATATATATATATATATATATATATATATATATATATATATATATATATATATATATATACATATATATATACACATATATATATATATATATATCTATATATATATATATATATATATATATATATATATATATATATATATATATATATATATATATATATGTATATATATATATATATATATATATATATATATATATATATATATATATATATGTATATATATATATATATATATATATATATATATATATATATCTATATATATATATATATACTGTTGTGGTTATATATATATATATATATATATATATATATATATATATATATATATATATATATATATATTTATTAAGAAATATGAATTTTCGGCGAAGCGAGTTTAATACTAATGTTCTTCGAACATTAGTAAAAACTCTAGCGCACCGGAACCGCTAGAAACACTAATGTTCGAAGAACAGTAGAAGAATCGTGCAGGTTTTGAGTACATATTTCACCACATGAGCTGCTTATTACGGCCAAACTGTTTCAAACGCCACGTTTTACTTTGGTCTCAAGAATGCATTATAACTCATATGGTGGAAGGTTCCAGATATTGCCACTGGCATGAATTTCAACGTTTATGAGAGCAAAACACGGGTTAATTATAATCGTTATAAGTTGCTTATTTCACAAAATTTTGAGAGCAGCATCTCATATAACATCAATGAAGAAAATGCTCAGTGCCTGCAGCACTGTAACTGAAGTTGGTGTTTGGGGCTGCGATCCGAAAAATTTGCAGAACTTTGGGAATTGAAACATCGGTTATTTACTTTCATTGTAAATGTTTCCGGTATGAATACTAACTGTAAGCATTTATTGATACAAAAGTAGCACAACCGACTCGTGCTGGCAATCTTTCGCCAGTATCAAAGCCAAGAATATATCACATCTGCTTCACGTTGTTTAATTACATTCAAAGCTATAGGAGTATGAAAAAATTTACTGTAACCTGCAGCGAGTTTTTTTAAATGATCGAAAGCTTATATTTGCTGTTTATTGTCACTACAATATCATAACCAACTGCAAATTCTACGATAAAACCGCTTAATAAAGATATTGCAAACAAACACAGAACCAACAATAGCTGGCAACTCTATCGTGACTTTTGAACCAAATTTGGCCTGAATAATGCCTATAATAGGTTCCATTAATTGAATGAAATTCAAATTGATTTCATGACTGCACTGGAAGTTAGAGGGCAAAAAGTTTTATTTTCCTGAGCGAATTTTCAAAACCAAAGACACAAAAATTACCATAGCTGGCAGCACCAATCGAATTCTTCAATCAAATTTCTGTCAAACAAAGTTTAGAGTAAGGTTCAGCTACTGTGTCAATTTCATGAAAATCTGGTAACTAATTCACATTTCATACGGCAAAAAGCAGTTTTTTTTCTTTGTAATTTTTCAAGATGGCACCACTGGAACAGAGTTGCCTACAATTCCAAATTGCTTCTTTTAGACCTAGTCCTACTTAAGTCCAATGCATTCTGTAAATTTCAATTGTATCTGGTTATTGATTCGTGAGTTCCCGTGAACAGAAGTTTTTGATGCTAAAAATATAGGTTAACTAAGAAAGGGTTACCGTTCTTGTCCGACATGAAATTTCTAAAGTTTTACTTTGAACGTGTAGATAAAGCATAAGATTTGTATACGGATTGGTTTTATTGTAAAAAACGGACATTTTTTAGGATATTCGATGGTTTAAATGTTTTCACTTCCAAATTTTTATTTTTTCAAATTTAACACACCAAAATTATCATAGCTGGCAGCTCCAACCAAATTTTTCACTCAAGTTAATAATAAACTTGGTTTGAAATAAGTTCCAACTACTGTGTGAATTTCGTCAAAATCGAACGATTCAATCAGAATTTATAGGGCTAAAAGCAGCTATCTCTTTTCAGTGATTTTTCAAGATGGCACCACTGGCACAGAATCGCCCGCATTTCAAAATAATTTCTATCGGACCTGGTGTTATATAAGACTAATACATTCTGCAAATTTTAATTAATTCTGCTTATCGGATCGTGAGTTTCCGTGAACAGAAATTTTTGATGCTAAAAATATAGGTAAATTGGGCAAGGGTTACCAGGCGTGCCCGTTATACCATATCAAATTTTATTTTTTGTCTATGTAAACAAAGCACAAGATTTACATATGAGTGGCGTTTTTTTGAAGAAGCGGCATTTTTTCAAGAGAGACGATGATTTGGAGGTTTTCACTTTCAGTGCCTGCCCTAGCTAGAGAGTTGCCAACAAGCTCATGAAAAGCTACACAAATCTGCAACTAAATAATACCAATTTGTTCTGAAAATTTCGTAATGATTAAATAGCTCTGTCAAAAGTAATCGCAATTTAAAATTTTTCAATTTTTTCCGATCTCTTTTTAGGCACCCAGCGCACACATGGGGTTAAAAACTTCCAAAACGTTATCCGATTCACATGTAAAACACGTTCGAAATTTATTTCGTCACCTTTATTTTAGCAAAAATTATTTGTGTACGGAATAAAAGGTTTATTAAAAATATGACTAAAATGACCACCGGCGCCAAAGTGTTAAAGATTATTAACTTTTTGTGAGACATGGCACTATTCTGCATATACACCAATGTGTCCTGACAATTTCAGTTCAATCGGATGGCGCGTTCCTGAAATTCACTGAAATTTTTTGATGATATATATATATATATATATATATATATATATATATATATATATATATATATATAGATATATATATATATATATATATATATATATATATATATATATATATAAATATATATATATATATATATATATATATATATATATATATATATATATATATATATACAGGGTGTTTGGTACTAAATGAACACTATTTGAAGGAGGCGTTCTTTGACATATTTTGAGTAAAAAATCGTTGTACAGGATGGTCTGGATTTCAAAACCTACCGAGTTACAGGGTGTTCAAAAAAACTTGTTCGGACCGGTACCCTGACTCACTTGAATCGTTATATCTTGAAAACTAATTATCACAACTCAAAGTTTTATACCGCGTTTATTAGACAATTAAATTACCTTTTATTTAATGTATTGCACTTGATTGCAGTTGTACCGAGTTTTGAGATATTTTCTTCGAAACACAAAATTTTTTAATTTTAACCCCGAAAATTCTGTGTTCCAGGTCGTTTTCCTTAGAAAACCTAATTATAATGTGCCACTTTCATTTAAATATTTTGATAAGCCATATTACTGGCTACAAAAGTTGCATACATTCCAATGACTTAGATTCTACCATTTCGCAAGTATTGAGCGAAAATAAATATCGCTTAAAAACTAAATATGTCATAAAACGGTCCTCCTTGAAAAAACAAAGTTTAATATGCTAGTCGTACTAAAGTAATTTAGTACCCATTTATTGCTATTAAAATTTATTTATATTTAACAACAGCTATTTATATTTAACAACATTTATATTTAACAACAAATATTAACATACAGAATAAAGAAAATCTAAACACAGAAAGAAATAAGGCATGAAAACTAAAAAAAAAATCACCCATCGAAAGTCAACATACACTACGAGCCATGTTTCGAAAAGAACGAGAATGACCAAAAAACGTAAGCTCAATACTTCGTTGGCCCTCCACCAGCCTTAATAACAGCTTCTTAACGCCTTTGAATCGAACGAACGAGATTTCCGGTAATTTCGGGTGGAATATTCATCCAGGCGCACAGCTGAGCAGATTTTAGGGTCTCTTTGCTAGTAATAGTTCCTCTTACGGCTGGCTCACGAATTCTGCGATCCAATTCCTCCCATAAATGCTCGAAAGGGTTTGAATCGGAAGACTAAGGTGGACTGTGAAGCTGATGAGGAACGTTATACAGCAACCATTCCTTGACACTTCTAGCTATATGTTTTAGATCATTGTCCTGCTGAAAGTTCCAACCTGGCGGTAGGGTTATTTTCTGCACAAAAGGTATCAAATCGCCTCGCAATATGTTCAAATACATGTATTGATCCATAGTACCATAAATAAAATGACTCGAGTGTGGGGCAATTACACCAGCGGCCGTCATACAGCCCCATACCAGGACTGACCCTCCACCGTGTTTCACTGTAGGATGCAAATTCTTCTTTGCCAATGCTCTCCACACGCTTCCGCACCCGTCAGAGCCATTAATATTATACTTGCTCTCGTCACTAAATAGGACTTGATTCCAAAAACTGTCGTCCTTATTAAGATGCAGGCGAGCAAAGTCAAGCCTCTTCTTTTCATTACCTGGAGAAGTGAAAGGTTTTCTTTGCGGAACTCTACCGTTATAGCACTGATTACGCAAAACTCTACGTATTGTTTCTGGACTCACTTGCTTCCCTGTTGCCTTTGCAAGTGCAGTGGCCATTGCCGGAGCACTTTTTTGTGGCTCCTTACTTATTTTCCGTAACAAGTCTCTCTCATCTCTCGTACTTAAAGATTTCGGTCTACCTGTTCGTTGTTTATTTTGTATACTCCCTTCCGTTTCCGCTTTCCGTATGATTGTTTGCACCGTTGCCCGACTTCTTCCAATTATTTTCCTAAGTTCGCCATGCGACTTCCCTTCCACTCGTTCACTAAGGATGATTTTTCGCACTTCCAAACTCGTTTCCTTCCGTGTACTCATTTTTAAGTATTAAAGGCACCCAAATCACTTTAGTTTGATCGACTTGCAATGTACTAATGTTTATCTTTGTATATTAACACGGTAGCAATCTTCATCGCAGTATAACTCATCGCTTAGACTGATTCTTTTGAATTTTCTGTGGTGTATGCTGACTTTTGTTTGCTCTTTTTCAGCGGAATTTCTTGTTATTTACTATGTATATGTGTATGTATATGTATGTTCTCATAAATTCTGTGTAAAATAGATTACAATGTCTCTGATATTCCTTTTAAGTTCGTTTTTCACCCGTCTTTTCATTTTCTTTCTACCTATACATTGCCAATTCCGCGTTTTTAAGCAGCGTATGCTGACTTTCGTGAGCAACTGTATATATATATATATATATATATATATATATATATATATATATATATATATATATATATATATATATATATATATATATATATATATATATATCTATATATATATATATATATATATATATATATATATATGTATATGTGTATATATATATATATATATATATATATATATATATATATATATATATATATATATATATATATATATATATATATATATATATATATATATATATATATATATATATATATATATATATAATCAAAATGATTAAGAGAGAAAATCTCTGGAGTGGCCAATCCGATTCAGCTGAAACTTTCGGAGAACGTAGATGTATTTACTAAGTAGATCCAAAACTTGCTAAAATTCAGATGTCCTAAACCTTTTGGCGGCGGCGAGCGTTTTAGTGAATTTTGAGGTACACCTATATATCCCAGCACAGTTGATTTTTGTACAAAAAGAGGATTGGGAATAAAAACTTATTATGTTTTTAGCTTGTTTCTGGTAAAGGATTGGAAATTTTGTGCCATGTGTGGGTGGGGCGTGCCTAAAAGTAGGCAAGGATTTCTTTTCAAATTTTGATTTGTCATTACTTCTGACTTAAACATTGGATAATCGTGAAATTTGCAGAGCGTATTAATGTTGATTAAAGTTTAATACACATGGATTTCCAAGCCAGTGCGGGTAACCCTGTAGCTGCAGCAGGCTCTTGAAAAAAATCCTTCAAATCATTGACCTTCCTGAAAAATTTTTGATTTTTGACAAAAATTTCCAATCTTTGATAAATTTTATCCTTTGTCCTTTATCTTAAGATAAAATTTTCAAAATTCCGATTTGCATAAGAACGGCAACCCATCACTACATTACCTATATTTTCAGCACTCGAAAGTTCTGTTCACGAGAACTCACGACCAAATTATCCGATCATTATGAAATTCACAGGACATGTTGGTATCAATTAGGACCAGGACTGATAGAAATGATTTTGAAACGCGGGCAACCCTGTGGCAGTGGTGCCATCTTGAAAAATCACTGAGAAAAGAAACAGTTTTTTTGCCTATAACTTCCGATTCAGCCATCAGATTTAAACAAAATTCACATAATATTTGGATTTTACTAAAAATAACATTTGATGAAAATTTGGCTGAAAAATGACAATAGGGTTGACAGCTATGGTGATTTTTGTCCTCTAATCTTGCAAATTTGCTCAGCAAAATAAAACTTTTTTCCCTATAACTTCCGGCGCAGTCATGATATCAAAATGAAGTTTATGCAGTAAACAGATTTTGATTTGAGCCAAATATCGTAAAAAATTCGTACAAAAATCGTGAAAGGGCTGCCAGCTATGACAATTTTTTTTTGGAAATTTCTTTACTGCGCGATTATTTCATTAGATTTGCAAATGGGAACGATCCTGCAATGAAAATTAACAACAAATATTAACGCTTTAAAAATTTGAAAAGTTTTGAGGGTGGTAGCCCTAAAATTTTTTTCACCCGTATAACTTCTAGCGCAGTGATTCAATCGAAACAAAATTTATTGGTTGGGTTTAGTTCAACGTGAAGCAGATTTGGTATATATTTTACTTTGCTGCTGACACAGGGTAACGAGCTTTAGCCATTTTCGTAACTATTGCATCAACAGATGCTTCAAATTACATACTCATATGCAAAACATTTGCAATAAAACTAAGAAACCAATTTTTAAATTTTCCGAGTTTTGAACATTTTTTGGATGGCAATTTCAAACAACGTTAACTGCTAAAGCTTTCGACGAAATCCTCCGATGAGAACGAAATTCAAAGGATAAGTTGATTTAAGTATGAGCTTGTTATTGTCAACTTATTGCTGCTTCGTTGGGAAAATGTTGCCAGCACTGAACATTTTCATCATTTGTGTTATAGTTGAGTTTTGTTGTTTTGGATAAGGAATGGTTGATAAGATTCTTCAAAAAAGTGTATTACGTCTTTTGCACATTGTCACTCAAAGACAATTTCTTTGAAAATTAGTTTTCTAGCGGTTCAGCTGCGCTAGAGTTTTTTTTCGGGAAATTTTCGATTGTTAAGTGTGGTTCCTGTAAGCCGGGGTAAGTCCAGTTCCTTTTATCCTTTTATCCTTTATACCTATATACTTTTGTCTCTATATTTGACTGCAATTACAAGAAACAAGCATATTTTTTGTGAATTTGAGAGTGAATTGGGCAATGTGTGCATAAATTAAAATTTCTATTGGGCATTATTTAAAATTCATTGGGCATTCTGTAGAAAGCGATATTTGGCAGTTTTTTGTCGTTCTTTTAAGCAATAAACTGCGAGCTTGTGTCTTATTTGGGAATCGGAGCTATATTAAGCACTTTGTCAGCTAACACTGCATTGGTTTTATATTGAATATTGCATTGGGCCGTGTTGCGAAGGAGTAGCCTGTGAGCTTGTGGTCGGAATATGTTCAATATATTAAGTGCACCACGTATCATTTTTTTAGTCCACTTGAAAATGGAGAATTTATTTGTGCAACAAAAGTTAGCCTTAATTCAATTGAACAGGCTTCACTCCAATTATAAGAAAGATTCCTCAACTCGCAAAACGGTTTCTTATTGTGAAAAGATCAAAGAAAGGTTGAAAGTTAGTTATGATCTTTTCAACGAAAACCATTCCAAAATTTTATCGTTGTTAAAGGGAGATGAAACTGAACTTAATTTAGAATATTTTTCGAATGAAGTATATATTCAATTTGACGAGATACAGCTGAAGCTCGCATCTGAAGTGGAAGAGCAGTTAAGAGAAGCGATCGCCAAACAGCGGGCAGCTGAGCAGCAGACAGCAGATAAAGGATCGGCAGAACAGATGGATTCAGAAATCACTCAGGATGGAATAAATTGACAAGAAAGAAAGACAGTTTTGGACCACGGAGCACAAGAATTGGATTCACATTTTGAAAACATTAAGTTACCTCGTATTTCTTTGCCAAAGTTCCATGGTAATTATGACATATGGATACCGTCTCGTGATTTGTTTCAATCCCCCATCCACAATCGCACAAACATGTCGAAGGTGCAAAAGCTACACTATTTGAAGTGTAGTCTGTCCAGGGAAGCTGAAGGACTGCTTCGTCAATATGCAGTCACTGAAGCAAACTACGACATTGCCTGGCGTGTATTAAGCGACAGGTATGATAACGTGAATGTTTTATTGAGCACGCAATTTAAGCGTTTGTTCGCCATATCAAATGCTAATGAGTCAGCATCTTCTCTTAAAAGTTTGCTTGATAAAACGATGGAATGTGTTCAGGCCATTTAAAATATGGGGATAGAAAATTTATGGCATGCTATGTTGGTGCATATAATCACGCAAAGGTTACCTCCGTTCACAAGACAACAATGGGAACAGGAACATGTACAAAAGGCAACACTTCCTTCATTAACTGATTTATCCTAATTCTTGCAACGTAGATTTCGAGCATTGGAAGTTGCAGGAATAGACTGAATAAGAGTTCGAAGAAATACTAGTATGCTCCCACCTCACAAATTGCAATGCTACGCAGCTCAAATGACTCAGAGTTGTGTAGTTTGTAAAGCTGGCCATCTTATTCGGCAATGTCCCACTTTCGGTGACATGAATTATGATAATAAGTTTGAAACCGTTAAACGCAATAGGTTGTGTATTAATTGTTTGACGAAGGGACACATAATAGCAAATTGTCCAATCCTAAGTAGATGTGCAAAGTGCAAAAGATCTCATCATACTCTCTTGCATAGAGAGACAGCAATAATCAATGTTGCGACATCTAGACCGTTGAGCGCTGACGCAGCAGAATTTGCATCTAGTTATACACCAGTACCCAATCTTTCGCAAAATGACACTGAGATACAAACACTGAGTGCAGTTGCATCAAAGCAAGTGTTTTTAGCCACAGCATTAGCCAATGTGTAAACTTTAAGTGGTTGTAAAGTCTTAAGAGCACTATTAGATCAAGGCTCTCAAGCATCAATTGTTACTGAGAATGCTATCCAACAGCTCAACATAAAAGGAATGCATACAAACACTACCACTAGTGGTATCGGTAGGAGCAATAATACTGTAACGAAGGGGATCGTACGCTTGAAATTAAATCTTTGTAATAACCAATCTCTGGAAATAGAAGCGTTTATTTTGGATCAGTTGACAAGTTTAATACCCACTTGGAAAGTTTCTTCGGAAGTACAAAATCAGCTGAAAGCCTTTGAACTAGCTGACCCCAACTTCGATAAACCGGGAAAAATTGATTTACTCCTAGGAGCGGATGTTTACGCTCAGCTTATATCAGGTGATATTTATAGACTAACGATGGGACCAATAGTCCAAAGAACCAGCTTAGGATGGATTGTTTCAGGAGAAGTATATGCTCAACCACAACGTACTCTTCAAAGTTTCAAACTAGTTATAACTCATCATGAAGATTTATGTGGACAGCTTAGACAATTCTGGGAACTGGAAGAAATCAATGTATCGCAGCAGCAGACGAAGGAGGATCAGCTTTGTGAAGAATTATATTTGCAAAACACTCATCGTGATACAGACGGAAGATATGTAACTCGTTTGCCATTTAAAGAAGGTTTCAACAGACACATGTTAGGTGAATCAAGAAATATCGCAATCGCCAGCGTAATGTAGCTAGAGCGAAAGTTTGCTAAAAATCCGGATTTATATGTAGAATATTCCAAATGCATTCAAGAATATTTAAAATTGAATCACATGCGTGAAGCTAGTGACAATAAAGATTTACAACTGGATGCAAATGGCACATCTAAATGCAAAGGTAATTACCTCCCTCATCATGTTATATATAAAGAAAGCAGCAGTACAAGGGCTCGTGTTGTTTTCGATGCTTCACGAAAAACAAGTTCTGGAATTTCTATAAATGAAGCACTCTATTCTGGCCCCCTCTCCAAAATAGTCTCGATACCATTTTGCTAAAATGGAGATATTTGCAATTCGTATTTATAGCAGATATTGAAAAAATGTACCGTCAAATTCGTATACATCTAGAAGATGCTGATCTACAACGTATTGTTGGGCGCAATAGTCCTCAAGAACCGATCCTGGACTATTGCTTGAATACAGTCACCTTTGGAGTGACTTGTGCACCATTTTTAGCCATTCGCACTCTCCAAAAACTAGCAGAGGATTCGCAGTCTTCGTTTAACATGGCACACAAGGCAATTCTAAACGAATTTTACGTGGACGATCTTCTGTCAGGTGGTAATAGTCTGGAACTTACAATCGCTAAAAGAGATGAACTAAGAAAGTTGTTAAGCTCGGCATGTTTTAAACTAAGGAAATGGGCAACCGCAAAACTCTTCCAATTTTAGATATGAGTCTCGATCAGGGTCTCAAAACACTTGGCATTATATGGTATCCAACATCGGACAAATTTGCGTACAAGATTATCATTAAAACGGATGACGTTACATATACAAACCGTAAGATATTTATTTATTTATTTATTTATTTAATTACATATTCAACAGATAAAAATCCAATAACTGAATATAGAAACATATAATATATACAAAGAATCTACTAAGGAATGAATTATTTTTTTTTTATTATTTATTATTTATTTGGTACAATACAACAGGCAAGACTGCCCAATTACAGATTGGATACCATGAACAAAATAAAATAACAAGAACTAAATGATAATATATAAATATAAGTATATAAAATAATTAAAGTTAAAATAAAATAAAGTAATAAAAAATAAAAGTAAAAAATTACCTAAAGTAAAAAGAAAAAGAAAATTAAGTAAAATTAAGTAAAGTAAAAAAAAAGAAAATAAAATCCAATACAAACACGAACGTCCAATTCTACAATAATCGACCTATGCTTCAGTTTAATAAGAAGCAGCTTGTGATTGACAGTGTCAAAAGCTTTGGCAAAATCAGTATAAATGACATCAACAAAAATAGTTAGTAAATGAGTAAATATAAATATAAGTATGTAAAAAAAAACAAATAATTAAAGTGGTAAATTAAATAAAGTAAAATTAAGTAGAAAAAAAAAAGAAGAAAATTAAGAAAATAGAACATAAAACTAATTAGAAAAATATATAACTATAAATAAAAATTAAATTATACAAAAAATTCAAGTAATAAATAAGAAAGTAAAGTTAAGTAGAGCAAAAAAGAAAAGAAATATCCATTATAAACAAGAAAATTAAACTAATTAAATAGGATCAAAAATTTTACTACGAACCATATTTTTGAAAATGGCAATAGATTGTGGAAGAGGACCAAGTTGAAGACTATTGTGAGTACGTAAGAGTCGCAAAACGGGAGAGTAGAAGAAAGTGTCAGTACGAGCATACGGCACTTCAAATAAAATAGAGGACCTGATTGGCATTACGGAGTCCCGCTCAATGAACAAAAATGCTAATGAGGATGAAAGGTAGCCGCGACAGATTTTGAACAGGAAACACTCATCCAAGTAAACTCTGCGCTGCTCAAGGAGAGGAATGTTGAGAAGAGATAGACGTTCACTATAAGGTAAATACGGCAGACCATATTTAAAAAGTAAAGTACGTGTAAACCTGCGCTGAACTGATTCAACAGCGTCAGCGAGGTATTTGAAACGAGGACACCACACTTGACTGCAGTATTCAAGTACAGAACGGACTAGGGTAATAAACAGGTGGACACAAGTATAAATACTAAATGAATTGTGGCAGGAACGAACCACGAAACCAGCAATTCGAGAAGCTTTGCTAGTGATAGTAAGGACATAAACGTCGAATTTCAGTTTACGATCAAATGTGACCCCAAGATCTGAGAAATGATCGACACAAAAAAGGAAAGTACCATCAATAGCATGAGGAAAGACATGAGTGTGCAGCTTATGGGAGAAAGACATAGAAAAACACTTGGAAACATTGAGGGACAAACAGTTAATGTTACACCAAGCAGAGAGAGCATGCAAATCATCCTGAAGAAGGAGAGAGTCATCAGTATTTTTAATTACCCGGAAGATTTTTAAATCATCTGCATATAGAAGACATGAAGACTTAAAAACCGTGGGAAGGTCATTGATGAATAGATTGAACAAAAGTGGTCCTAAGATAGAACCTTGAGGAACACCAGAAGAAGGGGAAAAAGGTGAGGACGAGAAGCCAAAGAGGGAGACAATACAAGTGCGATCAGTTAAAAATGAAGAGATCCAGGAAAGCAAAGGTTCACGAATGCCATAATGCTTCAGTTTGATAAGAAGCAGCTTGTGATTGACAGTGTCAAAAGCTTTGGCAAAATCAGTATAAATGACATCAACTTGATTATTGCTGTCAATTGCAGAAGCGACTACATGAGCAAACTCAAGAAGGTTCGTAGTGGTGCTCCGGCCTTTTACAAAACCATGTTGTTCCTCTGCAAAGACACAAAAGAGGGAATCATAGATACGATTGTAAACAAGGCGTTCCAAAATTTTGGAAAGGCAAGGAAGAATGGAGATAGGGCGATAGTTAGAGGCAAGGTTCCGATCACCCGATTTGAAAATAGGAAGAATGTTAGAGAGCTTCCAAGAGGATGGAAATTGACCAGCACAGATACCGACATTGAATAAGATTGCTAAAGGGACGCAAAGTGAAGAAGCAAGATTTTTTACAAAGAAATTGGGAATTCCATCCGGGCCCGGGGAACAGTTTGAGTCAAGAGAGGACAAAAGCAATTCAACCTCTACTGGGTTAGTTACGATTCAACAGACGAGGAATAGTTGAGTAGTGCTACTCTAATTTCTTTCTTGGCAGAGGAACGTAAACGGGAGGAGATAGCATAATCTTCACCCGACCGAGAAATCAAAAATTTCAAACGCGCTGAATTTTTATCTCTAAGAGCACACTTTACCCTCGCAGTAAACCAAGGGGGGTCACGGGAGCGACGAGAACTGAAGACAGGAATATGCAACGAGATCAAATCAGTAAGAATACCGTAAAATTTGGATACAGCAGAGTCAATATCGAGACCACGGAAGCAATCAAACCAATAAATTGAATTCAGGTCATTAGACAAGCAGTCAAAATTAGTTTTTTTAAAGTTAAACCGGCACGCAGTGGATGATTTAATACGATTCGAAAAGCTAACAGACAAATTAATTGAAACGGGAGGATGATGGGGATCTGGGTGCGTGTAGGGTATTGGAACAGAAGATAGAGAAATCGAAGAGGACTCAACATTAGAAAGGATGAGGTCAAGGATCTTGTTATTAGCATTAGGGAAACAGTTAAATTGAGAAAGAGAACAGGAAGAAAGGAAAGAAGATAAGGCAATAGAAAGGTTGTTGGTGGACATAATACGAAGAAAAGAAGAGTCCCATTGAACAGAAGGCATATTAAAGTCGCCACAGATAATGATTGAGGACGAGGGATAGTTGCTATTAAGGTAAGTGGAAAGTTCAGAAAAGAACTTATCATAAGTCGAGAAGGACAAGTTACAGGGAATATATAAGGACGCAACAATGGATGTAGGTGACAAAGAGATGGAAACAGCAACACATTCAACAGGTGGACTAGGGATAAAATCAGCGCAAAGTTTACTGTTGAGAGCCTTAAGCACAGCAATAAGCACGCCACCACCATCAGCCTTATTAGATACCAAACGATTGCGATCACAATGGTAAACATTGTATGCAGGGAAGAACTTGGAGCTAAAAATGTCGTCAGTCAGCCAAGTTTCCGACAAGCAAATCAGGTGATCATTTTCAAGAATAGCAGCAGTTTTAAAGTCATCAAGTTTGGTCCTCATGCCACGAACATTTTGGTAATACAGAGATTATTTTCTAGGCTTAAGAACTAGGTTCGAGCTCTCCGATTGTTTGATGATCGAAAATTTTGCCGGTTTTAAAAAATTTTGACTAATGTCCCGGGAGGCCAAAATTTGGAGTCAGCGACAATATCGAGATTGGCAGGCAATGTTATTTTGAAAGAAGCCACATATCTTCTAGTCTGGCTATCTTTCGTAAATTTGACGCAATCTAAAATATGAGGAGTGAAGCTGAGCTTCTTGCAGATGTAGCGTTCGACTGCAGCCACAGAAGTTTCAGAAGCAAATCGCGATACAAAAATTTGGAGAGGAGGTGCGACTACATGCAAACCGAGATTATCAACGGAGTCGTTAACAGCAACTTGTAATTGAGATGTAGGTAGACTCGAGGCAACACAAGCAGCATCAGCGTTCCTAGCAGATACGTCGAGATGAGGGACTGGTGAGGCACGAGGAGACCGAAGACGTTCCGGCGGTCCCCTAGAAGATCAAGGAAGATCATGTGCCGGAGGAAGAAATGACTGAAGTGAGCCAACAGTTGAGGCAACAGAAGAAGCAGGCTCGGTACACGAAGCAGCTTGTGCGCGAGCCTTTTGTTTATTCCGCGTAGTCACACCGACCAAAGGAACATCAGCTACACCAGAAACACATGACGTAGGAGCAGCGGCAGACATCGCAGAATCCAGTAGAGTATTAATAGCGTTAAGTAAAAGTTTTACTTTTTCCTCGGAAGCAGCTAAGACCTTTGCAACGTCTTCGAGGCACGTTTTGGAATTTTGTAATTTAGATACAAAATGAGCCATTGACGAAGGACGGCAGCGGGAGCAAAACCAGTACAGCCCTAAGGCACTATTGATGATGCTCTCGGTGATGCATGTGGATGAACGGCTGATTGCTTTTATTGTGCAGCTCCTCAAAAGTAGAGTTGTAATCTCTACGCTGGGTAATGCCAGCGTAAGACGAGGAGTCAGCACGGGCACACCTCAGGGTGGAGTTCTCTCTCCCCTGTTGTGGAACATCACGGTGAATACTCTTCTAAGGAAGCTGGACCGTGCCGGCTGCAAAGTGATTGCTTATGCAGACGACATAGCTGTTTCAGTGTCGGGAAAGTATTTATCTACGCTATCGGAGAGGTTAAATCACTCTCTTGACATAATTTCGCGTTGGAGTCGTGAGTGCGGCTTGAATGTGAATCCTAATAAAACGGAACTAGTGCTGTTTACAAGGAGGTACAAAGTTCCTGATTTTGAGTTACCCAAATTGAATGGGGTCTCCATTAACTTGAGCCAGAAGGTCAAATACTTAGGGCTGATCCTTGACTCGAAGTAACTATGGACGTACAATGTGGCAGAAAGAGCTCGGAAGGCTTTCAACGCACTTTACTGCTGCAAAAGGGCCATAGGGGCGAGTTGGGGATTGCAGCCTCGTACTGTTGATTGGCTTTACACTGCTGTGGTGGAGCCAGTTCTTTTGTTTGGGGTGGCGTTCTGGTGGCAGGCTGCTCTTAAGGCTACCTGCAAACAGCAGCTTGAAAAAGTGCGGAGAATGGCTGCACTATTGGTAACTGGAGCACTCCGCTCCACCCCTACTAAGGCACTGTTTGTGCTGCTACATTGGCTGCCAACCAACCTACTGATCTCACAGCAAGCTAATCTTGCAGCTGTGAGACTAAATTGTATCTCAGCATGGAATAGGACAGAGTTCGGTCATGCGATGATCTTGGCCGAGGGAGTACCCGCACCAGCGGTTGTTGACTACATCGCCCCACAATGCATACTGGATTTGGAGTTTACAACTCGCATTCCATGCAGGGAGGAATGGTGTGATGGTATCACCCTTGATAATGGGCTTATCCATGTGTACACTGACGGCTCAAAGCTAAACAATAGAGTTGGGAGTGGTGTATACTCAGATGAGCTGAATCTCAAGCTGTCCCTCCGTCTACCAGACCACTGTAGTGTCTTTCAGGCGGAGGTAGTGGCTATTTATCAGGCAGTCGAATGGCTTCTGTGTAATCGAATATTCGGGGTCAATATTGGTATTTTCACAGATAGCCAAGCGGCTATTATGTCCCTTGCTGGTCCTTGTACAATGTCCAAGATTGTTGCTGAATGCCGTGCATCTCTTAGGGAGATGTCGAGACATTCGGTTGTTCAATTGATTTGGGTACCTGGACATAGGGGTTTTCAGGGCAACTGTGAGGCCGATGAGCTAGCAAGGCTTGGAACTTTGCTACCCGAGGTCTCTTGCTCCTTTTCAATAGGTATACCGATGACATCGGTCAAACTGGCCATAAGGCAAAAATATCTTGAGGACGCTAAGAAGTCCTGGGCAGATGAATCTTCCTGTGTGATAACAAGGCAGTCCTGGGTATCCATGGATGCGCATCGCACCAGGCAGCTTTAAGGCTT
The DNA here is from genome assembly GCA_963978885.1 of Nemotelus pantherinus. Classification (NCBI taxonomy): domain Eukaryota; kingdom Metazoa; phylum Arthropoda; class Insecta; order Diptera; family Stratiomyidae; genus Nemotelus; species Nemotelus pantherinus. The sequence goes on from OZ022263.1 coordinate 139,662,417, forward strand.
AACTCGAAGCGCCCTTCGTTGCACTGTGGGCGTTCTAACGGGCCACTGCCTGATAGGACGGCATGCACAACGTTTGGGCGTAGAGTTTAATGACTTCTGTCGGAGCTGTGGCTCTGAGGATGAGGAGGAAACCGTCCTTCACCTCATGTGCCCGTGTCCGGCTTTGGCAAGGAGAAGACTGGCGGCACTTGGTGCACCCTTTCTCTCAAACCTGACGGAACTGTCCCTGGTAGAGCTAAAGGGGATAGTCCGGTTTATCAAAGGCAGCAAATGGTTTCCTGACTTTAGTGAGTAGAAGAGAGTCACTAAAATATTGTGGTATCACAACGGGCCTCTCCTGTGCCTATGTGTGCTGGTCGTCAGGCCTCTGAAGATCGGCAGCCACGTTAACCTAACCTAACCTAAGGCACTATTGAGTGCGTCGCCAATACGGCCATTTAGGCCTACACATCCAGCGTGGAATGTTTTTTCACAAAAACCCGAGCAAACCACGAAAGGAGTTTATCGGACTTGTTGTCTCCCAGTGCTTGAGGCACAGCACTGGGCCATTATAAAAAGTCATAAAAATAAAGATAAAAATTCAAAAATAATGAAAAACAATCATTCACGCAAAAAGAAAAATAATTGTAAAAATATGCGCAATGGCAGCACTCCGGCAAGCTTATGGTAAGAGTCCGGACTATACACCACAGTGCTTAGTGTTTCAGATTCAAAGTGAACTAACAAGCTTGGAAGCTGCAGAAGTTTACGAAGCTTAATTGTTGAATAAACCACAGTTTAATCAAAGTTTCACACCACTTCAGTTTAATGTACAAAGCACCAGTTCACGCAAGCTCAAATATATCACCACACTAAAACGATGGCAGTAACACTAGTGATAATAAAGAACCGAACCCGCACTGCACAATCTATGGGTTAATGAATTTACAAAAGGAGCACTGCATAATCTAGTGGTAAGGTAATAAGAGTTACGCTGCACTATCCAGAGGTAAATGTAATTAAGTAGTAACCGAAGCCGCACTGCACTATCTATGGGTTGATGTATTTACAAAAGGTGCACTGCACTATCTAGTGGTAAAGGCAATACACGTTACACTGTACTATCCAGAGGTAAATGTCTTGGAGTATAAAAATAGACTGTTATTTTCACCTAACAGTTTTCAGTTTTCAGGGAAAAAAAAAATTGTCAGAAAACACTGAATGTAAATACGCTACGGGGAGAAACCGATTGATTTCAAGCGAAAAATCGTGAAAGGGGGAACTCGCGCGAAGATCAGAGGGCTATACCAAGCCAAAGTCGTACAAAACGAAAAGGTATCAGAGAGCAAGTTAACGCACGTCAGAACACGATCGATGTAGACTTCTCTGAATGTAAAATAGAGCACAAAATAATAATAATAAAAAGATCAAATATCATAAACAAAGTCAAGGTAAACATGAATAAATTCAAAATTAAGAAAAATAAGAGAGAAAAAAAAACTACAATCTAAAAGACAGAAAAAAAATGTTAGCATATATATAGAACAAACAGAATATCGAAATAAGAAAATCAAATTAAAATTCATGTATTATACGAGCAAGGAAAAAAGATAAAAACGCATTAAATAGAAAAAGAAACGACTTTATCCTTTAAAATGGTTTGGAACGTGACAAGGTCGGTGGCAGAGAACCTAGTCCGAGTGCATTATGCTGCCTAGGTATGCGTAAAAGCGATGAAAAGTAGTACGTGTCAGTCCGCGCAAAAGGAACGTTAAACGTTAACGTGGATGTATTTGACCGATCCGCAACACGAACCGAAACCTGGTTGCAGAGGTCAGATGGGACAAGTTGATGGTGCAGTTTGAACAGAAGGCATTCATCGAAAAAAAGTCTGCGAGATTTCAGGGATGGTATTTGCAGCATGGTAAGTCTCGCACTATACCCCCAGTAATCAAAATTGAATTTGTAAAGAAGAGAGCGGGTGAACCTGAGTTGTACAGATTCAACCGCATCAATCAAATATTGAAAATGTGCACACCAAATTTGACTACAGTATTCGAGGATACTGCGGACAAAGGAGACAAACAAGTGTACACAAGTAGAGATATCGGTAAAATATTTAGAAGATCTCAGTATAAAACCCGAAAGTCTGGACGCTTTGGAGGTTATGTGCAAGATATGTTTATCAAATAAAAGTTTATCTGTCATAGCAAAATTATTCGACCCCCTTGGATGGATCTCCCCAGTTATTTTCGTAGCCAAAATATTAATGCAATCACTTTGGCTAGATGGAATAACTTGGGATGAAAGAGTTCCTTTTGACACCGCAAAGAAGTGGCAAGAATTCAAATCAGATTTAGAGACAATTCAGAAGTTGAGAATACCTAGATGGTTAAAAAATGGCAATAACGACATTATTGAGCTCCACGGTTTTAGTGATGCCTCTCAAAAAGCGTATGCGGCAGTCGTTTTCTTTGTTTCTCGTGGTCAAAATAACAGTACATCTTCATTATTATTAGCTAAAACGAAGGTAGCACCTATCAAAGCCATTTCGATTCCACATTTGGAACTATGTGGAGCACTCTTGCTGGCTTAAATAGTACATCGAATCATAAAATCATTAGAAGTGAATGTTTCTCGAATATATTTATGGACTGACTCAACTATTGTTTTGACATGGCTGGCAAAACATCCATCAACTTGGACAGCCTTTGTAGCTAATCGAACCACGCAAATACATGAAGCCGTGAAAGACATTCCCTGGAACTATGTGCCGTCAGAGCGAAATCCAGCGGATGGAGCCTCACGTGGTGTTCTTCCTAGACAGCTCATTGAATGTAAATTATGGTGGGATGGTCCCTTATGGTTGAAGGAACGGAAGGAAAATTGGCCTGTTAGTCCATCATTGCCAGTATGCACTATAGAAAAAAGGAAAAAATCAATCGTGATTCTATTAGTAGCACATTCTGAATCAAAATTTTTGGACTCATGGCTAAGCAAATATTTTTCGTTGATGCGACTTATTAGAATCACTGCATACTGTTTTAGATTTAAAGCATTTATGAAAGGAACTCATTGCACATCACCACATTTAAGTACAACAGAGCTCGATTCAGCTTTGAAATTTTGGATTAGATATACTCAACAGAGTGACTATAAAGCAGAAATTGACCGTTTGAAACAGGGACGACTTATCGATAATAAATGTCATTTATTGAAATTGAACCCCTTCTTAGGCGCGAACGGAATCTTGAGAGTTGGTGGTCGACTTGCAAACGCCGATCTTCCTTATGATATAAAATATCCGATAATTATCTCAAAAAGGAGTAAGCTTTTACCACTCATTTGCTCGAATTATCATTTGCTTACGTTGCATGGAGGAGTGCGACTCACGTTAAATTTAATTAGACAAAAATACTGGATCGTTGATAGAAGAAACGTAATTCGACACTTCATATAGAAATGCATTGTGTGTTACAAACAAAATGCACAAACGAGAACACAATTGATGGGTAATTTGCCAGAACAAAGAGTTACTCCTTCCAGACCATTCACGCATTGTGGTGTTGATTATTGCGGGCCAGTTGATATCAAGATATCTAAAGGAAGAGGTTCACGATCATCTAAGGGTTACGTGGCAATATTTGTGTGTCTGGCTGTGAAGGCAATCCACTTGGAATTAGTTGGCAATGTGTCTACACAATGTTTTTTAGCTGCTTTCCGACGCTTCGTAAGCCGACGCGGACTATGTAGTCACCTATATAGTGATTGCGGTACAAATTTCGTTGGAGCCAACAAAGAATTGAAGCAAACGATTGAACGAAACAAAACATTGGCCCAGGAACTTTCTAATGAAGGCATTACTTGGCATTTTAATCCCCCGTCAGCTCCACATTTTGGTGGATTGTGGGAAGCCAGAGTCAAGTCTACAAAGCATCACTTGAGAAGAATTGTTGGGAATGCAGCTTTGACCTTCGAAGAATTTCACACAGTCCTGACCAAAATAGAAGCGTGCTTGAATTCACGACCTCTCTGTCCGCTCACGAACGATCCTAATGATTTAAACGCCTTAACACCTGGACATTTTTAGCAGTACCAGAGGACAATCTCATGGACATAAAACTCAATCGATTAGATCGCTGGCAATTAACACAGCGAATAACACAGAATTTTTGGAAAAGGTCGTCGATGGAATACATAACCAGACTGTAACAAAGACCCAAATGGAATCGCCGCTACCCAAACGTCAAAATTAACGATTTGGTTTTAGTAAAAGATGATCGTTTGCCATCATATAAATGGCCTATGGGCCGAATAGTTAAATTACACCCTGGGAAAGATGGACTAACCAGAGTAGTAACAAATCGCACAGCCAACCAGGAATTAGGTCGGCCCATTGCTAAAATCGCCTTGTTGCCTATAGGAAAAGCCCAACCAATAGAGCATTGAATTGAATTTATAGTATATGAATGATCGACAATAATGAATTAGATATCATGAACTATGAAATTGGAAGTCGATGAATTAGAAGTCAACATTATTACTATGTATATACTATTGAATCTTCGTTGACCGAGTAAAGTTATTTAAACTCCCTTCTCGTTATTATCATAATCCTCATCCATTTCCTATTCCCATTCCACCCGGTATTACTCACAACGTTCGAGATTGGCAAGTCGGGGCGCCGCATAAATAACCCCTAGTCTCAGGATATGTCGTTTACTTGTAAGGAGGAAATGCCACAAGTAACGTCAACATATCGTATCCCTTAACAAAAAAAAAACGGATTTAAACCATTGGATTGTCCATGACAGAACTTCGACAAGAAACTTCGGATTGGTAATTGACTATCAATATGAAAGGTTATTCAAGCTCTATTTACAGGCGTTAATTCTGATCCTGGCGGACCATTGGCGGGAGTATGTCGAAGCAGTCTAAAAAGAAAATCGATTAGTCGTGGTTCTGATGTTGTTTACTTACCTGATTGTTCGTTGGCAGACTGCTGACTGCCATCATGATATCTCCCAGCCATTCCAGTAATCAGCCAAATTCCAGTCAGCTGATGTCAGGCATTAATGCTGTATTCTATTATGAAATTACGACTAAGTTTATAGTAGTTTAGTAAACAGTTGAAAAAGTACCGAAATTTTCATTCCTATATAAGAAATAGATCAGTTAGTTGAAAATTCTCTTTTTTGTTAGTTAAAAATTTGATCTTGTTCGCTACATTTCGTATTTTTCACAATTTTCCTATTTTTCGCATTATACTTTTCGCATTTCGTATATTTGAATTGTTTTTGTATAATCGAAGTTAAAATAAACGTTTGAATAGTTTTTCTCGCGTTTTTTTTCTTGAAAGTGAAAGACAAAACATTTGATTTCGTATTTTTCGCATAGTGAAAGACAAAACAACTCCGTTATCTGTAACAATCACTTCAGGGACACCAAAAACGTGAAAGACACGCTTTTTCACGTATTCACACACCTTGGCTGCAGTGCTTTTCTTCAAAGGCTCCACGAAGGTAAACTTTGACAAGTGATCAATTACCACTAGTATCCCATTGTTACCTTCCTTAGATCTGGGGTAAGGGCCCAATAGGTCTATATAAAGGCGCTGAAAAGTTCTGTCACTAGTGACTGCCTTCCCCATGGGTGGTCTCAGGATGTGATTTGGCGCTTTGTTCATCCGGCACGCGTCACATGCCAGCACATAGTCCTTGACCTGTAAAGCCATTTTAGGCCAAAAGAAATGTGTCTGCAATTGTCGCAAAGTCTTGCCGATGCCTCCATGCGCACTTGTGGGATGGTCATGGGCCCGCATGATTAAATAAGCAGTAAGTTCGCTAGGAACCCATAGCTTCCCACTGTCCCTTTCCTGGATGTGATCCCCAGTGGCATATTGACAGCGTCTGTGGACATACCCATCGTTCATCCTCAGATCAGGAAAGGTGGCCGCGTTTAATGAGATTCTGTCGATTAATTCCACGTATGCCTTCGATTTGAAATGAGGTGATTCCAGATCGATTTCAACGAGATCCGAGATCTCGTGGATGGTGTCACAAGCCTCTGGTGTGTGAACGCGGGAGAGTGCGTCTGGGACCACATTCTGGCTCCCTTTTCGATGCGTTATGGTGAATTCGAAGCCCTGTAATTTCAATGCCCATCTAGCGAGTCTTCCGTGCAAGTCTTGCAGGTTCATCAACCACTTCAGAGATGCATGGTCAGTAATAACTTCAAATTCCTGTCCCTCGATGTATGCTCGAAACTTCTTGATAGCTAGTACGGCAGCTAGGCATTTTTGTTCCGTCACCGTATAATTGCGCTGAGCGGAATTTAGCTTTTGAGACATATAAGCTATAGGTACTTCACTTCCATCTTCCAACTTTTGCATCAGAACAGCCCCAACGCCGTATTGACTTGCTTCACAGTGTTCGCAAAGGGTTTAGCAAAATCCGGACTATGTAGTACCGGTGCGGAACTAAGACACTTCTTCAGAGCATGAAAAGCGCCTAAGCTCTCTTCCGTCCATTCAAATCTTTGCTTACTGGACAGCATGTTAGTCAAGGGTGCAGATATAGCCGAAACAGCGGGAACGAATCTCCGATACCAGCCACAAATCCCTAGGAAGCGACGCAACTGTCTGACGGTCCGAGGAATTGGGAATTCCCTTCTGGCTTGGATTTTATGGGGATTTGTGAGAACAGTCCCATGACCGATTATGTGTCCGAGATATTTCACCTCTTTCATCAGGAACTTGCTTTTCTCTACATTTATGGTAAGTCCGGCAGCACGAAGGTGGTGTGCAACTTCCTTGAGTAATGCAAGGTGTTCTTGGAAGGTTTCAGTAATCAAAAGCAGGTCATCCAGATAAATGAATACTTGATGTTTGAGATGTGCTGGAATCGCTCTATCCATCAGCCGTTGCATGGTTTGCGGCGCGTTACACAAGCCAAATGGCATGGTCACGAACTGACTGTCACGAACTGGTCGACCAGAAACAGTAAAGGCCAATATAGATATGCAACTGGATTATACAACAGTATAGATATACAACTGGATGCAAATTGCACATCTAAATGCAAAGGTAATTACCTCCCTCATCATGTTATATGTAAAGAAAGCAGCAGTACAAGGGCTCGTGTTGTGTTCGATGCTTCACGAAAAACAAGTTCTGGAATTTTTATAAATGAAGCACTCTATTCTGGCCCCCCTCTCCAAAATAGTCTCGATACCATTTTGCTAAAATGGAGATATTTGCAATTCGTATTTATAGCAGATATTGAAAAAATGTACCGTCAAATTCGTATACATCTAGAAGATGCTGATCTACAACGTATTGTTGGGCGCAATAGTCCTCAAGAACCGATCCTGGACTATTGCTTGAATACAGTCACCTTTGGAGTGACTTGTGCACCATTTTTAGCCATTCGCACTCTCCAAAAACTAGCAGAGGATTCGCAGTCTTCGTTTAACATGGCACACAAGACAATTCTAAACGAATTTTACGTGGACGATCTTCTGTCAGGTGGGAATAGTCTGGAACTTACAATCGCTAAAAGAGATGAACTAAGAAAGTTGTTAAGCTCGGCATGTTTTAAACTAAGGAAATGGGCAACCGCAAAACTCTTCCAATTTTAGATATGAGTCTCGATCAGGGTCTCAAAACACTTGGCATTATATGGTATCCAACATCGGACAAATTTGCGTACAAGATTATCATTAAAATGGATGACGTTACATATACAAAACGTAAGATATTTATTTATTTATTTATTTATTTAATTACATATTCAACAGATAAAAATCCAATAACTGAATATAGAAACATATAATATATACAAAGAATCTACTTATGAATGAATGAATTATTACTAATGTTCGAAGAACAATAGTATTAAACTCGTTTCGCCGAAAATTCATATTTCTTTATATATATATATATACATATATATCAGCAAAATGATTAAGGGAGATAATCTCTGGAGTGGCCGATCCGATTGAGCTGAAATTTTCGGAGAACGTAGGTGTATATAGTAGGTAGGTTCACGACTTTCTCAAATTCAGATATCCTAAACCTTTTGGCGGCGGCGAGCGTTTTAGTGAATTTTGAGGAACTCCTATATTTCCAAGCAGTGTAAATTTTTGTTAAAGAAAAGTATTGGGAATGAAAACTAAATATAGTCTTAGCTTGTTTATGATAAATAATTGGAAATTTTGAGCCGTGTGTGGGTGCAGAGTGCCTAAAAGTAGGCAAGGATTTTTTTCAAATTTTGATTTGTCATTACTTGTAAGAAAAACAATGGATCATCATGAAAATTACAGAGCGTATTGATGTTGACTAAAATTTAGCACGTAGAAATTTTCAGCATAAAGCGGGTAACCCTGTAGCTGTGGCAGGGTGCTGAAAAAAAATCCTTCAAATCATTGACCTTCCTGAAAAAATTTTGATATTTGACAAAAATTTCAAATCTTTGATAAATTTTATCCTTTGTCCTTCATCTCAAGATAAAATTTTCAAAATTCCGTTCTGCACAAGAACGGCAACCCATCACCAAATTACCTCTATTTTCAGCACTCAAAAGTTCTGTTCACGAGAACTGACGACCGGATAATCCGATCATAATCAAATTTACAGGATATGTTGGTATTATTTAGGACCAGGTCTGATAGAAGCTATTTTGAAATGCGGGCAACCCTGTGGCAGTGGTGCCATCTTGAAAAATAGGTGAGAAAAAAAACTGGTTTTAGGCCTATAACTTCCGATTCAGCCATCAGATTTGGACAAGATTCATACAGTATTTGGATCTTACCTTAGGTAACATTTGGTAAAAATTTGGTTGAAAAATTAGAATAGAGTTGCCAGCTATGGTGATTTTTGTCTCCTAAATCTTGCAACTTTGCTCAGCAAAATAAAGCTTTTTTCCCTATAACTTCCGGTCCAGTGCAGAAATCAAAACGAAGATCACGCAGTAAATGGACCTTAATGTGAACCAAATGTCGTAGAAATTTCGTACCAAAATCATGAAAGGGCTGCCAGCTATGATCATTTTTGTAATTTTGTGAAATTTCTTTACAGAGCGATTATGTCATTAGATTTGCAAAAGGAAATGATCCTGCAATGATAATTAACCACAAATATTAACGCTTTAAAAATTTGAAAAGTTTTGAGGGTGGTAACCCTAAAATTCTTTTCACCTGTATAACTTCCAGCGCAGTGATTCAATCGAAACGAAATTTACTGGTTGGGTTTAACTTAACGTAAAACAGATTTTGTATTTATTTTGCTTTGCTGCTGACACAGGCTAACCAGCATTAGCCATTTCCGTAAATATTGCACCAACAAATGCTTCAAATTACGTTCTCATATGCAAAGCATTTGCAATAAAAATAAGGAATCAATTTTTAAATTTTCCGAGTTTTGAACGTTTTTCGGATGGCAGCCTCAAACAACGTTTAACCGCTAAAACTTTCGATGAAATCCTGCGATGAGAACGAAATTCAAAGGATAAGTTGATTTGAGTATGAGCTTGTTATGGTAAACTTATTACTGCTTCGTTCGGAAAGTGTTGCCAGCACTGAACATTTACATCATTTGTGTTAGAGTTGAGTTTTGTTGCTTTGGATAAGGAATGGTTGATATGATTCTACAAAACAGTGTATTACGTCTTTCCACACTTTTTTGTCACTCAAAGACAATTTCTTCGAAAATTAGTTTTCTAGCGGTTCAAGTGCGCTAGAGTTTTTTTTTTTTTATTATTTATTATTTATTTGGTACGTAGTCAATACAACAGGCAAGACTGCCCAATTACAGATTGGATACCATGAACAAAATAAAATAACAAGAACTAAATGATAATATATAAATATAAGTATATAAAATAATTAAGGTTAAGATAAAATAAAGTAATCAAAAATAAAAGTAAAAAATTACGTAAAGTAAAATAGAAAGAGAAAAAAAAAATCCATTACAAACACGAACCTCCAATTCTACAATAATCGACCTAATAAAAAATAGTAAGTAAATGAGTAAATATAAATATAAGTATGTAAAAAAAAAAACCAATTATTAAAGTGGTAAATTAAATAAAGTAAAATTAAGTAGAAAAAAAGAAGAAAATTAAGAAAATAGAACATAAAACTAATTAGAAAAATATATTACTATATATAAAAATAAAATTATACAAAAAATTCAAGTAATAAATAAGAAAGTAAAGTTAAGTAGAGCAAAAAAGAAAAGAAATATCCATTATTAACAAGAATATTAAACTAATTAAATAGGATCAAAAATTTTACTACGAACCATATTTTTGAAAATGGCAATAGATTGTGGAAGAGGACCAAGTTGAAGACTATTGTGAGTACGTAAGAGTCGCAAAACGGGAGAGTAGAAGAAAGTGTCAGTACGAGCATACGGCACTTCAAATAAAATAGAGGACCTGATTGGCCTTACGGAGTCCCGCTCAATGAACAAAAATGCTAATGAGGATGAAAGGTAGCCGCGACAGATTTTGAACAGGAAACACTCATCCAAGTAAACTCTGCGCTGCTCAAGGAGAGGAATGTTGAGAAGAGATAGACGTTCACTATAAGGTAAATACGGCAGACCATATTTAAAAAGTAAAGTACGTGTAAACCTGCGCTGAACTGATTCAACAGCGTCAGCGAGGTATTTGAAACGAGGACACCACACTTGACTGCAGTATTCAAGTACAGAACGGACTAGGGTAATAAACAGGTGGACACAAGTATAAATACTAAATGAATTGTGGCAGGAACGAACCACGAAACCAGCAATTCGAGAAGCTTTTCTAGTGATAGTAAGGACATAAACGTCGAATTTCAGTTTACGATCAAATGTGACCCCAAGATCTGAGAAATGATCGACACAAAAAAGGAAAGTACCATCAATAGCATGAGGAAAGACATGAGTGTGAAGCTTATGGGAGAAAGACATAGAAAAACACTTGGAAACATTGAGGGACAAACAGTTAATGTTACACCAAGCAGAGAGAGCATGCAAATCATCCTGAAGAAGGAGAGAGTCATCAGTATTTTTAATTACCCGGAAGATTTTTAAATCATCTGCATATAGAAGACATGAAGACTTAAAAACCGTGGGAAGGTCATTGATGAATAGATTGAACAAAAGTGGTCCTAAGATGGAACCTTGAGGAACACCAGAAGAAGGGGAAAAAGGTGAGGACGAGAAGCCAAAGAGGGAGACAATACAAGTGCGATCAGTTAAAAATGAAGAGATCCAGGAAAGCAAAGGTTCACGAATGCCATAATGCTTCAGTTTGATAAGAAGCAGCTTGTGATTGACAGTGTCAAAAGCTTTGGCAAAATCAGTATAAATGACATCAACTTGATTATTGCTGTCAATTGCAGAAGCGACTACATGAGTAAACTCAAGAAGGTTCGTAGTGGTGCTCCGGCCTTTTACAAAACCATGTTGTTCCTCTGCAAAGACACAAAAGAGGGAATCATAGATACGATTGTAAACAAGGCGTTCCAAAATTTTGGAAAGGCAAGGAAGAATGGAGATAGGGCGATAGTTAGAGGCAAGGTTCCGATCACCCGATTTGAAAATAGGAAGAATGTTAGAGAGCTTCCAAGAGGATGGAAATTGACCAGCACAGATACTGACATTGAATAAGATTGCTAAAGGGACGCAAAGTGAAGAAGCAAGATTTTTTACAAAAAAATTGGGAATTCCATCCGGGCCCGGGGAACAGTTTGAGTCAAGAGAGGACAAAAGCAATTCAACCTCTACTGGGTTAGTTACGATTGAGGAGAGGCAAGCAGGGAAATCAAGAGAAAAGCAGTCAGTAGCAGGAATCAATGGAATAGTGTAAACAGAAGAAAAAAATAAAGCAAAGAGATTGCAAATGTCAGGAGGGTTGGAAGCAGTAAAGGCATTAAACACTAAGGAGTCAGAAAGAGAGGAGGAAGCTTTTAAGGAGCGTACAAAAGACCAGAAAAATTTAGGGTTGTTCGAGTTTAAAAAAGATTCAACAGACGAGGAATAGTTGAGTAGTGCTACTCTAATTTCTTTCTTGGCAGAGGAACGTAAACGGCAGGAGATAGCATAATCTTCACCCGACCGAGAAATCAAAAATTTCAAACGCGCTGAATTTTTATCTCTAAGAGCACACATTACCCTCGCAGTAAACCAAGGGGGTCACGGGAGCGACGAGAACTGAAGACAGGAATATGCAACGAGATCAAATCAGTAAGAATACCGTAAAATTTGGATACAGCAGAGTCAATATCGAGACCACGGAAGCAATCAAACCAATAAATTGAATTCAGGTCATTAGACAAGCAGTCAAAATTAGTTTTTTTAAAGTTAAACCGGCACGCAGTGGATGATTTAATACGATTCGAAAAGCTAACAGACAAATTAATTGAAACGGGAGGATGATGGGGATCTGGGTGCGTGTAGGGTATTGGAACAGAAGATAGAGAAATCGAAGAGGACTCAACATTAGAAAGGATGAGGTCAAGGATCTTGTTATTAGCATTAGGGAAACAGTTAAATTGAGAAAGAGAACAGGAAGAAAGGAAAGAAGATAAGGCAATAGAAAGGTTGTTGGTGGACATAATACGAAGAAAAGAAGAGTCCCATTGAACAGAAGGCATATTAAAGTCGCCACAGATAATGATTGAGGACGAGGGATAGTTGCTATTAAGGTAAGTGGGAATTTCAGAAAAGAACTTATCATAAGTCGAGAAGGACAAGTTACAGGGAATATATAAGGACGCAACAATGGATGTAGGTGACAAAGAGATGGAAACAGCAACACATTCAACAGGTGGACTAGGGATAAAATCAGCGCAAAGTTTACTGTTGAGAGCCTTAAGCACAGCAATAAGCACGCCACCACCATCAGCCTTATTAGATACCAAACGATTGCGATCACAATGGTAAACATTGTATGCAGGGAAGAACTTGGAGCTAAAAATGTCGTCAGTCAGCCAAGTTTCCGACAAGCAAATCAGGTGATCATTTTCAAGAATAGCAGCAGTTTTAAAGTCATCAAGTTTGGTAGTCATGCCACGAACATTTTGGTAATACAGAGATAATTTTTTAGGCTTAAGAACTAGGTTCGAGCTCTCCGATTGTTTGATGATCGAAAATTTTGCCGGTTTTCAAAAATTTTGACTAATGTCCCGGGAGGCCAAAATTTGGAGTCAGCGACAATATCGAGATTGGCAGGCAATGTTATTTTGAAAGAAGCCACATATCTTCTAGTCTGGCTATCTTTCGTAAATTTGACGCAATCTAAAATATGAGGAGTGAAGCCGAGCTTCCTGCAGATGTAGCGTTCGACTGCAGCCACAGAAGTTTCAGAAGCAAATCGCGATACAAAAATTTGGAGAGGAGGTGCGACTACATGCAAACCGAGATTATCAACGGAGTCGTTAACAGCAACTTGTAATTGAGATGTAGGTAGACTCGAGGCAACACAAGCAGCATCAGCGTTCCTAGCAGATACGTCGAGATGAGGGACTGGTGAGGCACGAGGAGACCGAAGACGTTCCGGCGGTCCCCTAGAAGATCAAGGAAGATCATGTGCCGGAGGAAGAAATGACTGAAGTGAGCCAACAGTTGAGGCAACAGAAGAAGCAGGCTCGGTACACGAAGCAGCTTGTGCGCGAGCCTTTTGTTTATTCCGCGTAGTCACACCGACCAAAGGAACATCAGCTACACCAGAAACACATGACGTAGGAGCAGCGGCAGACATCGCAGAATCCAGTAGAGTATTAATAGCGTTAAGTAAGAGTTTTACTTTTTCCTTGGAAGCAGCTAAGACCTTTGCAACGTCTTCGAGGCACGTTTTGAAATTTTGTAATTTAGATACAAAATGAGCCATTGACGAAGGACGGCAGCGGGAGCAAAACCAGTACAGCCCTAAGGCACTATTGAGTGCGTCGCCAATACGGCCATTTAGGCCTACACATCCAGCGTGGAATGTTTTTTCACAAAAACCCAAGCAAACCACGAAAGGAGTTTATCGGACTTAATGTTACACGCAGAGGCACAGCACTGGGCCATTATAAAAAGTCATAAAAATAAAGATAAAAATACAAAAATAATGAAAAACAATCATTCACGCAAAAAGAAAAATAATTGTAATAATATGCGCAATGGCAGCACTCCGGCAAGCTTATGGTAAGAGTCCGGACTATACACCACAGTGCTTAGTGTTTCAGATTCAAAGTGAACTAACAAGCTTGGAAGCTGCAGAAGTTTACGAAGCTTAATTGTTGAATAAACCACAGTTTAATCAAAGTTTCACACCACTTCAGTTTAATGTACAAAGCACCAGTTCACGCAAGCTCAAATATATCACCACACTAAAACGATGGCAGTAACACTAGCGATAATAAAGAACCGAACCCGCACTGCACAATCTATGGGTTAATGAATTTACAAAAGGAGCACTGCATAATCTAGTGGTAAGGTAATAAGAGTTACGCTGCACTATCCAGAGGTAAATGTAATTAAGTAGTAACCGAAGCCGCACTGCACTATCTATGGGTTGATGTATTTAGAAAAGGTGCACTGCACTTTCTAGTGGTAAAGGCAATACACGTTACACTGTACTATCCAGAGGTAAATGTCTTGGAGTATAAAAATATACTGTTATTTTCACCAAACAGTTTTCAGTTTTCAGGGAAAAAAAAAATTGTCAGAAAACACTGAATGTAAATACGCTACGGGGAGAAACCGATTGATTTCAAGCGAAAAATCGTGAAAGGGAGAACTCGCGCGAAGATCAGAGGGCTATACCAAGCCAAAGTCGTACAAAACGAAAAGGTATCAGAGAGCAAGTAAACGTACGTCAGAACACGATCGATGAAGACTTCTCTGAATGTAAAATAGAGAGCACAAAATAATAACAATAAGATCAAATATCAAAAACAAAGTCAAGGTGAAAATGAATAAATTCAAAATTAAGAAAAATAAGAAAGAAAAAAAAAAAACTACAATGTAAAAGACAGAAAAAAAAAATGTTAGCATATATATAGAACAAACAGAATATCGAAATAAGAAAATCAAATTAAAATTCATGTATTATACGAGCAAGGAAAAAAGATAAAAACGCATTAAATAGAAAAAGAAACGACTTTATCCTTTAAAATGGTTTGGAACGTGACAAGGTCGGTGGCAGAGAACCTAGTCCGAGTGCATTATGCTGCCTAGGTATGCGTAAAAGCGATGAAAAGTAGTACGTGTCAGTCCGCGCAAAAGGAACGTTAAACGTTAACGTGGATGTATTTGACCGATCCGCAACACGAACGGAAACCTGGTTGCAGAGGTCAGATGGGGCAAGTTGATGGTGCAGTTTGAACAGAAGGCATTCATCGAAAAAAAGTCTGCGAGATTTCAGGGATGGTATTTGCAGCATGGTAAGTCTCGCACTATACCCCCAGTAATCAAAATTGAATTTGTAAAGAAGAGAGCGGGTGAACCTGAGTTGTACAGATTCAACCGCATCAATCAAATATTGAAAATGTGCACACCAAATTTGACAACAGTATTCGAGGATACTGCGGACAAAGGAGACAAACAAGTGTACACAAGTAGAGATATCGGTAAAATATTTAGAAGATCTCAGTATAAAACCCGAAAGTCTGGACGCTTTGGAGGTTATGTGCAAGATATGTTTATCAAATAAAAGTTTATCTGTCATAGCAAAATTATTCGATCCCCTTGGATGGATCTCCCCAGTTATTGTCGTAGCCAAAATATTAATACAATCACTATGGCTAGATGGAATAGCTTGGGATGAAACAGTTCCTTTTGACACCGCAAAGAAGTGGCAAGAATTCAAATCAGATTTAGAGACAATTCAGAAGTTGAGAATACCTAGATGGTTAAAAAATGGCAATAACGACATTATTGAGCTCCACGGTTTTAGTGATGCCTCTCAAAAAGCGTATGCGGCAGTCGTTTTCTTTGGTTCTTCTGGTCAAAATAACAATACATCTTCATAATTATTAGCTAAAACGAAGGTAGCACTTATCAAAGCCATTTCGGTTCCACATTTGGAGCTATGTGGAGCACTCTTGCTGGCTTAAATAGTACATCGAATCATAAAATCATTAGAAGTGAATGTTTCTCGAATATATTTATGGACTGACTCAACTATTATTTTGACATGGCTGGCAAAACATCCATCAACTTGGACAGCCTTTGTAGCTAATGGAACCACGCAAATACATGAAGCCGTGAAAGACATTCCCTGGAACTATGTGCCGTCAGAGCGAAATCCAGCGGATGGAGCCTCACGAGGTGTTCTTCCTAGACAGCTCATTGAATGTAAATTATGGTGGGATGGTCCTTTATGGTTGAAGGAACGGAAGGAAAATTGGCCTGTTAGTCCATCATTGCCAGTATGCACTATAGAAAAAAGGAAAAAATCAATCGTGACTCTATTAGTAGCACATTCTGAATCAAAATTTTTGGACTCATGGCTAAGCAAATATTTTTCGTTGATGCGACTTATTAGAATCACTGCATACTGTTTTAGATTTAAAGCATTTATGAAAGGAACTCATTGCACATCACCACATTTAATTACAACAGAGCTCGATTCAGCTTTAAAATTTTGGATTAGATATACTCAACAGAGTGACTATAAAGCAGAAATTGACCGTTTGAAACAGGGACGACTTATCGATAATAAATGTCATTTATTGAAATTGAACCCCTTCTTAGGCGCGAACGGAATCTTGAGAGTTGGTGGTCGACTTGCAAACGCCGATCTTCCTTATGATATAAAATATCCGATAATTATCTCAAAAAGGAGTAAGCTTTTACCACTCATTTGCTCGAATTATCATTTGCTTACGTTGCATGGAGGAGTGCGACTCACGTTAAATTTAATTAGACAAAAATACTGGATCGTTGATAGAAGAAACGTAATTCGACACTTCATATAGAAATGCATTGTGTGTTACAAACAAAATGCACAAACGAGAACACAATTGATGGGTAATTTGCCAGAACAAAGAGTTACTCCTTCCAGACCATTCACGCATTGTGGTGTTGATTATTGCGGGCCAGTTGATATCAAGATATCTAAAGGAAGAGGTTCACGATCATCTAAGGGTTACGTGGCAATATTTGTGTGTCTGGCTGTGAAGGCAATCCACTTGGAATTAGTTGGCAATGTGTCTACACAATGTTTTTTAGCTGCTTTCCGACGCTTCGTAAGCCGACGCGGACTATGTAGTCACCTATATAGTGATTGCGGTACAAATTTCGTTGGAGCCAACAAAGAATTGAAGCAAACGATTGAATGAAACAAAACATTGGCCCAGGAACTTTCTAATGAAGGCATTACTTGGCATTTTAATCCCCCGTCAGCTCCACATTTTGGTGGATTGTGGGAAGCCAGAGTCAAGTCTACAAAGCATCACTTGAGAAGAATTGTTGGGAATGCAGCTTTGACCTTCGAAGAATTTCACACAGTCCTGACCAAAATAGAAGCGTGCCTGAATTCACGACCTCTCTGCCCGCTCACGAACGATCCTAATGATTTAAACGCCTTAACACCTGGACATTTTTTGATAGGAGCCGCGTTATTAGCAGTACCAGAGGACAATCTCATGGACATAAAACTCAATCGATTAGATCGCTGGCAATTAACACAGCGAATAACACAGAATTTTTGGAAAAGGTGGTCGATGGAATACATAACCAGACTGTAACAAAGACCCAAATGGAATCGCCGCTACCCAAACGTCAAAATTAACGATTTGGTTTTAGTAAAAGATGATCGTTTGCCATCATATAAATGGCCTATGGGCCGAATTGTTAAATTACACCCTGGGACAGATGGACTAACGAGAGTAGTAACAAATCGCACAGCAACCAGGAATTAGATCGGCCCATTGCTAAAATCGCCTTGTTGCCTATAGGAAAAGCCCAACCAATAGAGCATTGAATTTAATTTATAGTATATGAATGATCGACAATAATGAATTAGATATCATGAACTACGAAATTGGAAGTCGATGAATTAGAAGTCAACATTATTACTATGTATATACTATTGAATCTTCGTTGACCGAGTAAAGTTATTTAAATTCCCTTCTCGTTATTATCATAATCCTCATCCATTTCCTATTCCCATTCCACCCGGTATTACTTACAACGTTCGAGATTGGCAAGTCGGGGCGCCGCATAAATAACCCCTAGTCTCAGGATATGTCGTTTACTTGTAAGGAGGAAATGTCACAAGTAACCAGGGCTGTGGAGTCGGAGTCGTGCCCCCTGTATATTTAAAGCGGAGTCGGAGTCACGTTCGACTCCGACTCCGCTTTAAATGTACAGAGCCACGACTCTGACTCCACAGCCCTGCAAGTAACGTCAACATATCGTATCCCTTAACAAAAAAAAAAAAAACGGATTTGAACCATTGGATTGTTCATGACAGAACTTCGACAAGAAACTTCGGATTGGTAATTGACTATCAATATGAAAGGTTATTCAAGCTCTATTTACAGGCGTTAATTCTGATCCTGGCGGACCATCGGCGGGAGTATGTCGAAGCAGTCTAAAAAGAAAATCGATTAGTCGTGGTTCTGATGTTGTTTACTTACCTGATTGTTCGTTGGCAGACTGCTGACTGCCATCATGATATCTCCCAGCCATTCCAGTAATCAGCCAAATTCCAGTCAGCTGATGTCAGGCATTAATGCTGTATTCAATTATGAAATTACGACTAAGTTTATAGTAGTTTAGTAAACAGTTGAAAAAGTACCGAAATTTTCATTCCTATATAAGAAATAGATCAGTTAGTTGAAAATTCTCTTTTTTGTTAGTTAAAAATTTGATCTTGTTCGCTACATTTCGTATTTTTCACAATTTTCCTATTTTTCGCATTATACTTTTCGCATTTCGTATATTTGAATTGTTTTTGTATAATCGAAGTAAAAATAAACGTTTGAATAGTTTTTCTCGCGTTTTTTTTCTTGAAAGTGAAAGACAAAACATTTGATTTCGTATTTTTCGCATAGTGAAAGACAAAACAACTCCGTTATCTGTAACAATCACTTCAGGGACACCAAAAACGTGAAAGACACGCTTTTTCACGTATTCACACACCTTGGCTGCAGTGCTTTTCTTCAAAGGCTCCACGAAGGTAAACTTTGACAAGTGATCAATTACCACTAGTATCCCATTGTAACCTTCCTTAGATCTGGGGTAAGGGCCCAATAGGTCTATATAAAGGCGCTGAAAAGTTCTGTCACTAGTGACTGCCTTCCCCATGGGTGGTCTCAGGATGTGATTTGGCGCTTTGTTCATCCGGCACGCGTCACATGCCAGCACATAGTCCTTGACCTGTAAAGCCATTTTAGGCCAAAAGAAATGTGTCTGCAATTGTCGCAAAGTCTTGCCGATGCCTCCATGCGCACTTGTGGGATGGTCATGGGCCCGCATGATTAAATAAGCAGTAAGTTCGCTAGGAACCCATAGCTTCCAACTGTCCCTTTCCTGGATGTGATCCCCAGTGGCATATTGACAGCGTCTGTGGACATACCCATCGTTCATCCTCAGATCAGGAAAGGTGGCCGCGTTTAATGAGATTCTGTCGATTAATTTCACGTATGCCTTCGATTTGAAATGAGGTGATTCCAGATCGATTTCAACGAGATCCGAGATCTCGTGGATGGTGCCACAAGCCTCTGGTGTGTGAACGCGGGAGAGTGCGTCTGGGACTACATTCTGGCTCCCTTTTCGATGCGTTATGGTGAATTTGAAGCCCTGTAATTTCAATGCCCATCTAGCGAGTCTTCCGTGCAAGTCTTGCAGGTTCATCAACCACTTCAGAGATGCATCGTCAGTAATAACTTCAAATTCCTGTCCCTCGATGTATGCTCGAAACTTCTTGATAGCTAGTACGGCAGCTAGGCATTCTTGTTCCGTCACCGTATAATTGCGCTGAGCGGAATTTAGCTTTTGAGACATATAAGCTATAGGTACTTCACTTCCATCTTCCAACTTTTGCATCAGAACAGCCCCAACGCCGTATTGACTTGCGTCACAGTGTTCGCAAAGGGTTTAGCAAAATCCGGACTATGTAGTACCGGTGCGGAACTAAGACACTTCTTCAGAGCATGAAAAGCGCCTAAGCTCTCTTCCGTCCATTCAAATCTTTGCTTACTGGACAGCATGTTAGTCAAGGGTGCAGATATAGCCGAAACAGCGGGAACGAATCTCCGATACCAGCCACAAATCCCTAGGAAGCGACGCAACTGTCTGACGGTCCGAGGAATTGGGAATTCCCTTCTGGCTTGGATTTTATGGGGATTTGTGCGAACAGTCCCATGACCGATTATGTGTCCGAGATATTTCACCTCTTTCATCAGGAACTTGCTTTTCTCTACATTTATGGTTAGTCCGGCAGCACGAAGGTGGTGTGCAACTTCCTTGAGTAATGCAAGGTGTTCTTGGAAGGTTTCAGTAATCAAAAGCAGGTCATCCAGATAAATGAATACTTGATGTTTGAGATGTGCTGGAATCGCTCTATCCATCAGCCGTTGCATGGTTTGCGGCGCGTTACACAAGCCAAATGGCATGGTCACGAACTGATAGAGGGGTCGACCAGAAACAGTGAAGGCCAATATAGATATGCAACTGGATTATACAACAATAAAGATTTACAACTGGATGCAAATGGCACATCTAAATGCAAAGGTAATTACCTCCCTCATCATGTTATATATAAAGAAAGCAGCAGTACAAGGGCTCGTGTTGTTTTCGATGCTTCACGAAAAACAAGTTCTGGAATTTTTATAAATGAAGCACTCTATTCTGGCCCCCCTCTCCAAAATAGTCTCGATACCATTTTGCTAAAATGGAGATATTTGCAATTCGTATTTATAGCAGATATTGAAAAAATGTACCGAAAAAAATGTAAAAGAGATGAACTAAGAAAGTTGTTAAGCTCGGCATGTTTTAAACTAAGGAAATGGGCAACCGCAAAACTCTTCCAATTTTAGATATGAGTCTCGATCAGGGTCTCAAAACACTTGGCATTATATGGTATCCAACATCGGACAAATTTGCGTACAAGATTATCATTAAAATGGATGACGTTACATATACAAAACGTAAGATATTTATTTATTTATTTATTTATTTAATTACATATTCAACAGATAAAAATCCAATAACTGAATATAGAAACATATAATATATACAAAGAATCTACTAATGAATGAATTATTTTTTTTTTTATTATTTATTATTTATTTGGTACGTATTCAATACAACAGGCAAGACTGCCCAATTACAGATTGGATACCATGAACAAAATAAAATAACAAGAACTAAATGATAATATATAAATATAAGTATATAAAATAATTAAAGTTAAAATAAAATAAAGTAATAAAAAATAAAAGTAAAAAATTAAGTAAAGTAAAAAAGAAAGAGAAAAAAAAATCCATTACAAACACGAACGTCCAATTTTACAATAATCGACCTAATAAAAAATAGTAAGTAAATGAGTAAATATAAATATAAGTATGTAAAAAAAAAAACAAATAATTAAAGTGGTAAATTAAATAAAGTAAAATTAAGTAGAAAAAAAGAAGAAAATTAAGAAAATAGAACATAAAACTAATTAGAAAAATATATAACTATATATAAAAATAAAATTATACAAAAAATTCAAGTAATAAATAAGAAAGTAAAGTTAAGTAGAGCAAAAAAGAAAAGAAATATCCATTATTAACAAGAATATTAAACTAATTAAATAGGATCAAAAATTTTACTACGAACCATATTTTTGAAAATGGCAATAGATTGTGGAAGAGGACCAAGTTGAAGACTATTGTGAGTACGTAAGAGTCGCAAAACGGGAGAGTAGAAGAAAGTGTCAGTACGAGCATACGGCACTTCAAATAAAATAGAGGACCTGATTGGCCTTACGGAGTCCCGCTCAATGAACAAAAATGCTAATGAGGATGAAAGGTAGCCGCGACAGATTTTGAACAGGAAACACTCATCCAAGTAAACTCTGCGCTGCTCAAGGAGAGGAATGTTGAGAAGAGATAGACGTTCACTATAAGGTAAATACGGCAGACCATATTTAAAAAGTAAAGTACGTGTAAACCTGCGCTGAACTGATTCAACAGCGTCAGCGAGGTATTTGAAACGAGGACACCACACTTGACTGCAGTATTCAAGTACAGAACGGACTAGGGTAATAAACAGGTGGACACAAGTATAAATACTAAATGAATTGTGGCAGGAACGAACCACGAAACCAGCAATTCGAGAAGCTTTTCTAGTGATAGTAAGGACATAAACGTCGAATTTCAGTTTACGATCAAATGTGACCCCAAGATCTGAGAAATGATCGACACAAAAAAGGAAAGTACCATCAATAGCATGAGGAAAGACATGAGTGTGAAGCTTATGGGAGAAAGACATAGAAAAACACTTGGAAACATTGAGGGACAAACAGTTAATGTTACACCAAGCAGAGAGAGCATGCAAATCATCCTGAAGAAGGAGAGAGTCATCAGTATTTTTAATTACCCGGAAGATTTTTAAATCATCTGCATATAGAAGACATGAAGACTTAAAAACCGTGGGAAGGTCATTGATGAATAGATTGAACAAAAGTGGTCCTAAGATGGAACCTTGAGGAACACCAGAAGAAGGGGAAAAAGGTGAGGACGAGAAGCCAAAGAGGGATGCAATACAAGTGCGATCAGTTAAAAATGAAGAGATGCAGGAAAGCAAAGGTTCACGAATGCCATAATGCTTCAGTTTGATAAGAAGCAGCTTGTGATTGACAGTGTCAAAAGCTTTGGCAAAATCAGTATAAATGACATCAACTTGATTATTGATGTCAATTGCTGAAGCGACTACATGAGTAAACTAAAGAAAGTTCGTAGTGGTGCTCCGGCCTTTTACAAAACCATGTTGTTCCTCTGCAAAGACACAAAAGAGGGAATCATAGATACGATTGTAAACAAGGCGTTCCAAAATTTTGGAAAGGCAAGGAAGAATGGAGATAGGGCGATAGTTAGAGGCAAGGTTCCGATCACCCGATTTGAAAATAGGAAGAATGTTAGAGAGCTTCCAAGAGGATGGAAATTGACCAGCACAGATACTGACATTGAATAAGATTGCTAAAGGGACGCAAAGTGAAGAAGCAAGATTTTTTACAAAGAAATTGGGAATTCCATCCGGGCCCGGGGAACAGTTTGAGTCAAGAGAGGACAAAAGCAATTCAACCTCTACTGGGTTAGTTACGATTGAGGAGAGGCAAGCAGGGAAATCAAAAGAAAAGCAGTCAGTAGCAGGAATCAATGGAATAGTGTAAACAGAAGAAAAAAATAAAGCAAAGAGATTCAAAATGTCAGGAGTGTTGGAAGCAGTAAAGGCATTAAACACTAAGGAGTCAGAAAGAGAGGAGGAAGCTTTTAAGGAGCGTAAAAAAGACCAGAAAAATTTAGGGTTGTTCGAGTTTAAAAAAGATTCAACAGACGAGGAATAGTTGAGTAGTGCTACTCTAATTTCTTTCTTGGCAGAGGAACGTAAACGGGAGGAGATAGCATAATCATCACCCGACCGAGAAATCAAAAATTTCAAACGCGCTGAATTTTTATCTCTAAGAGCACACTTTACCCTCGCAGTAAACAAAGGGGGGTCACGGGAGCGACGAGAACTGAAGACAGGAATATGCAACGAGATCAAATCAGTAAGAATACCGTAAAATTTGGATACAGCAGAGTCAATATCGAGACCACGGAAGCAATCAAACCAATTAATTGAATTCAGGTCATTAGACAAGCAGTCAAAATTAGTTTTTACTAATGTTCGAAGAACAATAGTATTAAACTCGTTTCGCCGAAAATTCATATTTCTATATATATATATATATATATATATATATATATATATATATATATATATATATATATATATATATATATATATATATATATATATATATATATATATATATATATATATATATATATATATATCTTACGGTATTCATTTATATATATATATATATATATATATATATATATATATATATATATATATATATATATATATATATATATATATATATATATCAGCAAAATGATTAAGGGAGATAATCTCTGGAGTGGCCGATTCGATTGAGCTGAAATTTTCGGAGAACGTAGATGTATATAGTAGGTAGGTCCACGATTCTCAAATTCAGATATTCTAAACCTTTTGGCGGCGGCGAGCGTTTTAGTGAATTTTGAGGTACTCCTATATTTCCAAGCTGTGTAAAGTTTTGTTAAAGAAAACTATTGGGAATGAAAAGTAATTATGTTCTTAGCTCGTTTTTGATAAAAAATTGGAAATTGTGAGCCGTGTGTGGGTGCAGGGTGCCTAAAAGTAGGCAAGGATTTTTTTTCAAATTTTGATTTGTCATTACTTCTAAGAAAAACAATGGATCATCGTGAAATTTGCAGAGCGTATTAGTGTTGACTAAAATTTAGCACATGTGGATATTTAAGATATTGCGGGTAACCCTGTAGCTACGGCAGGCTCCTGAATAAAAAACCTTCAAATCATTGACCGTCCTGAAAAATTTTTGATTTTTGACAAAAAAATCCGATCACTGATAAATTTTAACCTTTGTCCATCATGTCAAGTTCAAATTTTTAAAATTCCGATTTGCACAAGAACGGCAACCCATCACCAAATTACCTCTATTTACAGCACTCGAAAGTTCTGTTCACGACAACTGATGACCGGATTATTCGATCATAGTGAAATTTACAGGACATGTTGATATTAGCTAGGACTAAGTCTGATAGAAGTGATTTTGAAATGCGGGCAACCCTGTGCCAGTGGTACCATCTTGAAAAATCACCCAGAAAAAAAACTGGTTTTTGGCCTATAACTTCCGATTCAGAAATCAGATTTTGACAAGATTCATCCAATACTTGGATCTTACTTTATGTAATATTTGATGAAAATTTGGCTGGAAAATTAGAATAGAGTTGCCAGCTATGGTGATTTTTGTCTCCTAAATCTTGCAAATTTGCTCAGCAAAATAAAGCTTTTTCCCCTATAACTTCCGGTCCAGTGTAGAAATCAAAACGAAGTTCACGCAGTAAATGGACTTTAATGTGAGCCAAATGTCACAGAAATTTCGTACCAAAATCATGAAAGGGCTGCCAGCTATGACCATTTTTGTAATTTTGTTTAATTTCTTTACTGAGCGATTTTGTCATTAGATTTCCAAATGGAAATGATCTTCAATGAAAATTAACAACAAAAATTACCCTTTAAAAATTTGATAAGTTTTGAGGGTAGTAACCCTAAAATTACTTTCACCCGTATAACTTCCAGCGCAGTGATTCAATCGAAACGAAATTTACTGGTTGGGTTTAACTTAACGTGAAGCAGATTTGGTATGTATTTTGCTTTGCTGCTGACACAGGCTAACCAGCAATGTGCCATTTCCGTTAATATTGCACCAACGGATGCTTTAAATTACGTTCTCAAATGCAAAGCATTTGCAATAAAAATAAAGGAATCATATTTTAAATTTTCCGAGTTTTGAACATTTTTCGGATGGCAGCCTCAAACAACGTTTAACCGCTGAAACCTTTGATGAAATCCTGCGAAGAGAACGAAATTCAAAGGATACGTTGATTTGAGTATGAGCTTGTTATGGTAAACTTATTACTGCTTCGTTCGGAAAGTGTTGCCAGCTCTGAATTATATGTGTTATAGCTGAGCTTTATTGCTTTGGATAAGGAATGGTTGATATGATTCTAAAAAACAGTGTATTACGTCTTTCCACACTTTTTTTTTCACTCAAAGACAATTTCTTCGAAAATTAGTTTTCTAGCGGTTCAGGTGCGCTAGAGTTTTTTAAAGTTAAACCGGCACGCAGTGGATGATTTAATACGATTCGAAAAGCTAACAGACAAATTAGTTGAAACGGGAGGATGATGGGGATCTGGGTGCGTGTAGGGTATTGGAACAGAAGATAGAGAAATCGAAGAGGACTCAACATTAGAAAGGATGAGGTCAAGGATCTTGTTATTAGCATTAGGGAAACAGTTAAATTGAGAAAGAGAACAGGAAGAAAGGAAAGAAGATAAGGCAATAGAAAGGTTGTTGGGGGACATAATACGAAGAAAAGAAGAGTCCCATTGAATAGAAGGCATATTAAAGTCGCCACAGATAATGATTGAGGACGAGGGATAGTTGCTATTAAGGTAAGTGGAAATTTCAGAAAAGAACTTATCATAAGTCGAGAAGGACAAGTTACAGGGAATATATAAGGACGCAACAATGGATGTAGGTGACAAAGAGATGGAAACAGCAACACATTCAACAGGTGGACTAGGGATAAAATCAGCGCAAAGTTTACTGTTGAGAGCCTTAAGCACAGCAATAAGCACGCCACCACCATCAGCCTTATTAGATACCAAACGATTGCGATCACAATGGTAAACATTGTATGCAGGGAAGAACTTGGAGCTAAAAATGTCGTTAGTCAGCCAAGTTTCCGACAAGCAAATCAGGTGATCATTTTCAAGAATAGCAGCAGTTTTAAAGTCATCAAGTTTGGTCCTCATGCCACGAACATTTTGGTAATACAGAGATAATTTTTGAGGCTTAAGAACTAGGTTCGAGCACTCCGGTTGTTTGATGATCGAAAATTTTGCCTGTTTTCAAACATTTTGACTAATGTCCCGGGAGGCCAAAATTTGCAGTCAGCGACAATATCGAGGTTGGCAGGCAATGTTATTTTGAAAGAAGCCACATATCTTCTAGTCTGGCTATCTTTCGTAAATTTGACGCAATCTAAAATATGAGGAGTGAAGCCGAGCTTCCTGCAGATGTAGCGTTCGACTGCAGCCACAGAAGTTTCAGAAGCAAATCGCGATACAAAAATTTTGAGAGGAGGTGCGACTACATGCAAACCGAGATTATCAACGGAGTCGTTAACAGCAACTTGTAATTGAGATGTAGGTAGACTCGAGGCAACACAAGCAGCATCAGCGTTCCTAGCAGATACGTCGAGATGAGGGACTGGTGAGGCACGGGGAGACCGAAGACGTTCCGGCGGTCCCCTAGAAGATCCAGGAAGATCATGTGCCGGAGGAAGAAATGACTGAAGTGAGCCAACAGTTGAGGCAACAGAAGAAGCAGGCTCGGTACACGAAGCAGCTTGTGCGCGATCCTTTTGTTTATTCCGCGTAGTCACACCGACCAAAGGAACATCAGCTACACCAGAAACACATGACCTAGGAGCAGCGGCAGACATCGCAGAATCCAGTAGAGTATTAATAGCGTTAAGTAAGCGTTTTACTTTTTCCTCGGAAGCAGCTTTGCAACGTCTTCGAGGCACGTTTTGGAATTTTGTAATTTAGATACAAAATGAGCCATTGACGAAGGACGGCAGCGGGAGCAAAACCAGTACAGCCCTAAGGCACTATTGAGTGCGTCGCCAATACGGCCATTTAGGCCTACACATCCAGCGTGGAATGTTTTTTCACAAAAACCCAAGCAAACCACGAAAGGAGTTTATCGGACTTAATGTTACACGCAGAGGCACAGCACTGGGCCATTATAAAAAGTCATAAAGATAAAGATAAAAATTCAAAAATAATGAAAAACAATCATTCACGCAAAAAGAAAAATAATTGTAAAAATATGCGCAATGGCAGCACTCCGGCAAGCTTATGGTTAGAGTCCGGACTATACAACACAGTGCTTAGTGCTTCAGATTCAAAGTGAACTAACAAGCTTGGAAGCTGCAGAAGTTTACGAAGCTTAATTGTTAAATAAACCACAGCTTAATCAAAGTTTCACACCACTTCAGTTTAATGTACAAAGCACCAGTTCACGCAAGCTCAAATATATCACCACACTAAAACGATGGCAGTAACACTAGCGATAATAAAGAACCGAACCCGCACTGCACAATCTATGGGTTAATGAATTTACAAAAGGAGCACTGCATAATCTAGTGGTAAGGTAATAAGAGTTACGCTGCACTATCCAGAGGTAAATGTAATTAAGTAGTAACCGAAGCAGCACTGCTCTATCTATGGGTTGATGTATTTACAAAAGGTGCACTGCACTATCTAGTGGTAAAGGCAATACACGTTACACTGTACTATCCAGAGGTAAATGTCTTGGAGTATAAAAATAGACTGTTATTTTCACCTAACAGTTTTCAGTTTTCAGGGAAAAAAAAATTGTCAGAAAACACTGAATGTAAATACGCTACGGCGAGAAACCGATTGATTTCAAGCGAAAAATCGTGATAGGGGGAACTCGCGCGAAGATCAGAGGGCTATACCAAGCCAAAGTCGTACAAAACGAAAAGGTTTCAGAGAGCAAGTTAACGCACGTCAGAACACGATCGATGAAGACTTCTCTGAATGTAAAATAGAGAGCACAAAATAATAATAATAAGATCAAATATCATAAACAAAGTCAAGGTGAAAATGAATAAATTCAAAATAAAGAAAAATAAGAAAGAAAAAAAAACTAGCATGAAAAAGAGAAAAAAAAATGTTAGCATATATATAGAACAAATAGAATATCGAAATAAGAAAATCAAATTAAAATTCATGTATCATACGAGCAAGGAAAAAACATAAAAACGCATTAAATAGAAAAAGTAACGACTTAATCCTTTAAAATGGTTTTGAAACGTGACAAGGTCGGTGGCAGAGAACCTAGTCCGAGTGCATTATGCTGCCTAGGTATGTGTAAAAGCGGTGAAAAGTAGTATGTGTCAGTCCGCGCAAAAGGAACGTTAAACGTTAACATGGATGTATTTGACCGATCCGTAACACGAACGGAAACCTGGTTGCAGAGGTCAGATGGGGCAAGGTGATGGTGCAGTTTGAACAGAAGGCATTCATCGAAAAAAAGTCTGCGAGATTTCAGGGATGGTATTTGCAGCATGATAAGTCTCGCACTATACCCCCAGTAATCAAAATTGAATTTGTAAAGAAGAGAGCGGGTGAACCTGCGTTGTACAGATTCAACCGCATCAATCAAATATTGAAAATGAGCACACCAAATTTGACAACCGTATTCGAGGATACTGCAGACAAAGGAGACAAAAAAGTGTAAACAAGTAGAGATATCGGTGAAATATTTAAAAGATCTCAGTATAAAACCCGAAAGTCTGGACGCTTTGGAGGTTATGTGCAAGATATGTTTATCAAATAAAAGTTTATCTGTCATAGCAAAATTATTCGATCCCCTTGGATGGATCTTCCCAGTTATTGTCGTAGCCAAAATATTATTGCAATCACTATGGCTAGATGGAATAACTTGGGATGAAAGAGTTCCTTTTGACACCGCAAAGAAGTGGCACGAATTCAAATCAGATTTAGAGACAATTCAGAAGTTGAGAATATCTAGATGGTTAAAAAATGGCAATAACGACATAATTGAGCTCCACGGTTTTAGTGATGCCTCTCAAAAAGCGTATGCGGCAGTCGTTTTCTTTGTTTCTCGTGGTCAAAATAACAATACATCTTCATTATTATTAGCTAAAACGAAGGTAGCACCTATCAAAACCATTTCGGTTCCACGTTTGGAACTATGTGGAGCACTTTTGCTGGCTTAAATAGTACATCGAATCAACAAATCATTAGAAGTGAATGTTTCTCGAATATATTTATGGACTGACTCAACTATTGTTTTGACATGGCTGGCAAAATATCCATCAACTTGGACAGCCTTTGTAGCTAATCGAACCACGCAAATACATGAAGCCGTGAAAGACATTCCCTGGAACTATGTGCCGTCAGAGCAAAATCCAGCGGATGTGGCCTCACGTGGTGTTTTTCCTAGACAGCTCATTGAATGTAAATTATGGTGGGATGGTCCCTTATGGTTGAAGGAACGGAAGGAAAATTGGCCTGTTAGTCCATCACTGCCAGTATGCACTATAGAAAAAAGGAAAATATCAATCGTGACTTTATAAGTAGCACATTCTGAATCAAAATTTTTGGACTCATGGCTAAGCAAATATTCTTCGTTGATGCGACTTATTAGAATCACTGCATACTGTTTTAGATTTAAAGCATTTATGAAAGGAACTCATTGCACATCACCACATTTAAGTACAACAGAGCTCGATTCAGCTTTAAAATTTTGGATTAGATATACTCAACAGAGTGACCATAAAGCAGAAATTGACCGTTTGAAACAGGGACGACTTATCGATAATAAATGCCATTTATTGAAATTGAACCCCTTCTTAGGCGCGAACGGAATCTTGAGAGTTGGTGGTCGACTTGCAAACGCCGATCTTCCTTATGATATAAAATATCCGATAATTATCTCAAAAAGGAGTAAGCTTTTACCACTCATTTGCTCGAATTATCATTTGCTTACGTTGCATGGAGGAGTGCGACTCACGTTAAATTTAATTAGACAAAAATACTGGATCGTTGATAGAAGAAACGTAATTCGACACTTCATATAGAAATGCATTGTGTGTTACAAACAAAATGCACAAACGAGAACACAATTGATGGGTAATTTGCCAGAACAAAGAGTTACTCCTTCCAGACCATTCACGCATTGTGGTGCTGATTATTGCGGGCCAGTTGATATCAAGATATCTAAAGAAAGAGGTTCACGATCATCTAAGGGTAACGTGGCAATATTTGTGTGTCTGGCTGTGAAGGCAATCCACTTGGAATTAGTTGGCAATGTGTCTACACAATGTTTTTTAGCTGCTTTCCGACGCTTTGTAAGCCAACGCAGACTATGTAGTCACCTAAATAGTGATTGCGGTACAAATTTCGTTGGAGCCAACAAAAAATTGAAGCAAACGATTGAACGAAACAAAACATTGGCACAGGAACTTTCTAATGAAGGCATTACTTGGCATTTTAATCCCCCGTCAGCTCCACATTTTGGTGGATTGTGGGAAGCCAGAGTCAAGTCTACAAAGCATCACTTGAGAAGAATTGTTGGGAATGCAGTTTTGACCTTCGAAGAATTTCACACAGTCCTGACCAAAATAGAAGCGTGCCTGAATTCACGACCTCTCTGCCCGCTCACAAACGATCTTATTGATTTAAACGCCTTAGCACCTGGACATTTTTTGATAGGAGCCACGTTATTAGCTACCCAAACGTCGAAATTAACGATTTGGTTTTAGTAAAAGATG
>OZ022263.1:139698591-139726091 GCA_963978885.1 Nemotelus pantherinus
TGCTTTTCTCTACATTTATGGTTAGTCCGGCAGCACGAAGGTGGTGTGCAACTTCCTTGAGTAATGCAAGGTGTTCTTGGAAGGTTTCAGTAATCAAAAGCAGGTCATCTAGATAAATGAATACTTGATGTTTGAGATGTGCTGGAATCGCTCCATCCATCAGCCGTTGCATGGTTTGCGGTGCGTTACACAAGCCTAATGGCATGGTCACGAACTGATAGAGGGGTCGACCAGGAACAGTGAAGGCCGTTTTATCCTGTGAGTCCTTATCGAGTTGTATTTGCCAAAAGGCATCCTTTAAGTCTAGACTACTTATGTATTTTGCGGGTGGTAGTCGACTTAGTATACCATCGATCAGTGGCAAATGATAAGCGTCCTTCACCGTCACCTGGTTGACCTTCCTAGCATCCAGGCACATGCTGACCTTCCCTGGTTTGACGACTAAGGTCACAGGAGAAGACCAGCTGCTCTGCGATTCCTTGATTACACCTAGACTCAGCATTCGGTCAACCTCTGCATATAATAATTTTTCGATTGCGGGTGAGACGGCAAAGTGCCCTTGCTTGATGGGTTTGTTGGAACCCACATCAATCACGTGTGAAGTGAGTGTTGTGCGTCCCAAACCTTCCTTCGCGAATGATGGAAATCTTGTTATGACTGAGTTTAGTTCTTCTTGCTGCTCCGGAAATAAGTGATGACTATTGACAGGTGATAAAGTTGACAATGACAGTTCCTGGGAACGTTGGCACGGGTCAAACAAATCAGTGGCCAAATTAAACAGGCGCACAAAGTCAATTCCCAAATAAAGGTCCTGATTTAACGAAGGCATTACCAGGAACTCCATAGTTTTTGTACTGCCTCGAAATTGGATGGAGCCTGTGATGCGTCCGACGGCTGAATGTTTGGTGCCATCTGCGGTCCTAAGGCTCACATGCAACTTCTCCAAACGGTGTCGAGAGTCAGCCATAATTCTCTTCGCCAAGTCAGCCGCCAGACAGCTGACACTCGCTACCGTGTCTATCAATCCACTGGCTTTCTCTTCGCCGAGCAGTGTAACTTGGGCGTAGGGCCGTAGATCACCACTGGGTTTATCCACTACAGTAGATAAACAGTACTGGCGCCTTTGTTTTTTCATACGCTGCCAAAAGTTACGTAGACGAAGTGTGGATCTCTTCGTTCTTTTCACGTGAGAGATTTCCTCACTACCAAAAATACGCTGACGTGCGTTTTTGTATTCCCTAACGCGAACGTGGAAAGGTTGCAGGAAACGGGGAATTAGGCTGACATCGGAGACCCGCTCCGGCTCCCTCGTAGAACTGTTTACGTTCCTCACGTCCGAGGTATTCGAAAAAAGCGGTAAGTTGTTTGCGATGGTGGGAGTCGCAAGAGTGGTGCTAGGGATAACATTCGTCGAAGCAGGAGAAGGTGAGCTGGCGTCAGGTAAAGAGGGTGGAACAGTCACGGTTTTGGGTACTGCCGAGGCCATGGATTCGTTCCGGAGAGCTTCTGCGTGTTGTGAGCTGCTCCGGCTAGCCGGTTTTTTTGCTGGCAAGTTTCACAGTGTGGCTTAAAGAAGTTTTCTGCTCCACAATCGTTACAGAAAATTCTGCGCTCTTGCAGACAATCCACATATAAATGTCCTGGCTGACGACAATTCCAGCATATCGTACTGCGAGCGACCTCAGAAACTTTGCGTGGCAACTGATCTTCCTCACCAGACAGACCAGGATCCGAGAGAGCCGCTAGATGACGGCGAGTACCAAAGACCCTCTCAGGTTGCCCTCAAGCTTGGGCTAAACGTTTGCGTCGCTTTACGTGCTCCCGAAGCTGCTGTGTGCTGGCGAAATGTTTTTCCACTAATTGCCATTGTAGTTCCGGCAACATATTTTCCTGCACAATGTCCAATGCGCGGTCGGATAATGGCATCGGAAATGCACGAGACATTCGCCGCAGATCCCTATACAAATCGTCAAATTACTCGCCAGCCTTCTGGCGACGCCTTCGGATCCTGTTGGTGATTTCGCGACTAGAGGCAAAATCTCCAAACTCACGTCGAATGTCTTCACAAAATCCTGCCCATTCCACTCTCCTGACTTCTTGATGAATTGCCAGTACCACTTCTCCGCTTCCCCCATCAACAAACCGTCAATGTGCAGGCAAAGGGCACCGGAATCACCCTGTATAAAAACTTCTCCACGGAAATGCTCCCAGATTTTCCACCGAACTTTAAATTCCACCCTGTCATGATGGTGGTGACTCGATCTGAAGTAAGTCCACTATTTCGATAAGCACGATGGTTTCTGGGAACCATCGGCTCTGATATTCCTGTTGGGACCTGTTTGCAGCCAGGTGGTCTGAAGGCCGAACATCCCGTGAATGTGAGGAGTGAACTCTCCCAGGCAATGCTGGAGTAGACATTCCCCTCTCGGAGCGTCTCACCGAGCCACCTAGACCAGGTCCACCTGGTGAAGTTCGGGGTGTAGCGCCTGGACTAGAGAGTGCCAGTGTGTGCATCTGTTGCTGCAGATTCCTCATGGTCTGCAACATCTGACTCATGTGGCTCTTAAGCTCTCCGATTTCTTTATCAGATGTTAACGTCTTGGGATCTGTCGGAAGAGCTGATGCAGCATCTTCGGCTTCCTCGAGCAAATTCAACACGGGTGGCTCTGAAACGTTTGTTTCTCCGTCTAGAGGTGTGGTTTTGTGGGACCGAGTTACAGGTCGGTGGCCCTTAGGCACTGCACCTTGCCTCAGTCGCCTATTGGTTTCGGCTCCAAAATTGGGTCCACGCAAGTGTCCGCCTTACTTCTCTGCGGCATAATGGACATGCGGTGGACTGTGTCAACTAACTTTGGTGGCACTCCTCGTGGTACTTGTGGTCACATCCGGTAAGCAACAAGCGATCGCCTAGCTGATACGCCTGTTGGCAGATGGCACAGCTCTTTTGGCTGTCATCTTCAAAGTCTTTTGCCGCCTGTGGCGGTAGCGTTCTTTCGAACGGCATGTTTGAACGATGAATTTAAAGATTATAGTAGCTTAACAACTAAATAATACTTAATCAGAAGTACTATAGGTAAACGATATTAAATTTTTAAGTGTGCAAACTTTCCGGTAATCCTTATAGGATCATTAAATGTTGATTATTACGAACTATCAACAAAAAGTGTTACGAGAGTGCTATACACTAGTTTCGATAAATCAAGTTATATCAAGTGAGTTTGCTTAAACGAATTTTACTTGTACTATTTTTTTTTCCTGTGTGAGAGTGGCGATGTTAGATTCCCTTATATGAAAACAAGAAGAACCAGATTTGAATATGTCGAACATTATTACGAGAAAATATTACAGAAATGTAACCCGCAATTAAATGAGTCTTGGTACTAAGAATTCTATTACGATTGAAAACACAAATGGAATGAGATTTTACTGACTTAATGACAAACTACTGATAAACTACGTTATTCACCCAAAGCACGGTTTAAGGTATAGTCAATTACTGTATGTTGAATTAAAAATGACTAAAAATTTCAAAATGTAAGTTTCCATTCTAAACGGATTGTACATGGCTTTCATCTTCTTTCAGGTGGTGACTCTCAATAGTTCCCGAATCAAACGAGCGATATTTCGAATCTGAGCGATGAGTACGAGCAAGATAGAGGTAGTATTCCCGATACAAGGACTTCAAGCAACAAAGAGCAAGACCACTGGACGTACTAACTAGCTGGTTGCCAGATAGCAGATTTCGCAGATCGTTTGCCCTTCGCTGACCAAAGTCCCAGTTAAGGTCTATCACCTACGAAGACAGAATTCATATCACAAGACTACTCGTTCAACAGGAAGGAAGGCGACATCTGCTTCCGCAGGCTGGACTGAGCTACATTGCTGGTTGCCGATATAGCAGATTTCGCAGAACTGGAAAACAAACTGCCTTCAGGCTTAAGGGCTAAGACGAGATAATGAAACGAGAGTCTGATATTGAAAGTTAATTAAATTTTTAATGAGCAGCTTCTAAAAGGGCCTCTAATGAGCATAAGTCGGTTTCACTTCACAAATGTGGGGACTCATATTATGCGAAGACCGAAGTCTGTAGTTCTAAACTCGAATCTCTTTAAGCGAACCTTAAGGACTCTAACGAGCGATTCGGGCCACACGTTGGGCGCCATTTGTAAAGATTTTGGTTGTGAGAAGTGTGGGGATGGTCTTAAATGACCATAAAAGGATAGCGAGTCATTTGTCCGTGCAGGACTGAACTACTCGGGGTAGCTACGACTCTCACGTGACAAGGAGGTCAGCACATGCTGGCTGCCTCTCGCTCTGTTCGGGAGAAGTGGGGGGTTCTTTTCTCTGTCACGTGTCCCAGGAATCATCCCATTTTTATGTCATGTGCCTTAAGGACGGACAAAATACCGCAAAATAGCCGCGATCGTATACTGGAATTTAGAGTCAAGTAAGAGTCGTGCAGGCAGACCCTGACCAGGGGCGAACAACAAAAACAAAATAAGGCCACCAATAGAGGTCATGGTAAGCTTCCTACGAAGTAACTACACGCGGACCCGTTAGGAACACACGCGAGGGATCGCGGATTGGTGGCCGGAGTCGAAAAGTAAAAAAAAAAACTCTAGCGCACCTGAACCGCTAGAAAACTAATTTTCGAAGAAATTTTCTTTGAGTGACAAAAAAGTGTGGAAAGACGTAAAACACTGTTTTGTAGAATCATATCAACCATTCCTTATCCAAAGCAACAAAACTCAACTATAACACAAATGATGAAAATGTTCAGTGCTGGCAACCCGAACGAAGTAGTCCGAACGAAGCGTCCGCTCGGCAGTCCGAACTTAGCAGCAATAAGTTTACCATAACAAAGTCATACTCAAATCAACTTATCCTCTGAATTTCGTTCTCATCGCAGGATTTTATCGAAATTTTCAGCGGTTAAACGTCGTTTGAGGCTGCCATCCGAAAAATGTTCAAAACTCGGAAAATTTCGAAATTGGTTTCTTCTTTTTATTGCAAATTCTTTGCATATGAGAACGTAATTTGAAGCATCTGTTGGTGCAATATTTACGGAAATGGCTAATGCTGGTTACCCTGTGTAAGCAGCAAAGCAAAACACATATCAAATCTGCTTCACGTTAAGTTTAACCCAACCAGTAAATTTCGTTTCAATTGAATCACTGCGCTGGACGTTATACGGGTGAAAAGAATTTTAGGGCTACCACCCTCAAAACTTTTCAAATTTTTAAAGCGTTAATATTTGATGTTAATTTTCATTGCAGAATCATTTCCATTTGCAAATCTAATGACATAATCGCTCAGTAAAGAAATTAAACAAAATTACAAAATGGTCATAGCTGGCAGCCCTTTCATGATTTTCGTACGAAACTTCTACGACATTTGTCTCATATTAAGGTTCATTTACTGCGTGAAGTTCGTTCTGATTTCTACACTGGACCGGAAGTTATAGGGAAAAAAGCTTTATTTTGCTGAGCAAATTTGCAAGATTTAGGAGACAAAAATCACCATAGCTGGCAACTCTATTCTAATTCTTCAGCTAAATTTTCACCAAATGTTACATAGAGTAAGATCCAAGTATTGTATGAATTTTGTCAAAATCTAATGGCTGAATCGGAAGTTATAGGCCAAAAACCGGTTTTTTTTCTCAGTGATTTTTCAAGATGGTACCACTGGCACAGGGTTGCCCGCATTTCAAAATCACTTCTATCAGATCTGGTCCTAGCTAATATTAACATGTCCTGTAAATTTCACTATGATCGGATAACCCGGTCGTCAATTCTCGTGAACAGAACTTTCGAGTGCTGAAAACAGAGGTAGTTTGGTGATGGGTTGCCGTTCTTGTGCGAATCGGAATTTGGAAAATTTTAATCTGGCGTGATGGACAAAGATTTAGATTTATCAATGACTTGAGTTTTTTGGCAAAAAGCAAACATTTTTCAGGAAGGTCGATGATTTAAAGATTTTTTTTAAAGAGCCTGCCATAGCTACAGGGTTACCCACACTGTCTTTAAAATCCATGTGTGCTTAGTTCTAGCCTACATCAATACGTTCTATCAATTTCACGATGATCGAATGTTTCTGTCAGAAGTTATGACAAATCAAAATTTGAGAAAAATTCGTTGCCCACTTTTAGGCACTCAGCACCCACACACGGCTCAAAATTTCCCATTCTTTATCATGAGCAAACCTAAAACATAATAAGGTTTTATTTGCAATACTTTTTGTTACAAAAATTTTACACTGTTTGGAAATATAGGAGTACCTGAAAATTCACTAAAATGCCCGCCGCCGCCAAAAGGTTAAAGATAACTGAATTTATATATAATTTAATTTATATATATATATATATATATATATATATATATATATATATATATATATATATATAAATAAAGAAATATGAATTTTCGGCGAAACGAGTTTAATACTATTGTTCTTCGAACATTAGTAAAAACAAGGAGTGCGCGCGACGCTGCGAACGCGGATGTATTGGTCACGGAAACGGATGGAGCAATCACGAGTAGCATCGAGGAAATCCGCGAAAGAAAAAGAAGAAACCGACTGCATTTAAAGAATGAATTGCGAAGACCGGACCAGAAAAAAGTGCGCGATCATCGAGAGCTCACCACCTGAAACACAAACACAAAATAGTTAGTTAGCTGCCATGTACTAACCTTGTCCATCCTTCACACCAACTAACCACCCCTAAAAGAAATCTTTAAAGAGTCTGCACAACCACTCTCACGACAAGCAAAAAAATAGACAGGATTATCTATTCCCAATCATCTTGTTTTATTATAAAAAAAAATTCAAAAAAATGAAACTTAACTTAGATCTTTCTTTCGCCCAAATGGTATAACATTTTATATTTTTTTTCGATGTGTATCATCTACTGGTACCCGACATAGTTTGGTTCTATTTAATATGGGTAATTGATTTGCTATACTAGATGAATCAATTTCAGTTAATTCGGTACATGGTTAAATTAAATGTTATCATAAGTGTTATTATTGCTAAGTGATATAATATTAAAGCTATCAAACGTTTGCAAGTACTCACTATTAAAGAGCATCTGTAGTAATTTAAATCGAAACATAGATGCACACAAATTACTTTTTCATTTCATATTCTAACGTCTCAGCCTTAGGCTGTACATATAAGAATCCGATAAAGAAAAGTCACAAAATGACCGGAATAAACCTTTAACTTTTCGAAGGTACGCTACAACGAACGATTTGCGTTCAATGATTTCAAACGTTTTCAATCTTGTGATGATTATTTGGTACGATACAGAATTTTTTTTTTGTGTTTTTGTGGTATTACTGATTGACTGTGTTTTTGTTGATTTCGATTGAGTTATGAGGCGCTCTAACATGAGCGGAATATGTGAAAGCATTCCAAATTAACATCACCTCATGGCTCATAAAGCTTTCATATACCGAGTGAGCATATTATCTTATTGAGTATGAATAAAACTGCCTTACATGCTTGCCGACAGAAGGTAACAGCAGAAGTGATAAGGATACTTGTGCGACTTTTGTTATAAAAATATGGTTGTTTGATTCGATCGGCCTTTGTAGTTATGATGCACGAATAATCCATGCCCAATTATTACATTTTCTTCTTTTTTTTCTTAACGAATAGTCTTAAAGGTATGTATATATGTGTGATCATTTGCCAGGATGCCAACTTACAGAATCTACTCTACAATTGATTACTAACTTTTGAATGTTTGTAACGAACGTGCCAAAATTATTGAGTCGCCGACAACTTAAGCAATTTAATTTCCCTTTTAACGTTAGCATTTATCAGTGGTTGTTGAATCGAAGATAATATTTCAGTATAATTTCCAAAAAAAAAAAGAAAAAAAGAAGCAACTCACTCATTTCTGTGTGTTCTCTAGTATCTTCAAGGACGTCAGGACAAGTCCTCTTTGCTGCGATAGTCCCTAATGTTACTGGTTCCAATTGCATTATTGTTGATAATACTGTGCAGACTATTATTGATCTGGCTATTGCCTATGATAGTCGAAGAAACGAGTTGTTGGGCCTGCTTTGTCAAATGTTGCTGATGAAGTGAATGGCTAAGAGGATGTCATGGGAGTTGTGGTGTCCCGCCCATTGGTTGCAGCAGTACCGCCGCTGCAGCTGCAACCAATGCAAATGGCGTCACGGTTGAACACGGCCATTTTAGTGACAGTACTTGAAGGGCACTATCTTGCGTCTGTGGCAGTGTCGGTTTTCGTGTGATTGCGACTGACGAAATGATGATTGGTTGTCCAATGATTATATTTAACTGAGTTTCTGAAACAGTATAAAAATATAGTCCGGGTGCTCCATAGAGATGTACTCCATGCGCACCAACAATTGCACTTCCCACGAACCTGAAACTAAATGCCCTACCTGGCTTCTCCTCACAAGGATAATAAGCTTCACTGGTTCCCACGAAAACCAGATACTCCCGTGGCTGTGCCAAGAAATGACAAAAAACGATGAAAATTGTCGTTACTGCTCCATGTCGACACGTGACTAAAACTCAGCTTAATGTCTACTTATAGTTCGCTTTTCACAGTTTTTACGGGCGAGTTTACAGTTTCCGGAACGAGGCACATCTTCTGTTGTCGTTCAGTCGTTGCGAGAATATTATGGCATTAGGAAATTACTTTTCAGAATTTTACACACTTTCGGATCGTAATGTTTTACCCTCCGCGCCCAATTTCGACTATTTTCCGTTCACCGTTTTTCATGTGTGCACATAGAAAACACCTAACTTCAAAGTCGTCACCCGTACCGATAGGCTTTCGGGACTATTTCAGACACGGCATTTTCCGTACAGGATGTTTAGGTCTTAAAATAATCTAACAGTATTAAGCACACCAAGTTCCAAACAGCGATCGCGTCCCTTTGAACGAAAGACAGCACATTAGTGCGAACGTCCAATAACCACGTATTTCAAACGTTCCGGTCTCTCACGAACCAACTTGAGAATCACAGAAAATTCACAAAAAGTTACTTTACCGATATTCTAAGACATTTACGAACAAGTCTTTCAAAAAATTTCTGCACCTATCGCGCGATCCTCTGCGCTTGACTCTGACACGGCTTCCCCTTGTCACGACTGCACAACCAAGACTGTCCGGTCGAGCTCAGCCAACAGCCTTCCCGCTCGAGACCATTTCGGCTCTAATCAGCTATGCCTTCATGCAACAACAATGCCATGATGGCATTCTCGGACCGAGCTCCGATTTACGGTGCAGGCAACCAAAATTCTCGGACCGAGCCAGGCAATAGCGCCGGACACAATGATCCATTCCATTCCATTCAAGAATAAACGTCAAAGTTGACGGCATAGAAAATGTACGAGACTGAGCACATAAGGCTGGAATGGAATGGAATGGAAAGGACGAGTTGACCAACTTTCAACTTTTCTGGATCAGAGTAGTATTATTATTAGTACTAAAAAAATTTTGCTGTGGTTTTTGTTTATACAAGGGTATAAAACTTATTAGCATTCCAAATAACTATAGAAAATTGCTATCTACTTTAAAATAATCACGCAAAACTGAAATTTTAAAACTACAAGTAAACTGTCGCACACTAAACGGAATGGAGACTATGTGTTCAGTTTGCTGGAATGGACATGAGCTGGAGAGTGCTGGATCGGAATGGAATGGAAT
Source organism: Nemotelus pantherinus (assembly GCA_963978885.1). Lineage (NCBI taxonomy): Eukaryota > Metazoa > Arthropoda > Insecta > Diptera > Stratiomyidae > Nemotelus > Nemotelus pantherinus. The sequence continues at coordinate 139,708,283 of OZ022263.1, forward strand.
GTGCTGGAGCATTGTGGCCTGCGCTAATGCCAATACTTTAAACGTTTGAGCTCAGTCCGAAAACGACAACAACTCGCTTCACGCTTATTAAATTGCGCACAAGGCAGACATGAATCCTCGGACCGAACCAGGCAATGCAAATACTTTTAACAGCTCGGTCCAAAAATGACAACAGGGCATTTTTGTTGCAGACGTTATTGAAAAGAAAACTGATTTAAAGTTGCGCACAGCAATAAATCGCCAAATTGCAGGTGTGGAATGCCCCGAAATGATAAACCCGTTACATGCCAAAGAGTTGCTTGTATTTCAAAAAAACTTGTCGAACCTAGTCCTAGCCAATATCAACAAGTCCTGGAAATTTCATGTTGATCGCATTATCCGGTCGTCAGTTTTCATGAACAGAATTTTAAAGTACTGAAAATAGAGGTAATTTGATCATGGGCGGCCATTCTTGTTAACCACAAAATTTTGGAAATTTTTATTTTACTTGGTGGTCAAAAAACAAAATTTATCAATAGTTTGAACTTATTTTCAAAAATCAGAAATTTTTCAGGAGGGTCGATGATTTGAAGGGTTTTTTTTTCAGGAGCCTGGTGAAGCTACATGATTGCCCGAAAGTCTTAAAAATCCATATCAATACAATTTCACGATGATCCATTGTTTTCGTTAGAAGTTATGGCAAATCGAAATTGGGAAAAAAATCTTTTCCTATTTTTAGGCACTCAGCGCCCACAGAAGGCAAAAAAATTTCCATTATATTATCATAAACAAAAACAAAAGGTAGTAGGTTTTAATTTGCAATATTTACATTCAGCGAAAATCTACTCTGCATAGAAATATGTAGGTACCTGAAATATCACTAAAATGCCTGCCGCCACCAAAGGGTTAAAGATGTCTTGATTTCAACAAATTATCTACCTACCTGTTATATACATCTATGTCCTCCGAAAGTTTCATTACAATCGAATCGTCCACTACAGAGATTATCTCCCTTAACCATTTTGCTAATCAATATATATATATATATATATATATATATATATATATATATATATATATATATATGTATTTTATATATGTATATATATATATATATATATATATATATATATATATATATATATATATATTATATATATTATATATATATATATATATATATATATATATATATATATATATATATATATATATATATATATATATATATATATAAATATATATAGATATGTATATATATAGATATATTTATCCACACAAATATTAAAGCATTCACCACTGGAGTGGCCGATCTGATTGGTATGAAGCTTTCAGAGAACATAGATGTTTATAATCAGCAGGTCCGTAATTTCTTAAAAGTAAGATATCTATAACCCTATGGCGGTGGCAGGCCTTATGTGGGCACTGAGTGCCTAAAAGTAGGCAATGATTTTTATTTATTTTGATTTTTCATAACTTCGAACAAAAGCAATGAATCATTGTGAAATTTGCAGAGCGTATTGGTGTTGACTAAAATTATATACACACGGTTTTTCTTGACTGTGCAGGTACCTTGTAGGTACGTTAGGCTTTGAAAAAAAATGAAAAATGTTTGAGTTTGGAAAATAAATTCAAGTCATTGATAAATCTTATATATCTTATAAAAATACCTAGCCAAATTAAAATTATAAAAATTCTGCTTTGCACAAGAACGACAACCGATCATCAAATGATCTCTATTTTCAGCACTTTAAACTTCTGCTCACGAAAACTGACGACTGGATAATGCGATCAACAGGAAATCCACAGGGCATGTTGGCATTAGCTAAGACCGGGTTTGATAGAAGTGATTTTGAAATACGGGTGTTTTATATGTAGTTAATACGAGCATCCACATTAAATATAAATACATACTTATACATACTTACATATACATACTTATACATACATTCTTATACATACTTACATATACTTGTAACCTAACGGCATTAGCCGCTTATCACTAGCTTTAAGTTTGATTGTACTGTACCAGCTTAGTAATAAAGAGACACTCTAAGCATACACAACATGGTTTCAGGTGTAAATACAAAAATTTAAGTAAAAGTCAATATTTCGCAAAGTCTACTAAACGAGTTGTTTTTGGAAAGATTTCAAAGTTATACTTAAACATAGTCTGCAAAATGTCGGTGGAAACCAGAACAGATATTCAGCAAACGATATTTCCAGTCGGCCAGTCGTTGATGCAAATGGACACTAAGGCAAAAATTTTTCTGCTACCATCAGGTTTTGATAAGCAGCCAGACTAAAGAAAAGTCGCATTACTGCTTCACCATTTGGGACCAGCGCGTTTAGAAGTGTTTAAATCATTCGACTGCAACATTGAATCGGAGAAATACGAAACGCTCCTAGGAAAATTCGACAGTTACTTTCTACCAAAAAAAAATCTTGCTTTGGAGCGGTGTGATGAGACAATAGACGAATATGTTACGTGCCTCAAAAATCTTAGTCTATCCTGTGAGTTTGGAACACTGCGTGCAAGTTTAGTAAAAGACATATTTTTATGTGGCCTATCATCTAACTTATCGCATATAAAAGAAAAATTATTAACACTTGGGAATATTACGTTGGAAAAGGCGATTGAAACTGCAAAAATCATGGATAGTGCTCGAATAAATGCGGGTGAACTACGAGGTGACATTGACAATCAAAAGATCAGTGAATACATTGGCGCTGTACTTAAGTCGCGACAAAACAATTACAATAACAAGCAAAAGTGTGGAAAGTGCGGCCAGATTCACAAAAACAAATGTCCAGCAATAGGCGTACAGTGCTACATATGCAAAAAGAAAAACCACTTTGCAGCAATGTGCTTCTATAAAAACTCAGCAAACTCACAGCAACAACAACAAAAACGATAAATCCCGTCTTACAACAACCGTCAAGGTCAAAGACCATTCGTTAAAAACGTAACGAGACAAGAAGAGCAAGCAGATTTTGGAGACACAGAGAGGGGAGACGACGACGAGATTAACGAGCTATTTGTTGGTACTCTAGCTGCGAGTGGCAAACAAGCAAGCCCCCAACAATGCAAGCAGCGTAAAATGACAATGGAGAAAGCAAAAACAAAAAAAAACGAATGGATTATTAATACAAAAATTAATAGCGTTGATGTAAAATGTCAGGTAGACACCGGTGCACAGACAAATGTTTTTTCTTATAAAACTATTTGTTTACTAGATTTAACTAAATCAATAGAAAAAACTGTTATTAAGCTACATACCTTTAGTGGAGAAACAATACCTGTATGTGGAATGGTTAAGGTAAATTTCTGTTTTGAAAAGCAAAATTTTGAAAATATTAATATTCTAGTAGTTGATATGAATTGCAAAAATATTATTGGATTAAAAACTGCGGTAAAAATGAACTAAATCAAAACTGTAAATAATATACAAAAAGATATATTTAACAAGTATTCAGAAGTGTTTGAAGGTTTAGGGATTTTAAAAGAAAGCTGCAATTTAAAACTTAAGGAAAACTGTACACCAATAATCGAACCACCACGGAAAATACCATTCACATTATATGAAGATTTAATAGCAGAACTAAAGTGAATGGAAAATTTAATAGTTATAGCACCAGTGTCTGAACCAACGGAGTGGGTTAGCTCCATTGTTTTAGTCAAGAAACCAAATGGTAAACTGCGACTTTGCTTAGACCCGCGGAATTTAAACAAAGCCATACTCAGGCCACAATACCCATTTCCCAATATTGACGACTGTAAGGCCAAATTAAGCAGCTCTTAATATTTCACTTCTCTTGACGCTAATTCGGGCTTTTGGATGATTCCATTAAGTGAAGAATCATCAAAATTGTGTACCTTTAATACACCGATAGGACGTTTCAGATTTCTGAGATTACCTTTCGGCATAAATGCTGCGCCTGAAATTTTTCACGCACAAATGGTTAAACTTTTCAGAGACATTCGTGGTCTTATTATTTACATTGATGATTTTTTGATTCATGCCTCTTCCATTGAGGAACATGAAAAAATATTAAGTAAAGCTCTCGAGCGAGCTAAAGAAGTCGGCTTGAAGTTTAATAAGTCAAAATCAAAAATTTGTGTAGAAAAAATAAAATTTATTGGTCACGTTTTTGAAAAAAATGGTGTCAGTCCAGATCAAGATTAAATTAAAGCCATTTTAGAAATGCCAGCTCCTAAAAATATATCTGAACTACAACGTTTCTTAGGCATGATAAATTATTTGGGTGCATTTATAAAAAACTCGTCTTCGAAAAACACACATCTTCGACAATTGTTAAATAAGGATGTGCACTGGAATTGGGACTTTATTCATGAAAGAGAGTTTAATGAGCTTAAAAACGAATTGAACCGAACTCCAGTGCTAACCTACTTTAACCCAATAAAGCAAATAACTTTGTCTGTCGATGCGTCCAGGTCGGCTGTAGGAGTTACTATATCCCACGGGCGAAATCCGATAACGTACGCTTTAGCTTCACTGACAACCACCCAAACAAACTACGCCCAAATCGAAAAAGAATTATTTGCAATTCTATTTGGTTGCGTGAAGTTCCTTCAATATATTTACGGGTTAAAAGTTATTGTTGAGACGGACCATAAACCGCTTGTGAGTCTTTTTGATAAACCATTGCACGCCATACCAGCCAGGCTGCAAAGGTTTATGTTAAGATTACAGGCATATGATCTGAATATAACATTCAAACCTGGAAAATTGTTTTTTATTGCTGACACACTTTCTAGAGCTCCTTTAAAAGAAACTGCCCTTACGGAATTTCATGATGGTATAAAACTTCATTGAAATTTGCTATCTGAAAATATCGCCATCCCAACTGCTAAGGTTGAACAAATTAAAAACAATTATAAGTCCGATAGTACTTTTGAAATATTGTCAAAATATATCACACATGAATGGCCACAATAAAAATCTCTGGTCGACAACAAAGCTAAGCCGTATTTCAATATTAAAGATGATATTGACATAATCGATCATCTGTTTTTCAAAAATAAGCAGCTAATTGTCCCAGTCTCACTTAGGAAAGAAATGCTCCAATACTTACATGAAAGCCATATGGGAATTCAACGAACTATAAGTTTAGCCCGACAAACAGTCCATTGGCCGTCTATCTATAACGATATCTATAATCTAGTCTCTTCTTGTGAGATATGCATGACATATCGTAATGTTAATCCGAGACAAGAGTAACAATCCCATGAAGTAGTTGACATCCCATGGACATAGCCGTGCCGTGGCCTAAAATCTGGCAGGGGCCAGGTACCAAAAGGTTCAAAACATGCGATGATTTTGTCTTCCTTAAGGTACACGTACTGTTCATACAACTTATGTAACTTACTAATACACTATATATTTGTTAATTTATTCTTTGTTATTTGCTAATGCATAATGCATTGTCAATTAAACTTCGTGTCTCTGAGCACTTATGAGCTACTACCACATGCATATAATGTGAATGGTTGGTATGAACTACACATGAATTATCTATGACCGCTAAGAAAGAAAGCTTGTATGAATTATACGGGAATAGAATGGAAATAATTAGAAATATAATACAATTTTTTTGTTTAGAAGCTAAACATATTTCAACTTATACTTGAAGAAGAGGATAGCTTAGTTTCAAAATATCTTCGAAGTAAATATCTTTGAAGAAATTAGAATATATTAAGCTTAACAGGAAGAAATTGATCTCTTGCTTCAAACTTTTGCTACCTAGAAAGCCTAGAAAAAGTAAAATGATTTTGCAAGATAAAGAGTGCTGTAACTTACTCTTTACAAGCCATTTGGTTTGCAAGGATATCTCTGTAGCTCTAACTGTGTATCCGCGGCTAGATGAAACAGCAAAACATTTGAAACCAGTGCTTTTTTGTTATTTTCCGTTTTCGCGATCCTCTGGAAAATGTAAGATCCAGACAGTTCTTCTCTGTGAATGATTTAAATTTTCCCAAACCACATATGAGTCTTCTCGCTTACTTAGTAGTGTTTTAACTGTTCTATTCACCAGATCTATCCCATCACTAAGAGTTGCATTTTTAGTTTGGAAATATGTGCTTAACATGTTCGTTATAACAAGAACATAATGAAAGATGAAAAGATTTGCTACAAACTTAGGATTACTGATTGAATGTAAGATCCCCATTGAATAAATTGAGTCGTTGTATTTTCCCTCATTCATTTCTTTTTCTAAAGCCTCTTTCATGGTCCCATAGCCATTGATCACATATTTGCAATTGTGATGTAGCAAATAGATATTGGCCGAGGCCAGGCGAGCCGAAGTCAGACGAGGCCGCCAACATGTGGACGGCATTTGACAGCTCGTCTCGAATCGCCTTGGCTCGTGCTCAACATCCATTCCGATCGGATGTGGCACGAGCGCCTGTGACACCTGTCAAAGTCGCTCGTCTCGACCGCCCACACACTCGGCTCGCCTGGGCTCGGCCAATATCTATTTGGCACATGAAATATCATTGACTAACGAGTCGAGCTTAAGCTTCTCATTCCATGCCTTGTATTTAGACTAACTGCCTCTTCAAGCTGCTTCAACAATTCGTGTTGTGATGGCTTCGAAAAATGTAGATGAAGGGATTCGATGGCATTGAAAAAGGATGTACACGTTTCGATTGTGAAAACTGTGTCCATCACAACAAGGATAATTTTATGAGCTAGACAGTGTACAGTGTACAAATATGGCTGCAGGGTGTTTCATCTAAATTTAGATTTGTACACCACTTTTTTGTCCTGACATCCATCATAAGACTGTCCAACAACAGGCAATGCGCTAAGTCCGTAGATGTCTAATAGGCTCAAAATTATATCTGCTAAATACGAGGCATTTGTAGCCCCTGAACAGTCTTAAAAGCTTAAGAACCTTTCTTCGACAGCTAGCTCTTTAGCAAATCTGACAACCACGGAGAATTGTTCCTTTTTGTGGACCCTTGCTTCGTCTCTCATAATGGATATCAGTCCGCACTCTTTTATTTCAGCTGTATTGTCCTCGCCAACGATTTCAGTAATCATTTTTATTAATTCGTTTTGTTTTTTGCCACTACAGTAGGTCGCAATCTTGTTACTAATGTTCGAAGAAGAACATTAGTATTAAAATCACTTTGGCCAAAAATTCATATTTCTATATATATATATATATATATATATATATATATATATATATATATATATATATATATATATATATATATATATATATATATATATCATCAAAAAATTTCAGTGAAAAAAATCTCAGGAACGCGCCATCCAATTGAGCTGAAATTTTCAGGACACATTGGTGTATATGCAGAATAGTGCCAGGTCTCACAAAAAATTAATAATCTTTAACCCTTTGGCGCCGGCGGCCATTTTAGTGATTTTTTTAATATACCTGTTATTCCGTACACAATTAATTTTTGCAAAAATAAAGTTGACGACATAAATTTCGAACAAGTTTTACATGTGAATCAGATAATGTTTTGGAATTTTTTAACCCCATGTGTGCGCTGGGTGCCTAAAAAGAGAACGGGAAAATTTGAAAATTTTTAAATTGCGATAACTTTTGACAGAGCTATTCCACGATTACGAAATTTTCAGGACATGTTTGTTTTATTTAGTTGTAGATCAGTGTACGTTTTAATGATTGTGCTAGTAACCCTGTAGCTAGGGCAGGCACTGAAAGTGAAAACCTCCGAATCATCGTCTCTCTTGAAAAAATGTCGTTTCTTAAAAAAAAGCAACTCATATGTAAATTTTGTGCTTTGTTTACGTAAACAAAAAAAACAATTTGATATGGTATAACGGGCACGCCTGGTAACCCTTGCCCAAGTTACCTATATTTTTAGCATCAAAAACTTCTGTTCACGGAAACTCACGATCCAATGAGCAGAATTTATTGAAATTTGCAGAATGTATTGGTCTTAAATAGGACCAGGTCTGATAGAAATGATTTTGAAATGCGGGTGATTCTGTGCCAGTGGTGCCATCTTGCAAAATCACTAAAAAAGATAACTGCTTTTAGCCCTATAAATTCTAATTAAATCGTTCGATTTTAACGAAATTCACACCGTAGCTGCACCTTACTTAAAACCACGTTTGGTAGAAATTTGGTTGAAAAATTCGGTTGGAGCGGCCAGCTATGATAATTTTGGTGTCGTAAATTTGAAAAAATAAAAATTTGGAAGTGAAAACATTCAAACCATCGAATATCCTAAAAAATGTCCGTTTCTACAATAAAACCAATCTGTATACAAATCTTATGCTTAATCTACACAGTCAAAGTAAAACTTTGGAAATTTCATGTCGGAAAAGAACGGTAACCCTTTCTCAGTTAACCTATATTTTTAGCTTCAAAAACTTCTGTTCACGGGAACTCACGAATCAATAATCAGATAGAATTGAAATTTACAGAATGCATTGAACTTAAGTAGGGCCAGGTCTGATAGAAGCGATTTTGAATTGTAGGCAACTCTATTCCAGTGGTGCCATCTTGAAAAATTACAAAGAAAAAAAACTGCTTTTTGCCCTATGAAATCTGAATAAGTTACCAGATTTTCATGAAATTGACACAGTAGCTGAACCTTACTCTAAACTCTGTTTGATAGAAATTTGATTGAAAAATTCGATTGGTGCTGCCAGCTATGGTAATTTTTGTGTCTTTTTGTGTAAATTCGCTCAGGAAAATAAAACTTTTTGCCCTATAACTTCCAGTGCAGTCATGAAATCAATACGAATTTCATACAATTACTGGAACCTATCATAGACATTATTTAAGCCAAATTTGGTTGAAAAGCCATGATAGGGTTGCCAGCTATTGTTGGTTTTGTGTTTGCTTGCAATATCTTTATTAAGCGGTTTTATCGTAGAATTTTCAATTGGTAATGATATTGTAGTGACAATAAACAGCAAATATTAAGCTTTCGATTGTTTGGAAAAACTCGCTGCAGGTAACCCTAAATTTCTTTATACTCCTATAACTTCAAATGTTCAATAACAACGTGAAGCAGATGTGATATATTCTTGGCTTTGATACTGGCAGAAGGTTGCCAGCACGAGTCGGTTGTGCTACTTTTGTATCAATAAATGCTTACAGTTAGTATTCATACCGGAAACATTTACAATGAAAATAAATAACCGATGTTTCAATTCCCAAAGTTCTGCAAATTTTTCGGATCGCAGCCCCAAACTCCAACTTCAGTTACAGTGCTGCAGGCACTGAGCATTTTCTTGATTAATGTTATATGAGATGCTGCTTTCAAAATTTTGTGAAATAAGCAACTGATAACGAATATAATTAACCCGTGTTTTGCTCTCATAAACGTTGAAATTCATGCCAGTTTTTAATATCTGAAACCTTCTACCATATGAGTTATAATGCATTCTTGAGGCAAAAGTAAAACGTGGCATTTCAAACAATTTGGCCGTAATAAGCAGCGCATGTGGTGGAATATGCACTCAAAACCTGCACGATTCTTCTACTGTTCTTCGAACATTAGTGATTCTAGCGGTTCAGGTGCGCTAGAGTTTTTTTAAACTATTTTCAAAAGTTGTCGCGACCGGATAAAATTCATGGAATATACTGGTCTTGAGTAGATACAGGTCTGACAAAAGTTTAATGAATATTATAAGAACCATGTGGCGGTTGTATCACTATGAAAAAACGCTTGGTAAAATTGAAGTGCTATGCCTTTTAACTTCCGATGCAGTTATTTAACCTGAGTGTAAACCAAGCAGGTTATAGATAGCATAAAAGTGGCGGGATGCCATTTGTATTCTCCAAATGACTTCAAAAATTGTATTCTACGTTAATTACCCTTATTGCCTACCATTTTAGTACTCATATTTATCTAAATACCTGTATATTGCCTAGTAGGAATGAACAGATAATCTTGACAAAAAAAACATGATTGGCGAGGCGCTTTTCGTCTTTTTCTTAACGTATAACTTGTCGAAATTAAATATTGCCCTCCATTTCGCGAAATAAGTCCCATAACATCGTAACTAATACCGCAAATAACAGTCTCTATGTTATAAGTAGTGTGTATGCTATAGTATAGGCTTACACTACTGCACTACTCAACTCTTGCTGTAACCACAAAAACCTAAGAGGCGAAAACTTAAGTGTCTGCTGTTGGTAATATTTATTTTTCTGGGAGGGGCCAACCTAGGGTCTGGGGAGGTAAAGCAGTTTTCGCAAGACATTGTATTCCACAGTATCTCATATCTGATAATGGTCATCCATTTAATTCCATTGATTTTAAGATCTTTTGCGAAATTTGGAATATTCAGCATCAAACTTCAAGCCCGTATATGCTGCGATCAAATGGGTTAGCTGAACGCTCGATACAAAAAGTTAAAAAAATGTTTAATAAATGTATAGACTCCAAATGTGACCCATGTCTCGCATTGCTTAATCATAGAAACACTCCAAAAGGTAATAAGCCCAGTCCTGCCCCTGAGAACAAAGATACCCACTCTATTAAGCAATCTAAAGCCGGAAATTGTTGACAGTGATAGCTACAAGCGAGAAATTTAAAAATCAAAGCTTAAGTCAGCAGAAATTTATGATAAAAGGGCCGAGTCTTAACGACGAACCAATAAATAACTTTGGAACCCGGGTTTTAAAGTTGATCAATGTGAACAACCACGATCTTACTTGGTTCAGGATACTGATGCTATAGCTTTTAGAAGAAATAGAGAGCACATATTAGAAAAACCCGAAATTATAAGTAAAAGCGAGGAATTTAGAGATAATAGTGCAAGAAGCTCTGACGAGGTAGAAGGTAACAATTATAATGATAATGATAATAATGTACAACAGAGCAACGACAATGAAAATCAGTATGTTACAAGAACGGGTAGAATAATCAATCCACCATCTCGACTAGAATATATATAAAAAATAAATAAACAATAATAATAATAAATAAATAAAATAAAATATATTTAAATGAAAAGAAGGAAAATGTTATATATGTACTAAATACGAGCATCCACATTAAATATAAATACATACTTATACATACTTGCATATACATACTTATACATACATACTTATACATATTTACATATACTTCTAACCTAACGACATAAGCCGCTAGCACTGTGGATCTTGACAAATCTCCCAAAAAAACTGCTCTTTAGCTTATAGCTTCTGATTTAGCCAAGATATTTTTACCGAATTCAAATCTCATAGATGTTTGGTTTAAAAATTAACATAGCCTTGCCAGCTATGGATATTTTGGTCTCCTTGCTATTATAGATTAGCTTAAGGGGTTACATGGGTTTCAGAGAATAAAAAAAACGCAATTTTTAAATGTTTCAAAAATAAAAAGTAAGTTATTAAATTATTATAAATTATTGTTAACAACTAAAGTAACTCTTGAACTATTTGTAAAAAATTTTTTAGACAAAAATATTGATAATGCGCCCTCTGGCAGCTATTTTACGAAAAGGCTCGAAAAATGCGGTGACAACGATATCTTGAGCTGGATTCATCTGAAACAAAAAAATCAAATTGTTTCTGTTAGAGTATGAGTTTGACTTGTACTTGAACGAAGGATTTGTAAAAATATTGAAATCTGAACTTTTGGTAACGTCGCGAGTAAAAAATTTAATTTTTAACCCAAAAATTCAATAAATAATGCCATGTGTATTAAATTCCAATGAACGAAACACAATATCCTTCCCTTCAAGTACAAGAAAATACTATTTACAAGAAGTGTGCAAAATTTGGTTAAGATTGGTGCATTAGTTTTTGAGTTATCGTTGGCACCGACTTGAAATATACCGTTTCGAGAAAACCGCGTTTAAAGTTTAAAGTAAGAATAAAACAATTTTTTTTTGAACTTACATAGAATCATCGATACCAGGCCCATACAACAATTGCCCTTCTTCATTGGTTATATCCAAAGCCTGTACAGAATAATATATCTAAACTCAGTATTTCATTAATCAACCTTCATTATTTTCCCTCCTCGTTAGAAAAGAAAGTGAAAGAAGTTGCGTGAAATGAGATATATTACTTACACAGGTGGGATAGTTCAAAGTGGGGAAATCACTCCCCCTTCTAATATATAGCTCGGATTGACTTCAAATTTTCAGAGAGTACTTTTGATGAGTTGTTCTTTAAGAAAAAACAAAGAAAAAAAGATCGATTTTTTCACCATTCCAAACCCATGTAACCCCTTAAGAAAATAAAGATTTTTCCCTATAACTTTCGATGTTGTAACAAAATCAAGACAAAATACATGTGAAACATGGATCTTGCTGTATTTCTTATTCTGTAGGAATTTCGTTATTAATCAGAAAAAGGCTGCCAGCCATGGTGAATTTCGTAATTTATTGCTATTTCTTTATCGAGCGATGTTGTCATCAAATGACCAAATGGGAATGATCCTGCAGTGACAATTCAAAACTAATATTTAGGTTTCGAAAATTTGCAAAGCTTTGAGGGTGGTAGCCTTAAAATTCTTTTCACTCCTATACCTTCTAGTGCAGTCATTCAATCGAAAAGAAATTCAGAGGGTGGGTTTAACTCAACACATTTAACTCAACAACTAACACATGATTACCAGCAACAGACATTTTCGTGAATATTGCACCAACGGATACTTCCATATTGTATTCATAAGCAAGCATTTACATTATAATAAGCAGCCGATGTTTAAATTTTCGAGTTTTGGAAATTTTTCGTATAGCAACCCCAGTCATTATTGATGAAAACGAAATTCAAAGGATAGGTTGATTAAGCACGAGCATGCTATGGTACACTTATTGCTGCTGTGTTGGAAACATATTGCCAGCACTGAACATTTTCATCATTTTCGTTATAGGAGATGCTGTCAGAAAATGATATTTGCTACTATGAGTAAGAAATGGTTGATATGATACTACAAAGAAGTGTATTACTTCTTCAACATTTTTAAGCCCCTCAAAGTTAGTTTCTCGAAAATCTGTTTTCTAGCGATTTTGATGCAGTAGACTTTTTCAATTATTACGTGGTCTTTCTTTCAAATTACAAAGATCATTTACATAAATGAAGAATAACAAAGGTGAAAGGACAATCCCTTTTGTTCAACCTACTACAGATTTTAAACATCAATCACCATAAGCGTGGTTAGCTTTGATCCTTTGTTGCCCTAGGTTAGGTTAGTAAAGAGGGCTGCCGGGAAACGCGGCTTGCATTAGGCCACCAGTTTGGGCCCATTTGCCACCCTCCGCTGGCTTTTTAGAGCTGCCAAGTGACCGCTTCGCCAAACTGGATCAGCTGACTCAGCGTGACGGTACCAGCCACCTCTGCCAACCCTTGAAAGTGGTATGCACCAAAAATTTTGAGGCGTTTATTATTGAGGGCCGGACAATCGCAGAGAGTATGCTCGATGGTGTCCTCTTCCATCTCGCACCTCTTGCATAAACTGCTGGATGTCAGTCCCATTTTCTTCGCATGAGATGCGGTAAGGCAGTGCCCTGTGAGCAAGCCGACCGTGGTTCTCAAGCAATTCCTGCTGAGCTTGAGCAGTTTCCTGCTTTTGCTTGGATCAGGTGATGGCCATAATGTCCTGGCCACCCTGCAGTCCAGCCTGTTTTCCCATTCGGACTTTAGTTTGGCCCATATGGCGGCATCAAGTTTGTTTGTGGCGTCCGCGATTGACCGAGGTACAGTGATGCAGGGGCAGTTGCTAGCTCCTGAACCTTTCCTCGCCAATTCATCAGCTTTTTCGTTGCCTATGACCCCACTATGCCCTGGCACCCACATAATCCGGATAGGAATATGCCTTGCCTTTTCATTGAGAGCCACTCTGCAAGCGTTAACAGTTTTTGAAGAACATCTGTAAGACGCAAGAGCGAGAATGGCTGCTTTACTGTCGACGCAAATGGTCATTGGTCTGGTTGATATTCCGCTAATGGACTCAACTGCCATGCGTATAGCATGTAATTCAGACTGAAAGACGGTAGCATGGTCCGACAGTCTACACCACAGGTTAAGGCTCAAATCCGTAGAAAACACGCCCGAGCCAACTCCTGTGTCCGTCTTTGACCCGTCCGTGTAAATCCAGGCGCCCCTATCGGTGGTAGCTTCCTTTTTCTTCCAGTCTGTTCTTGTGGGTATCTTGACCTGGAAATTCCTGCCAAGATGTATTATTTTGCTCATGTGGTCCGTGTCTTCTGCAACGAGTCCAAATCTTTTGCGGCATTCTATAAGAATACCGCTGTGGCCCCACTGATCTGAATCGTTCCACATGCCAGAACTTTTAGCGCGTATCGCCGCTAAGCTTGCGCTTCTAAAGATGAATCGATCTAGGGGCATGAGTCCCAAAATCATTTCCAACCCAGCCGTTGGGGCGGTTCTTAAAGCGCCCGTAATACATATGCAAACTAATCTTTGCAGTGTTGTTAGCTCCTTGATATTAGTTTTTCTCTCCGCTGCTTTCCACCACACGACCGCTCCATACACCAAAATCGGCCTGACTACACATGTGAATATGTAATAGGCCGCCCTAGGTTTAAGACCCCAGGTATTGGAGTAGGCGGACCGGCAAGCGAAAAGTGCTGCGCGGGCCTTACCAATTCTGTGCTTCACGTTAGCCCCCCAGTTCAGTTTCCTGTCTAGTATAAGGCCCAAATATTTAACACTATCAGCAAGCTCCAATGTTATTCCGTTGAGGTTAGGCGTGGCAATAGCCGGTACCCTGTGTTTCTTTGTGAAGAGCATAAGTTCGGTTTTTGTCGGGTTTGCCCTAAGACCGACTTTTCTGGCCCAGATTTGAATATGGTCCAGCGCCGATTGCATAAGGTCCGACAAAGTTTGTGGGAACGCACCCCTCACAAGTACCACAATGTCATCGGCATACGCCACTACCTCAAAGCCACTGGCCCTTAACTTCTCCAGTATTTCGTTGACTGTCAGGATCCAGAAAAGGGGAGATATAATCCCTCCTTGTGGTGTTCCGGTACCGACTGTTCTTTCCGCTTTGGCCTCCAAAAAGGTAGCCTCAATCCGCCTGCTCTTGAGCAAGTCAGATGCCCAGGTCGCCAGGGTTTTATCCACCCCATATCGAGCCAAGGCATCAATGATACTCGCGACAGTGACATTATTGAAGGCCCCCTCAATGTCTAAGAAGGCTGCCAACGTGAATTCCTTCTGCCGTAAGGATTTTTCTATTGTACGGACAACTTTGTGTAATGCCGTATCTACTGATCTGCCCGCTAGATACGCGTGTTGATCAACACAGATTCTCGCGACATCAATCGAGCTTTTGATGTGCAGATCAACAAGCCTCTCTAGTGTTTTGAGCAGAAACGATGTTAAGCTGATTGGTCTAAAGTCCTTCACGTAATGATGATTCAACCTACCAGGTTTCGGAATGAAGACCACTCTAGCTTTTGTCCATTGCTCGGGTACTACCCCGAGGCGGAGGCATGCGGTAAAAATACGCTGCAGAATGGGAATGATGGCCTTATCTGCTTTTTGAAGCATGATAGGTGATATCTCATCAATCCCTGTAGCTTTGTAAGGTCGGAATGTGCCAATAGCCCATTCAATCTTGACCTCGTCCACTACTTCCTTGATCAGCCGCTCAGACGCCCGGTGGGTTCCACGAAGTACGTCACTACGCGGTGTCACGCAGGCTGATTCTGGAAAGTGAGTTTCCAGTAGCAAGTCCAGGCACTCTTTCGGGTCCTCCACCCAATCCCCGTTTTCCCTTCGCAAAAGCGTAGGTACGCCGGGGGTTACGCTTAGAACCTTCCTGATTCTGGCAGCCTCTGTACCTCCTTCAATGTTCTCACAGAATTCCCTCCATGAGTCGCGCTTGGCTTGTCTAATCTTCTTTTTGAAAAGCGACAGCTCTTGTTTGTAACGATCCCAGTCAGCCACGTTTCCGGAACGCCTTGCGGTGTTAAACGCCCTTCGTGTGCGACCTCTAGCCTCTGTGAGTTCGCCATTCCACCACAAGGTAGCGTTCTTCCTTACGGGCTTTTCCGGACACACGTCTTTGAAATCTGACACTAAGATTCCCGTTAATCGGTTCACCTGCTCGTTCAGCCGTCCTGGACTCGTCAGTTCCAGATCGTCTAGTGCTCTGAGGTGTCTATTTGTTTTCCTTGAGTAAACTTCCCATTGTGCTGTTCTCGGGTTCCGTACTTTTTTAGGTGAAATAACAGAACAACCGATATTCCAGCATAGCCACTGGTGGTCCGAGAGCGATGGCAGGTTATAAACCTGCCAGCTGTGGACACTTTTCATTATGCTTGGAGTTGCCAGGGTAATATCAATTACCTCAGCCCTGTTCTTAGTTATAAATGTAGGTTTGTTACCCATGTTGAGGATGTTGAGGTTGGTTGACGTTAGAAATTCTAGCAAACTCCTACCTCTCTCGTTTATGTTGGTGCTACCCCATATTTCGTGGTGAGCATTTGCGTCACAGCCGATAACAGCATCCGTTGTCATAGCCGCTACTGCCAATCTTCTCAGTCCGGGCGTGATGGGATCCATGTCGTATGGTAGATAGACCGCCGACAACAGGCACCGTTTCGTGCCGCTACCAGCGATCCCCCACTCCACACACACTGTGGTTGTATCCCCATCACAAAGCTGCGGAATCAAGATTGCTTTCACCTCTTTTTTGGCGACAATACAAGTCCTTGTCTTGTCCCTTCCTTTTAGCTGGAACACACTGAGGCTGGTGCCGAATCCACAAGCCCCATTCTTGTACAGAAGCGGCTCCTGTATCAGTGCGATGTCAGCGTGCCCCCGACTGAGATGCCGAAGCAGATTGGCCGTCGCCCCTCTACTGTGGTGCAGATTTGCTTGGACCACTCGCACTTCGGCTACCCTCAGTCACCTTCTCCGCTCCAACTTTCAAGGTGATCCTCTTCAGACCGAAGTGAATCAACCCGTTGTTGGCCCGTACTTGATCCGCGGACTCCCGATCGATACCCAGCACAAGCACTAACTTAGCCGCACCAGTTAAGTCAGGCTCCGCAGATTGGTTAGTTAGTTTAACAGCCTGGAATAATCTCCAGCCTGAAACTTTCAGATCGGGGTTCTGTCTTTTTAACAGAGACAGAGCCTCCGAAGCGTTCGAGTGGGGCACCGCCACCTTCGCTGTAATTAGCTTGGGCACGGATGTCTCCTCCACTACGTCCAAACCTGGATGGTCTGCAGAAATCTTCAGGACGGTAGACCGAAGCCATTCCGTCGAGAAGACGTCACTACAGGTCACCGCAATGTGGCCGCGAACAATGTTACAGCCTTCAAAGCGAGGTGACCCTTCTTCCGTTGACATGGCAAACCTGAGGAGTTCCTCGGTGATCCGTTTAAGAATCACCTTGGCCACGTCATCTTCAAGTCTCCATTCCAGGGGTTCCTGCTTGTCAACGACGGCCAGCTTAAGGTGACTGGCCGCTACGTCCCTAAAGGAACGAACTGCCGTCTCCTGTCGTGGCCTCTTCGTCGATTTACCTCTCGGCGAGGTTAACTCCTCTGAGCGTTGGCGTTTACTTGCAGCCGCTGCAGCAGGTTTCACTTGGGCAACCTCGGGTTTCCCTTTGGATTCCAGCGTCACCGTGCTACTGGCCGCTCGTTTTGCCTCTCTCCTTCTGAAGCGTTGGGCATTCCGCTTCCTCCCTTTGGTGGGATCAGCTGCCGCCACCTTCACAGTAGACTGCAGATCTTTGGAGGCACCACCTCCAGTCTTGGTCACAGCTCTGCTGAGTGGCTTAGCCGCCGCTTCCTTCCCGGTGACCTGCAAGCCTTTCAGCTTGCCGCCTCCGTTCTTGGTCACAGC